>CM069906.1:148570698-148943499 GCA_036172215.1 Camellia granthamiana
AGTGCAGGGGTGCAAAGTGTAATTTACCCAAAAAAAAAAACTATGGTCAAATCATTATGTTTTCTCACCATTATATTGTTAGGGAAAATATATGATTTCTCATAAGTAAATCAATCAATAGGAATAAAAACTAATGCGGAAAAATTAAATCAACAGTGACATAAGAATTTTACGTGGTTCCCTCAATGTGAGGTATGTCCACGGAATCGAAATCTGATTTCACTATCAACCAAAGAGTTTCCAAACGATTACAAACGAGACACGAATGGTCTCACAAAACCACCCTTAGATGAATTCCAAATAATTAGAAATAAACAAGAGAAAAAATCTCACCAAATAGATGAACAAAAGTCTTCGAAACAGAATTGAAGAAAACCACAAATTTGAATCAAAATA
Source organism: Camellia granthamiana (assembly GCA_036172215.1). Lineage (NCBI taxonomy): Eukaryota > Viridiplantae > Streptophyta > Magnoliopsida > Ericales > Theaceae > Camellia > Camellia granthamiana. The sequence goes on from CM069906.1 coordinate 148,571,095, forward strand.
GCTTCATCGAATTGACTTCCACCGTATTGAATTCAACCCAAAAACATTCACACAACAAGCTTATGCTCCAAGAACAAATCCCACCGAAAAGGACCGATTTTTTGTAGCAACCGCATCACACCGAATAAATCATACCCAATCAATTAGCTGATGCTCTGTACTTCAGGAAAAACAAATACAATATTTATATATATTGTTGAATCATGGGCTTTTTATTAAAACCCTAACTGTTGTTAAATACCCATTGGGCCTCCAAAAGTTAGGTATAATATATTAAATATGTATTATAACCAATACCAAACCAAACTAAATATTTTTAATAAACCAATTGGGTTCCATACTCCAATTGGGCCTCCAAAAGTTAGGTATAATATATTAAATATATATTATAACCAATACCAAACCAAACTAAATATTTTTAATAAACCAATTGGGTTCCATACTCCAATAAGGAGGTATACCCAACAATTCTCCCCTTACCGACTTAGGCGGAGACATCAACCATACCCGCCAAATTTCGACACTTCAAATGTTTGTCCCACGGCAGAGTCTTAGTCAACATATCCGAAATATTATCATCCGTGTGAACCTTTTCGAGTTACTACAATTTTGAATCTAATACATCACGAATCCAATGGTATCTCACATCAATGTGTTTCAATCTCGAATGAAAAATAGAATTTTTACTCAAATAAATAGCACTTTGACTATCACAATAAAGCACATACCTCTCTTGCTTCAAACCCAATTCTTGCAAAAATTTCTTCAACCATAACTCTTCTTTGCAAACTTCTGTAATGGCAATAAATTTAGCTTTGGTAGTTGAGAGAGCAACACATTTTTGTAATTTAGATTGCCATGCCACAGTTCTCCCTGCAAAAGTCATCACATACCCTGAAGTAGATTTCCTAGAATCAATATCACCGGCCATGTCAGAATTTGTGAACCCATCAAGCATCGACTTGCCATCTTCAAAACACAAACACACATTTGAAGTCCATTGAAGATACCTTAGAATCCATTTCACCACTACCCAATGTTCTTTACCCGGATTAGAGAGAAATCGACTCACCACACTAACAGCGTGAGCAATATCAGGCCTTGTACAAACCATGGCGTACATCAAAGGGCCAACCGCTGAAGCATAAGGAATTTTCAGCATCTTTTTCTTGTCTTTCTCACTTGTAGGACATTGATTCAAATTAAGCTTGAAGTGACCCTCAAGTGGACAACCAACCAACTTTGCTTTATCCATGTTGAACCTCTCAAGAACTTTTTCAATGTAGCTTTCTTAAGACAACCAAATCAACCCCCTTTTTGCGATCATGAACAATTTTCATACTAAGTATTTGCTTTACCGGCCCCAAATCTTTCATAGCAAAAGACTTGCTCAACTCCAATTTTAACCTGTTAATCATAGTATAATCTTGACCCATAATTAACATGTCATTAACATAAAGTAAAAGAATAATAAATTTACCATCAGCAAAATGTTTCACAAACACACAACAGTCCGAAGTGGTTTTAGAAAAACCATTATTCATCATGAAAGAGTCAAATTTTTTGTACCATTGCCTCAAGCTTGTTGGAGGCCATACAATCTTTTCTTCAATTTGCAAACAAATTTTTCTTTCCCTTTCTCTACAAAACCTTCCAGTTGCTCCATGTAAATTTCTTCTTCGAGGTCACCATGAAGAAATGCGGTCTTCACATCAAGTTGCTCAACTTCAAGGTTCATACTTGTGACCATGCCAAGTACAACCTGAATATAAGACATCTTCACAACCGACGATACAATCTCATCAAAGTCAATATCTTTCGTTTGCCCAAAGCCTTTCACAACAAGACGTGCTTTGTACCTCAGATTCTTGCCATCATTCTTCAATTTGAAAACCCACTTATTTTTCAGAATTTTCTTCCCCTTAGGCAACTTCACTGAATCATAAGTGTGATTTTCAAACAAGGAATTCATCTCCTCTTCTATGGTCTTTTTGCAATCATCTTTCTTTGCATGCTCAATTGCTTCTTGGTAGCTCTCGGGTTCCCCTTGATTGGAAATAAACACAAATTCATTGGGTGGATACTTCCTCAAAGGTTGTCGGTCCCTTGTGGATTTCCTCAACTCAAGTTATGGTGGCGGTTCTTAAGTTGGATGCTCTTTCTCAATTTCTGGCTCAACTTCATTAGGATTAGCATCATCCTCTACATCTTCAATAGGTGACTGTACATATTCCCCATTTTCATCATCAATTGAAGATGAAGGAGATGGATCCATGCCAATGAAATTACTAGTTTTTGGCTCCGGTTGATCACCTTTGCCAAAGTCTTCAATTGTTTGGTCTTCAAAAAACACAACATCACTGCTTCGAATGACTTTCTTGTCAATCGGATCCCACAATCTATAACCAAATTCATCATGTCCATAGCCAAGAAAAATACATTGTCTTGACTTACTATCAGGCTTGGACCTTTCATCCTTTGGAATGTGAACAAAGACTCAACAACCAAACACTCTCAAGTACTCATAAGACACATCTTTGCCGGTCCAAACTCTTTCAGGAACATCACCATTCAAAGGATAGGAATGAGACAAATTGATTACGTCAATTGTTGTCGTCATTACCTCACTCCAAAAGGATCTTAGCAATTTAGCATGTGAAAGCAGACATCTTGTTCTTTCCACAATGGTGCATTTCATTCTCTCAACAACGCCATTTTGTTGAGGAGTCTTTTTAACTGTCTTTTGATGCCGAATACCTTGGCTGCAACAATACTCACCAAATGGCCCAATGTATTCACCCCCATTGTTTGTTTAGATGCACTTCAATTTATGCCATGTTTCTCTTTCAACCATGGCCTGAAAATGTTTAAATACATCTAAAACCTAATCTTTAGTTTTTAGTATAAAAGCCCAAACTTTCCTTGAATAATCATCAATGAAAGTAAAAAAATAAAGTGCACCACTATGAGTTCTAACTTTTAAAGGACCACAAACATCCGAATGAATCAACTCCAAAATATTTTCTTTTCTAGAAGCAACATTTTTATGAAAAGAAACTCTGTATTGTTTACCTGCCAAACAATGAACACAAGTTTTAAGGTACACCCTTTCAAACCGGGTAGAAGCTTTTTCTTAAACAAAACTTGTAGCCCTTTTTCACTTATGTGCCCAAGCCGCTTGTGCCACAATTCGGTAGAAGTATCATCTTCAAGTGCATTGATGTAGACTGCCTGAACTCGCTCCGTGCACGAGGGCGCAAATTGGGTTCTAGCTACTACAGTTCGGACTCCTGTCACGGTTCTGAATCTAATCTCACAAAGTGCAATGTAAGACTGATAAATCACCAAAGAGTCTAAATCCGACAATTGGTTTTGAAAAATCAATTTTGAATCAAAAGTGCCAAACTGGACTGCTTTGCCAGATTTCAGAGTCGCCACCTAAATATTTTATTTTGGAAAATTTAGGAAACCCTTACTCGTGCCTAAGGCCACGTGTCCGTCATCACCAAAGTTGCCCCGGCTCGGAAACTTGGGTACGAGAGGGGAAAGTTCTGAAATGAGTACCCCCGCTCGCCCAATCAAAGGATCGGCCTCTACTAGCATGATATGTTGTTTTTGAAAACACATGTGTTCTTATTCCGGTTATTTAGCTAACTTACTACGTGATGCGTACAACACACAAGTATAGACTAAATCGCTCGATTTGGAGCAAAACATCTCATGTTTGTTTTTCAAAAATGGTTTGAAGATGTTACTCGCAAGTAGGCTAAAATGCGGATTTGCCATCCTCAAGTAGGCTTAAAACATGATGATTTGCCACTTCAAGTGGGCTTAAAACTCACATTTTGATGAATTGTTCCAATTCAAGTAATGAAGCCTTCATCCACAGGCATTCATGCAGTTAATCATTTAAGCACATAGCCTCATGGCAAGCATGCTAGACATGGTAACATACATATCTCATGCAAGGATGCTAAAGCATAAACACTTACAGTGTACTCCAAGCCAAAACAAAAGCTGGTTAGTAATCAATGCATGATCCTAGCTATGTTGTCAATGTCTAATGCAACACATGCAAAGATGCAACTAAATAGGCTTGGCTATTCTAAGATGGCATACGAATGCAACACTTGATAATCATGTATTCAAATAGGTATTGAAAGACAATGCAGTTTGTATGATGTGCCGAGCCCGGTGCATGCAATACGAATGAATGATGCACGCATGCAAAGCATAAGTATGCTAATTGAAACGTGCCCTAAACTAACTATCAAAAGCGGGTAAATAAAAGGAAGAAAGACGTGGGGTTGGAAGACATTCACACACACATGCACACTTATTACAACATTTGCCCTCTCGACGGAGGGTCCGAATAAATAAGAGCTAAGCTAAGCTACTTATTACAAATCAACTAATCAACTATGCTAAGCTAATTAATTACAAATCGAATCGAAACTAGCTATACTAAGCTAATTAGAATATTACAAAGATGAAATAAAATTAGCTAAGCACATTAACTAATTAATTACAGAAACCGACAAATTAACTAACTAAACAAAGCAGTTAAAATGGCCTCGAAGGGAGGGAGATATGCATGCTTGGTTTGCTTCTCTCGGAAATGCATTGCCATGCCATAAGTTATCTCTGTTTGCACTCACGGTGACCTCAGAATATCGAACGCACTTTTAGGTTACATCTGCCCCAAAACAGGAGCATTCTGGACAAATTTGCTGCAAGTGGCCAGCCGGCCACTTTAATTGGTTGGTAGGCTACCTCAACTGGCCGGCCGGCCACTTCAAGTGGTCGGCAGGCTAGTGCAAGTGGCTGGCCGGCCACTTTCCTTTCCAGAACCTTAACTTTGCTGCAACAGAGATCAACAAAGGCACAACAATGTATTTACAAGGAAATGTGTGTGCAACTACTCTTCTTATCATTTCTCAAGCTCAAATGAGCGTAGTACTCGACTCTTAAACCACCAATCACTCATCTCAATGCATGATGGCCAAAGAGCCAAGCTCGCACAATATTAGTGAATGCACAAACAACACATAAGAGCCTCCTCCTCTATCATGCATGATCAAGAGGGTTGGCGACCAAGAAATGCAACACGTTTCATCACTTTGAGTATAAAACGTGCCACATTCCTTGTGTTTGGATTAACGTCCGATCCAAACACGATGCAATGCAAACAACATACTCATCTTTCAATGCTAAAGTGACATGCGCAAGACTCTAATAGTTAAACAACGCATGCATGCTAAGGCATCAAAGCTAGTAATGTGTATTGCATATGAGGCATGCACTACAATGCTCAAATGGTCAAACCACATATGGAAAGACCTAAGATGCTCCAAAACTGTGGCTAATACACACCAAAACCTAGGCACAAAACGCAAGGAACGCATGCTCATCCGTTTGCTCGCAAGCAAGGCACAAAGCTTAATTTTCAAACACATTGAAAGAACGGCATATATGAGAGCATAACAGAGGTATAAGCACTAAAATCATATGCCAAATGATGATATATCATGCAAACAACACAAGTATGGCATGCTGGAGTCTTTAAGCATTAAAGCTAGCGAAGTACACAACACTAGGACTATGCAATACAATGCTCAATGGACTAAACCAGCCCTAAACAGTCCTCATGCATGCGAAAACAGTGGCCAAAATGCTCTGAAATGATGGCATGAAAGGCAAGAAAATGATGTTCATGCATTGGCTCATCAATAAGGCATGAGGCACAACACTTAAACACAATTGAAGAGTGATATACATGAGAGTATGACAATGCTATATGCTCTGAAATTATGTGTTAAATGATGCCATATCACATAAACATCACAAATAAGGCATGGTAGAAGGCCTAAAGCATAAGGCTTGTAAAGAGCACTACCCAAGAAGCATGCAATACATAACACAAATGACCAAACCAACCCCGGACAGAGGTCAAACATGCCAAAACAGAGGCCTAAACATGCTGAAATGGTGGCTCAAAAGCTTAGACAAGCATGCATACGTATTGGCTCATAAGCAAGGCATAAGGCACAACTCACAAAAGCTATGAAGGAGTGGAATATGTGAGAGTATGACTATACCATATACACTGAAATCATGAGAGAAATGAGGCCAAGGCATACAATCAACCCAAATAAAGCATGCTAGAGACTTGACACTCAAAGCTAGTCAAAGCCACTTACACTACAACCCTACAAGGCAAGCCTCACATGGCCAAGACCATTCAAAACAGAGCTAAGGTATGCTAAAATAATGGAAAAAACATGCTGAGATGGAGTCAACACAAGCTAGGATGAGAGGCATAAAGCATGAAGCATGTTAGGCCAACAAGTAGGATTACACTACAAGTATAAGATGCAAGCAACCAATGACCAAACCAACCAAAAAAAGAGTTAAGGCAGGTCCAAAAAGTCACAAAATCATGCTTGAACTCAGCTCAAGAGAAGGAGAAATGTATGCTCATTTGGTAGGCTAACAAGACATGCAAGCAAGACAAGAGGAGGGGGGGACCCCCTCCTATTTGGGACCTCAAAACAAGTTTTTCACTACTGAAATTCCCCTAGAATTCAGTGGTTAAAAGGCCAAAACAAGATGATTTCAAAGGCTTTAAAAGAAGGCAAGAAGCTTAGCAAATAAGCCACCAAAGATGGTGAAACACCCTTAACTCCAAAAACACTTTAAACTACCATTTTTAAGACTTAAAAACAGAGGTTTTTGTAGTTGAAAGCTAGGCCTAAAATAGCATGCAAAGATGGCTAAGTTAAGCAACTAAAACAAAGCTTTAAAAGGATTAGAGCCTTACCCTTGAAGATCAATAGCAAGACAGCAACTTCAGCAACAATTTTGGACCAAAACCAATGCAAAGACCTCAAAACAAGCTCCAAGGGACCTCAGCTCCAAAATGAAGGTGTTTAACTAGGTGTCTTAGTGCAAAAGTGTGAAGAAAACTCACTTTTAGACTCAATATAGCACAAATATAGAGAGAGAGGGAGAATTCTAGAGAGAGGGATATTTTTAGCTCTGGAAAAATCTGAACCTACCTCAAGGGGGAGGAAGCTCCCCTTTTATAGAGCAATGCAAGCACAAGCTTGCCCAAATCCCTCTATACACGTGTATGGAGGATGAGTTCAATGAGCCACAGCTGGCTCTAAAGATCTGAAAATATCTAAAAAGGAGAAAAAGTGGCTGCCGGCTAGTTAAGGTGGCCTGCCGGCCACTTTACTAGCCGGCCGGCCACTTGAAGAGGCCTACAAGGGAGAAAAGTGGCCAGCAAGTGCCACAAGTGGCTGGCAAGGCCCTCTCCCCCCCTAGGTAAGAGGCAACAAGGTATGGTCCAAAAACAAACCAAAAAGAAGAGAGCTAAGAGGCCCCAAGATAAGGCACTCAGCCGAAAGTTCCTGAAACTAGCCTACCAGCCACTGCAAGTGGCCTACAAAAGGGAAAAGTAGCCTATAGCTACAAAAAGTGGCCTATAGGCCTCTCTCTCCCTCCAGGCAAAGGCACCAAAGTCTGGTCCAAAAACCAGGCCAAAACACAGAGGGTTAAGAGGCTCAAAGACAAGGCGCACGACCGAGATCTTCGGGCGCTCGAAACAAGCACAAACATGCGCAATCTTTGAGTGCACAACCGATGACATCTGAGTCTTAAGGTCGGTAAAAAATGGGGTGTCTACAATTGACAATACCTTTACAAATTTTTCCTTACATCGAATAAAGTGTATGAGTCTTCTTGCACTTAGCCACCACCAAAGAACCCTTTGTGAGCTTCCATATTCCATCACCAAATTTATTGTTGAAGCCTTCATCATCTAGCTTCTCGGTAGAGATCAAAATGAGGCGAATGTTAGGAACATGCCTCACATCTTTAAGCAACAACTTACAGCCCAAATTTGTTTTCAAGCAAACATCACCCATGCCAATAATCTTGGACAAACCTTCATTACCCATTCGAACACAACCATAATCTCCTTTGGTGTAGGTAGTGAAGAAATCAACTCGAGAAATCACATGAAAAGAAGCACCAAAATCAATCACCCAATTGCTCTCTTGGCTCACAAAATTGATATAATTATCTTCACAAACGACCATGAGATCATCGGTGGTAACCGCCGTTGTGTCTTCTTGCTTCTTATCCACACTTTTATCACGCTTTTTTTCCTTGTTCTTGAGCTTTTGGCATTCTCGCTTTATGTGCCCTTTCTCATGGCAATAATGACACTCAATGTCTTTATTTGAAAAAGAACCATCTCTTGATTTGTCACGGTGTTGATCACGACATGAGGAGTCTTACTCCTCCCCCTTGTTTTGCTTCGGCCTCTTACAACAAATGCTTCTGAATGAGAGGAACCCGCTGATTTGCTTCTAGTTTCTTCATTCAACAAGCTACTAGTGACTTGGCTCATTGTGACAACTCCATTGGGCGCCGAATTACTAACTGTCACAACCAAAGTCTTCCAACTGTAGGGAAAAAAACTAAGTAGCATCAAAGCCTGCAACTCATCATCAAAAACAATTTTCATAGAAGTAAGTTGGTTAACAATACTCTTTATTTTATTCAAATGTTCTGGAATAGAGCTATCATCTTTATATTTTAAATTAACCAACTTTCAAAACAGAAAGACTTTATTTGTGGTTGATTTTCTGTTATAAAGACTTTCTAATTTTTTCCATAAATTATGTGCCGAAATTTCAGTAGCAATATGATGAAACACATAGTCATTAATCCATAGACGGATAATACCAACGACTTTTCAATTAAGCGTCTTCCATTCATCATCTTTCATACTCTCGGGTTTGCCATTATCACCCTCAATAGGTCCATACAAATCTTTACAAAATAATACATCCTCCATTTTAGTTTTCCAAGTTACTTAATTGCTTCCATTGAAGCTAGACATACAACCTATATTCCCCTCCATTGATTTACTCAAATAAATAAACCAAAATAAACCGTAAGCTCTGATACCAGTTGTTAGGGAAAATATATGATTTCCCACAAGTAAATCAATCAATGGAAATAAAAACTAATACGGAAAAATTAAATCCATAGTGGCACAAAACTTTTACGTGGTTCCCTCAATGTGAGGTACGTCCACGGAATCGAAATCTGATTTCACTATCAACTAAAGAGCTTCCAAACGATTATAAACGAGACACGAATGGTCTCACAAAACCACCCTTAGATGAATTCCAAATAATCACAAATAAACAAGAGAAAAGACCTCACCAAATAGATAAACAAAAGTCTTTGGAACAGAATTGAAGAAGACCACAAATCTGAATCAAAATAGTTTCACCGAATTGACTTCTACCGTATTGAATTCAATCCAAAAACATTCACGTAGCAAGCTTATGCTTCAAGAACAAATCCCACAGAAAAGGACCAATTTTTTGTAGCAGCTGCATCGCACCGAATAAATCATGCCCAAGCCCTATCTCACAGAAATCAATTAGCTGCTGCTCTATACTTCGGGAAAAACAAATACAATATTTATATATATTGTTGAATCTTAAATACCCATTGGGTATTTAAATACCCTAACTGCTATTAAATACTTATTGGGCCTCTAAAAGTTAGGTATAATATATTAAATATATATTATAACTAACACCAAACCAAACCAAACTAAATATTTTTAATAAATCAATTGAGTTCCATGCTCCAATAAAGAGGTATACCTAACAATTATGTTTGAATAAGTGAAAAAACAAACCATGTGAGAAAGGATATAAGTAAGATTGTTTTTTTGTTCATTTGTATTTTAATGAGTAATCTTGGTATTATTTTCTTACCAATCAACTTGTTTCTTACTAAAATGTTACAACTTTTGCTGAGAAATAAAATAGGCTTTGTAAGAGAGTTTTATTTTCTCACCAATTTTCATTTAATTTATAAACCAAACATAAGAAAAGAATTTTTTTCTCATCATTTCTTACCAAATCACCCCCTCCAAACGAAGCTTTATTGTTTGAGTTAAAATTGGATTGATTTTTTTACCTTTAAAACATTGATTGATTTTAATGTTTCATTTATTTATTTATTTATTTTACTTTTAAAAAGGGTTGGTTTTACTATTTGATTGTACAATTGAGATAGTTTTCCGGTTTGGATTTTAAAACTAATTCATTGTGGGAATGATTTCTAATATGAGTAATGTTACACCTATTTAAATATTTACTAATAATTTTATTAAAAATTTATGTATTCAAACATCATTGGATATTTAAATGTCATTATTTTTTTGACAACTGATCACATTTAGCCTCTTGTAAATATAAAATTTTTAATAAAATTATTAGTATATGTAGAATTATTCTTTTAAAGAGCAATGTTTTAAACTTACTATTTGATTTTAGAATTGAGATAATAATCCCATTTGATTTTTCAAATGGATTCATTTTATCAATTAATTTTAAAATATAATTTTTTTTTTTTTTTGAACAACAATTTTAAACTAGATCGAAATCTTATGATTTGATTTTGAAATCAAGTCTAATTTACTGTTTGATTTTGTAAACAGGTCAGCATAATTTTCTAATTTGATTTAGAAAACTGATTGATATTATTAATTGATTTTTGAAACAAATTAACCATCAATGTTTGATTTTGAAATTGAGATGATTTTACAATTTGATTTTGAAAACTAATTAAATTTATCGATTGGTTTAAAAAATAAGTTGATCTTGTCATTTGATTTAAAATCTTGTTAATTTGCCGTTTGATTTTAAAAAATTGATTTTGCCAATTGATTTTTAAAATTAGTTTATTTTTCCATTTGATTGTGAAAACGAGTTGATTTTAGGGGCAAATATATATATATATATATATATGTTTATGAAAATATGATAAACATTATAAATATGAATAATTATAATTATAATTTTTTTTACACTTTTAAAATAATTTTTTATTTCCACTGTTTTATGATTCCCCCTTGATTTTACCAATTGCTTTTGAAGACATTTGATTTTAACATTTAATCTGTAATGCTGCTAAAGTATTGTTTGTCATGAGGGGAATTGGTGTAGGTTATATACTCGGTCCATTATTGGTTATTTATTATGGTGATGACTATGACTCAAATGTATTGATTATACTCTGGTTAAGATTACAGTAGTATTTGTCACAAGGCAAAGTGGTCATCAGTCGTTTTTTTTGGTTAATAGATAGGTGAGTAATTATAATTATAAAAAATATTTATATAATCGAATAAATCACTAACTTATAATAGTTACAAAGCCTAATAATTAATAACCGAAACTCACCAAGCCCAATTTCAGCATCAACCAATAGAATGGAAGAGAAAATAAACCACTATACTATAAAAGGCATCAAACTCCTCTCCATAGAAGTTGAACCGAAAATCTCACAATACAAAAAATACTATACAACCATTAAGTTAGATGCCCTAATTAGTCATGATAACCCAAATATGTTGTCTTGATGCTAGGTTTAGTAGTAAACTAGTATGTCTTACCATTTTCATTTTCCAATGATAAATTGCAAAGACTACCGTAATGACGCATCACTTCTTCAACCTCCCTTCTCTTTATTTAACTTTTATAATAAAATAAAATTTTAATTTTATTAATTTAAATTCTAATATTTTAATATGTTTTTAATCTACATATTCGACTATTTTTGTTAACTGATAAAAAATTAGTATTTTAGTCATTAAACTCAATGTAGTGTACATAAAATGTCTAAAATATTCTTTTTTATTGAGTTTAATGACTAAACTAAAAAAATTTCATCAATTTTACTTAACGAAAATAAGTAGATAGTATTAAAAACAAATCAAAAAATTATGATTTAAATTGACAAAATTAAAATTTTATGATTTATTTTGTTAAAAGCGTCAAATCCTATTGTTGTTGTTGTTGTTTTTTTATTTTTGGTGTAATTTTTCCTAAATATTTGTTTTGATGCTTTTAATGATTTTACCAAAAAAAATGTTAATAGTTTGGGAAAATTGCAAATCGATGGTGTGTTGAAAAAATACTTACAAATTTATGGAAAAGTATATAATTTTAATTATTAAAATTAATAAAATTTATCATTAATATGTAATTTTTTTTTTTTAAACATGCACTGAAGTGCAATTTCCTCTAACAGTTTCTAACTTTAACAATTTAATCAACTTAGTTGTACACACACAACCCCAAAAAATAATAATAATAATTAAAATTTATATACAATTCAAGCCAGGTTTGAACTAATAACCTCAAGTTAAAAGTTAGACATAGACACACTCAAGTAACTCTTAATACAATTCAAATTAGACTTGAACAATCTCAGCCCACCTCCTAGCTGCATCCTAGGTTTGAGGGTTGCAAGATATTCGTGTCATGGCAACAAGATTTTCTATTTTTCCAATATAAAGGAGTGTAAAATTAGCCTGGCCCACTGTCGGATTGCATAGGCTCTTGCCGAAATTCGAGTCGGCCCACAAGTCAGAAAACTAAGTCCAAGCCCAAGCCTAGGGAATACTTGGGGCCTCGAGTGGGCTGGCAGGCTGGGCCAAGCCTGACCTTTTTTTTTTTCTTTTTCATCAAAAATTTATTCTTTTCCACCAAAAATGATACTGGACCTTGGGCGGGGCAAGCTCACGAGCAAGGCCAGGCTCTAAAACAGATGCCCAGGCCTAGAGTCTTGGGCTGGGCTCGGACCTAGGCCTGGACGGGCTGCATTAGGCCGCGATCTAGTGGGTCAAGTTTACACCTATAATCTCCCCCTCCCCCCCCCCCCCCAAAAAATATATATATATATATATATTCTAATTTCTAACTTCACTTTGTCCAACCATTACACCATTCTCTTTAACTATTGATCAACATCACCATAATTATTGTCTATAAAAATTTGATGCATTGCGAGCAGAATTAGAGAATCCGTTTTGACAAATCTCAAGTGGGGTATTTATATTTGTCCTTTTATTTATTTGTTACTTTCATTGTTTGGATAGATTTATTCCCAACACTTAGACTATGTTTGAATGACAAGAATCTTGAAGGAGAGTAAGAATGTCATTAGTAATAAAATTCATGCGTCAATATGTTCAAGCGTGTGGTTTCTTTAGTAATTCTCAACGGAAAATAATAAAATCAAAAATATTGTGAGACATTCCATGAGGGAGTGGGGGAATTGGATTATTATTTAGTTTGAAAATGTGATCTTGCTAAAATAAATGATACTGAATCACTTTCTCATTTCAATTAGTTTCAAGTCCAATTAGTTTCAAACCATTGGACTTGAAATCACATTATCATTTTCCGTAAAGATTATTATCATTCTCCGTAAAGATTATTATCATTCCAACATAGCCTGATGCCCATAAGAAAAATGAAAAATCCATACGACTTCTGAAAACGTCATCCCTCAATTGATCCTAATGACGTAAATTATTGTATTTCAATTGCTGATTTGTCTAAGAGTAAGAGTGAGCCAATACTCAGAAACCCATCCTATGTCAATGTGAGTAAATTTAAAAGTGGAGTGTTAAAGGACTTGAAGAAAATTATTGATTATTTTCGATTGTATTTGGTTTATTGGAATGAGATAAAATAAAATGGAATAATCATTTATTAGGTTGACCAATGAAATGATCATAATATATTTTTCATTATTTTTTGGATAAATTACAACTAAACTTCTTGAGATATGCTTAAAATATGATTTTCTTCATGTGGTTTTAAAAATTACATCTCACTCCTTGAAATTTCTAATTTCATAATAAATAGCCTCTTTTATTAGAAAATCAAGTTAATTAACAATTTTTTTAATGATGTTTGAAATTTATTTCAATTAATAATTTAGGTAATTTTATCATTATATATGAGAGCACCAAAAATTTTTATTTTTCCAGTTAATTACATCTCACCCCTTGAAATTTCTAATTTCATAATAAATAGCTTCTTTTATTAGAAAATCAAGTTAATTAACAATTTTTTTTAATGATGTTTGAAATTTATTTCAATTAATAATTCAAGTAATTTTATCATTATATATGAAAGCAGTTAAAAATTTTATTTTTCCAATTTATTTTGTTAAATTATCAAACCACGCAAGGCAATCCATGTTTTAAACAAATTTCAAACTGTATATTTATAATTTATTTATTTTTATTTAATAAAATATAAAAATAAACATTTTAATAGAACAATAATCTTATTCAACTCAAATTAAATGAAATTTTTTCTCCTAATAATCAACATTTGTCATCTCATATGTAACTTTTCAAAACACTTAAAAAGTAAAGAATCTTACAATGTAAACAACAATCAAATTAAAATTGAAACACTACATAATAAAAATGTGCACAAACTAGTGATGATCCTTATCATCAACCAACAACTCTATCCAAATCCGCGTGTTTGGTTGTCAAATTGTTTAACAATTTTCACAGTTTTCACCACCACTAACTATAGCCCACAACATATATTTGCGTCCAGCTGTGCTCAAAACCACCCTTCTAGTAAACTGAAGAACCTTCCTCTGCTTATATTTGCGTCCAGCTGTGCTCAAAATCACCCTTCTAGTAAACTAAAGAACCTTCTTCTGCTTTTTGCTCTTTACTCTTTCTCTCTCTCTCTCTCAATAAATACAGTTTTTCACATATCCAAGCACGGATGCAGGTACAAATATGGGTATGAATATAAATATAATACGGCTAGGCCGATATGATAAATTTTTTTAAAAATAAGGTACGGATATTATTGGGGGTACGTCAAATTTTTTTTTAAAAAAAATTTATAACTAAACATTCAACGTATAAATTAAAATTTCAATATCAAAACTAAAAAAAAAAAAACTTGTCTAAAAAGTTATATAATTATTTCTTTTCTTTTTTATTGTCTAAAACAATATGCAAAAGAGAGCAAAATTATGACTCAGGTAAAGGGTGTTGGAAATAAATTACTTGATATTATTGCTTGATATTTTCAAAATTAAAGGAAGAAGAATAAAGGTTACAACAAATTCTAGCAGTTGCAAAATAAATAAATAAATCAAATCAAATCAAATCAAATTCACATCACCATACCCACGATGTACCCATGCCGTACCCACAACTTACCCAAATGTATTTTTCGTACTTGACATGTATTCGATATATCTAGTACGTATACCGCTGCACCGGTACGCGTACCCGCTGTGAGAATAATATTAGTATAGTATATATTATGTGAATATTGTTTCCTATTTAGGATTAGTTTAGGTGTATTCTTGTTTCCTATTTAGGATTAGTGTTCTATATCTATTAGAATTCTATATCAGTGATGTATTCGTTTAGGATTAGGATTTAGTATTGATGTATTCTTTGTTTAGTAAATACAATTGAATATATAGAAATTCTTCAGAATTTTTACATGGTATCAGAGCTGTGTTTGAAGCCTTAACCTTTTATTTCTAGTTCGTCGTTTCCTTCTCTGGTTCATGATCGATCGAAGCTCCTTGCTTCATGGGTCGTATGGTTCTCTCTTGCCGAAGGACTCCCCTCTGATGTGGTTCGCCTCTTCTTTTTGGTCAACCTATCTGTTTGACGAGGTAGTTGTGCTTCGATTCCTCATCTGTTCATGACTTCTTCTCTCTGACTCGCGGTTGTCTCTAATCGTGGTTTTTTCTGGTTTCTTGATTCGTTCTCTCTGGTTCGCGACTCGCATCACTCTATGCTCGTCGCATCTGCTAGTTGCCTCGGTGCTTCTTGTTCTCTGCTTGTGACTCACGAGTGATTGATCTCTTATTGGAGTTACGACATCAGTTCTTCGACTTCGTCTTCGTCAGTTGCTGGAATTGCGACATCAGTCGCACCTGTCAGAGTCACGACCTACGTCGTGACATCCCTCTCTCTCTCTCTCTTGTTCTGAGTTTGGTGGACCTGGGTGTTTTTCTTTGGCTAACCACTGTTCTCTTTTATTCTTGTTTGGACCAAACAAGTTTCTTGATATTACATTGTTGCCCCATTAGCTTTCAGTTTATTACAGTTCTCTATTGTTTTTTTTTTTTGGGTTCATTATGATGATAACGGGTTCAACTTTTGTAAAGCCCAAGAAGGGGCTCATTGCTTCAGATGAGTATGCCTTCTGCCATCAAAGAGGCCATTGGAAGTATCACTATCCTAAGAAAGGATGTCTGTCTGGCTTGTATTCTCAGTAGTCTCAGACCCAGTTTTGTCTTTCTTCTCCTAGTATTTTTTAGGCTTCTGCCGGTTCTACTACATCTGCTCCAGCTCCTGATCCTAACTTGGCTTCCTTAAGTGCTCAGATTAGTCATCTTCAGCATACATTGTCTACCTCTCAGTCATCTTCGTCTGCTTCCATTGTTTCCTTTCTTCATTCAGGTTTGCTTAGGTCTTCTTCAGGTATCTCTTCGTTTGTCTGGCTTTTTGACTCTAGTACCTCTCATCATATGACTCCCCATCTCTCCTTATTTCATAATTGTACTCCCCCTCTCTTTCTTATTACTGTTAATGCTGCTAATGGGTTTGGTATGTCAGTTATATCTCTTGGGTCTGTCCTGCCGTTTGCTATGTTTACAGTCTCTATTCTATTTGTCTTATATATTCCTTAGTTATCTGTCAGTTTATTAACTATTAATCAACTTGATGCCTCTGGTTTTGATGTTATCTTTTCTTCTTCTATCTATTCTGTGCAGGATCAGATGTCCAAGCAGCAGATTGAGACTGGCCATAGAGTTGGAGACCTCTATGTGGTGGAGAGCTTGCATCTGCCTATGACTACCTCTCCGACTGCCTTTTCTTCTTTTCAGTTAGATTTTCTGTCAAGTCCTTTCTATTTGTGGCATTCCAGATTAGGGCATTTGTCTTCTGACCGCTTACGGTCTTTAGCTCAGTCAGGTATATTGGGTAAAGTTTCTCCTAGTCAACTTACTGAGTATCGGGGGTGTAAACTTGCCAAAATGACAGCCTTACATTTCCGTAAAAGTACTTCTATATCTGCTACACCTTTTTTTTTAGTTCATACTGATGTCTGGGGCCCTTCTCCTGTTCTCACCAAAGGGGGTTCTGCATACTATGTGTCATTTGTTGATGATTGCACCCATTACACTTGGGTTTATCTTATGACTTATAAGTCCGATTTCTATCAGATATACCGTACCTTTTAGTCTATGATTACTACTGAGTTTGGGTCTACAATTAAAGTGTTACAATTTGACTTAAGTGAGGAACATTTAAAAAATGAGTTCTGTGAGTATTTGGCCAATTTGGATACCATTCACCAAACTTCATGTACAGATACACTTGCCCAAAATGGTCGAGCCAAGCGTAAACACCGTTATCTCCTTGAGACAGCTAGGTCTCTTCTTCTCTCTGTCTCTGTTCCGGCTCCATTCTGGGGGTAGACAGTTCTTACTACTGCTTTTCTTAATAACCGCATGCCTACTCCCTTTTTTTTTTTTTTTTCTTCTGGTCGGTCTCCTTATAAGGCTTTGTTCTCTCAAATTCTTAACTACTCTCTTTTTCGTGTGTTTGGGTTTGCCTATGTTGTCCTTCTTCCCCACAAAAACAGGACCAAATTTAGTGTCCGTTCTGTCCTCTGTGTCTTTTTGGGTTATAGTCCTACTCAGAAAGGCTATCAGTGTTACGACTCTGTTTCCCGTCATCTTTATGTCTCCCGTCATGTTTCTTTTCTCGAACGTCTACTTTATTTTCAACTTCCTCCTCTCACCGCCCCAGTTTCCAAAGAGGATTTGGTTCATATTGATTCGTTTCCTTCTAAGGTCCTGTCTGATGAGTACATCTCCACAGTTCCTCCTGAGCTTGTTCCATCTTCTCCTCTTGCTTCACCTTTGGCTGCTACTTCTCATTTGGTTTATTCTTCTCCTCCGTTGTTCGTTTATTCTAGTCACAAGGCTCTTCCTTCACCAGTTGTCTCTGCTCTTGCTGCTGATCCTCTTGCTTCTGACGACTCTGATCCTGTTGCACACCGATATCCTACTCGAGTAGGTCATCCTTTAAACAGGTTGGATTTATCCAATACATGTTTTTTTTGCTTCCTATCGTACTTTTTTGTCTGTTATTCACTCTTTTTCATAACCTCAATCTTATAAGGAGGCCTGTTAGGATCTTTATTGGGTTCAAGCTATGGAGGATGAGTTGTCTGCTTTACAGAAAACTAGTACTTGGGAGTTGGTTCATTTGCCTGCTGGTAAGAATCTCGTTGGTTGCAAATGGGTTTACAAAGTCAAGATTCATTCTGATGGTTTTCTTGAGCGCTACAAAGCTCGTCTGGTTGCCAAAGGTTTCTCACAGGAGTATGGTATTGATTATGAGAAGACATTTGCTCTTGTTGCCAAGATGACTACTGTCCGTACTTTGATATCTGTCGTTGTTGTTCATTCTTGGCCTCTTTATTAGATGGATGTTAAGAATGCTTTTCTTAATGGCCATATCATTAAGGAGGTTTACATGCGTCCTCCTCCTAGCCTTCACCATCCATCTGGATAGGTCTGTCACCTTCGGCGTCCTCTGTATGGTCTAAAACAGTCTCCTCGTACTTGATATGATCGCTTTCAGACTGTTGTTACTGAGCTTGGATTTCATCCCTGTGCCCAGGACTCTGCTTTATTTCTTCTCCATACCTCTGCTGGATTTGTTGCGTTATTACTGTATGTGGATGATATGATCATCACTAGTTCTGACTCTTTTGCTATATCTAAGGTCAAGCAACATCTTTTTCGCATCTTTGAAATGAATGATCTGGGCCCATTGCAGTATTTTCTTAGTATTGAGGTAGCTTCTTCTCCCAAGGGCTACTTTCTTTCTCAGGCCAAGTATGTCAATGAGGTTATTCATCGTGCCAGTCTTCCTAACACTAAGATTTCTGATACCCCTATTGAGCTTAATGTAAATCTCAACACTACTGATGGTGTTCTTCTAGATGATCTTACTCTATATCGAGAGCTCGTGGGTTGCTTAGTCTATCTGACGGTTGCTTGTCCTGATCTTGCCTATGTTGTTCATGTGGTTAGCCAGTTTGTCTCTGCTCCTCACTGCATACATTGGGTTGCCTTGGTAAGGATTCTTCGCTGTCTCTGAGGTACTATCTTTCAGGGTTTACTATTGTCCTCTACTTCCTCTCTGGATTTGGTGGCCTATGCTAATTCTGATTAGGTTTGTGATGTTATTGATCGCAAGTCCACGTCTAGTTTCTCTATGTTTCTTGGAGATTCTTTAATCTCTTGGAAAAGCAAGAAATAAACTGTTGTTGCTCGCTTTACTGCCACAGCTGAGTATCGTGCTGTGGCTCATGCTACTGCTGAAGTTGTCTAGCTTCGTTGTCTTCTTTCTGACTTGGGCATCCCTTAGTCTTCCCCGACCTCCCTTTATTGTGACAACCGTAGTACTATTCAAATTGCACATAACATTGTCTTCCATGAGCGGACCAAGCACATTGAGATTGGTTGTTACTTTGTTCGTCAACATCTGTAGTCTGGCTCTATCTCACTTCCTTTCGTCTCTTCGGCTTTGCAGCTTGCTGACTTCTTTACCAAGACTCAAACCATTGCTCGGTTTCAGTTTCTTCTTGACAAACTCTTAGTGTTTTTTGCCCAAATACCTTCAGTTTGAGCGGGGGTGTGAGAATAATATTAACATAGTGTATATTATACGAATATTATTTTCTATATATAATTGGTTTAGGTTTATTCTTGTTTCTTATTTAGGATTAGGGTTCTATATCTATTATAATTCTATATCAGTGATATATTCGTTTAGGATTAGGATTTAGTGTTCTATATAAGTGATGTATTCTTTGTTCAGGAAATACAATTGAATATACAGAAATTCTTACATCTGCACCCGGTACTCGTACGACACCATTTTTGAAGTACATGTGCTTCATAGGCTCTCATGCTTTCAATACCAACTACAAAAACATCAATGGCTTCTTCTTCTTCATCTTAGTAGCTCAATATTGTTGTTAATGATATCTGCAATTGTATTAAGCTCTGTATTGGCTGTTGTATTAGCTAGTAACTTCAACAATTCCCAACCTCTTACCCTTTCTCTCGACAAAACCTCTGGCTTTGGCTTCTAATCCAACAATGAATACCTTTTTGGAAAGATTGACATGAAGCTTAAGCTTTCTCCTAGAAACTCTGCTAGCACTGTCACTGCCTATTATGTATGTTTTTCTTGTTATACCTATCATATATATAATATTAGAATCAATGTTTTTCCTAGAAATAGTAAGCTCTTATGATTAATATCTAATTAATATGATTATTGTATTGCAATTATCATCACAAGGAACAACCCATGATGAGATAGACTTTGAATTCTTGGGGAATTTGAGTGGTGATCCTCACATTCTTCAGACTAATGTGTTTAGCCAAGGCGAAGGCTACAGAGAGCAACAATTCTACCTATGGTTCGACCCCACTGTCGATTTCCACACCTACTCCATCCTCTCTGGAACCCCCAACGCATCATGTAAGTTACCCAAAATTAGTTATTGAACTTACTCAAGTGACATTGCTTTCAATTTTGTATTGATTAAATAATTTTTTGTGTTTATTTCAATTTCTCTGTAGATGGAACACCCATTAGAGAGTTCAAGAATGCAGAGTCAGTGTTCTGTACCCAAAGAACCAACCCATGAGATTATACTCAAGTTTGTGGAATGCTGATGATTGGACAACAAGAGGTGGACTTGTGAAGACTAACTGGACTCAAGCTCCATTCACTGCTTCATACAGAAACTTCAATGCCAATGCTTGCATTTAGTTTTTTGGATCATCTTCTTGCAGTTCAAGTTCTTCATCTTCTAAAAACAATGCATGGCTCTCAGAACAATTAGACTCCACATACCAAGGAAGATTGAAATGGGTGCAGAAGAACTACATGATATACAATTATTGCACTGACTCAAAAAGATTTCCACAAGGATTTCCTCCAGAATGCAGCATGTCATAGAAATTTAAACACAATATATATTAGTGCCTTTCTTGTATCATAGCCATACCTAATAATTTTTGCTATAGTTATTTATTTGTATGTAACATCCACTGTTCAATTCTTTTATTGTTTATCATTGTAATCGCTTTTGAAGCTTGCAAAATAAATATTTGATTTATAAATTCTGACTTGCATCATTCTCATTCGCATGACAAAACTCGTCCTTGAGTTTCTATTACTTGAAATAATTTGTTACATTAACACTTGTTTGCATCCACATTGTATTTAAAATTGATTTTCTTAAACCTAAATTTTAAATGAGTTTCTATTACTTGAAATAATTTGTTACACTGACACTTGTTTGCATCCACATTGTATTTAAAATTGGTTTTCTCAAACCTAAATTTTAAATAACAATCCCAAAATGAAAGGAACAACTTTCTTTAGTAAATTTAACCCATTTTCATTAAAGCCTGAATCTCGATGTATGAAATTCAAAGCAAAGTCTTCAACAAATTGTCTTTTTGTAGATATCAAACCACACAACCCCACCTAAATTCATAAGAGTACCCACTTCCTTATTTGTATCAATAAATTGTAGTAACTCCATTGTAAAAGCATGATCTTGAATGACTTGGCGACCGTCAATCTCATCCACAATCATATTATCATTCAACAATTGTTTGGGCAACCATATTTGAAGTTGTGATTCGTTTTGCTCAACATTAAATAATTTTTCGTCAACTCTATCTTCTAAATTGATTTCAATAATCTTGTCTTCATGAACTTCATCATCTTCCTCAAAATACTCATTAGATTTTGGAGGTAAATCCTAATCAATATGTGGCTATAATGATGAAGATTTTATGTCCAAAAATATTTTATCGAATTCTTCTTCTACTATAGCAACACAAATTAGAAATCCTTTAGGTTGTAAATAAACCTTAAACTCTGGTATGTCAAGTTTGAAGCCCGACTCCCATCAATCGAATGCATTTATTCGCAAATCGATGCCTCTGTTGTGGTTTGTATATGCCAATCGGGTTCATGTCTTCATTCTCAATATCATTCTTATTCTTCTCCTCCACAAATTATGAATTTGGCTGATGGTTGTTAGGGTCATTTTCTAACGTTCATAGCTTCAAAACGCTCAAATAAGGTTGTAAGCATCCTTTCAAAGCGCTTTAAATGTCAAAACCTCTCTTCTATTCGGGCATCTCGTGTTGCGTTATCTCGCTTCTACACCTTCTCAATAGCAGCATATCGACCACATGGTGCTCCTCTTGAAGCCATGATCAAGACTAAAGTTTACGCTATAATACCAACTGATGTAGGGAAACGTATCAGAAAAAAAGAGCAAACAACAACATCGAACCATGAACAAATCCGAACTAAAGATACTCTCTAAGAATAAACAATTTTGAGAAAACTCTCAATTTTTATTAATCAAATATCAACTTGAATTGAATAGCCTTAAGGCTTACAATCTTATTTATAATAAATCTAATTTTTACTAATCAAGAAAATATAAAAAAGAAAAAGATATATATATATATAATCTTGTTGGTCAAGAAAATTTAAAAAGGAAAATATTAATTTTTGTAAAACAAGAAAATAAACTAAATAGGCAATCTAAGAGCATCCGTATCAGGATCAGCAATTTTTGAGTTAAATTGTAAATAAAAATCTACTGTTATTATTTTAACTAGAATTGTTTTTTGTATATACTTCATCAAGCTCTCTATTCTAAAATTTAATTTCATAAAATATTTATTTTTATTCATTTTCTTTTCTATTTAAATAATTTTTTTAAAAAAAATTCAACGGACAACTAGGTGGTCGACCAGGTGATCGATCACTTGGTGGAAATTGCCTAATTTTGCCATATTAAGGTGGTTAACCTGGTGGATGACTAGATGGTCGACCGCTTGGTGAAAATTGCCTAGTTTTACCTTTAGAATAAATAATAAAATAATGTATAATCTATGAATAGTACCTCGCTTGATGAAGCGAGGTACTGTAACAATGGCAAGTTTTGTTTTGCAATAGCTAGCATGATGGAGGACTGATTTGGGACATTGGATTGCTAGTATAACCTCAAAACCATAGTAAAGAGCATGATGTGGATGCTCTAAATAACGGAAAATGTTTAAGACCCAAAAAGACTTCCATAATTCTACCCACAATGTTATGTTAAGATATGTGTCAACTTTTGATTTATTACTCACCCAATCATTGAGGACCCAATTCCCTTACTACATCATTGTAGGTGAATTTGTAAGTCAAATGTGTGAGTTTCTAACATTATTCCTAAATAAATAAGAAAATTAAATATTTTAGTTTGAAATACCAATTATAATTAAATAATTAAATAAATATATAATTTATAAATTATGATCTGGGTCAAGCAATACTCCAAAACTACTAAATAATCGCTCTAGTTATCTTTCAATCCATTGATTTAAAATAATAATAATAATAATAATAATAAATAATAATTCATTTATAAATGGTATTTTACTCAGAATATATATAGCTTTTTTCACAGAGGAGGAGAGAAGTGGGGACAAAACCAGCTGGTAGTAGGCACCCATGTAGGTCACTTCTAATAATATTAGGAAGCAGCTATGAACACTTCCTTCATTAAAGAAAAAAGCACCGTGCTGTGGCTGCTATGTGGCTGACCCACTTTCACTTATGGCGGTGCCGCGGCTTCACCTGGGTCCGTGTTATAGATAGCAGCCTAGCAGGTGAATGAATATATACTGATGGAGCTAGCTGTAAGTAGTTTAGCGAACCCCATATTAGCCAGCTGTTTTGCAACAACACTTTTCACCAACCCACACAAAGCATTATCGTCTTGGTAATGTTAGGAATATCAAATTTTTTACCAAACAAATGATTAAAAATATCTCACATGAGTGTGGAGTCCGTAATTTTGTAAACACCACACCTATGTAAGATATTTGATCATTTATCTAATACAAAATTTGGATTTTATTACATTTTCCTTATTGTCTCACTCACTTACCTCTACACCTTCCTAGTTTCAAACTCTTTGCCCCAAACTTCACACCTATATAACTGTAGCCAAAGAGCTTCATTTTACTCCGTCAAAAACCAAAAGCTAGCCTCTCCAAAACCCAAGAAAACAAAACCACACTTCATTCAATAGTTCCACTTTCAACAACCACCACACCTAACATCAACCAATGGCTTCATCAGTGTTGCTAATGATATCTCTTGTAGTAAGCACTTTGTTCATTGTTGTCTTCGCTAGCAACTTCTATCAAGATTTCGACATCACTTGGGGCGATGGTCGTGCTAAGATACTCAACAATGGGGAGCTTCTTACTCTCTCACTTGACAAGCCCTCTGGCTCGGGTTTCCAATCCAAGAATGAGTACCTCTTTGGCAAGATTGACATGCAGCTCAAGCTCGTTGCAGGAAATTCTGCTGGCACCGTTACTGCTTACTATGTAAGATTATAATGTTACACATAAACGGATTTCTGTTATAATTTTTTTTTATTAGACACAAATATATTACTTACGACTTGTGTTAATAAATACATGTAACAATCATTGCTTTTTGTATTAATGGTAAGAAAATTAGATAAAAATCCATTTATATGTGGTTTTAAGTTAGCATTAAATTTTCAAATTTGTGTTTATGCAGTTGTCATCACAAGGATCAACACATGATGAGATAGACTTTGAGTTCTTGGGGAATTTGAGTGGTGATCCATACATTCTTCACACCAATGTGTTTAGCCAAGGCAAAGGCAACAGAGAGCAACAATTCTACCTATGGTTCGACCCCACTGCCGATTTCCACACCTACTCCGTCCTCTGGAACCCCCAACGCATCATGTAAGTAATCTAAAAATAGTGAAAATTGACATTGCTCTCAACTTTGCACTCAAAATTTTGTATTGATTGTCTAATTTTTTGGGGGGTCTCAATTTCAGCTTCTCAGTAGATGGAACACCCATTAGAGAGTTCAAGAATGCAGAGTCAGTTGGTGTTCCATACCCAAAGAACCAACCCATGAGGATATACTCCAGTCTGTGGAATGCTGATGATTGGGCAACAAGAGGTGGACTTGTGAAGACTGATTGGACTCAAGCTCCATTCACTGCTTCTTACAGAAACTTCAATGCCAATGCTTGCATTTGGTCTTCTGGATCATCTTCTTGTTCTTCTTCATCTTCTAATAGCAATGCATGGTTCTCAGAACAGTTGGATTCCACAAACCAAGAGAGATTGAAATGGGTGCAGAAGAACTACATGATATACAATTATTGCTCTGATGTGAAGAGATTTCCTCAGGGCCTCCCACCAGAGTGTAACATGTCCTAGAGAAGTAAAACTCAAAACTCACTATTACTCAATTTTTCCACTGCCACTGTATTGTATTTGTGATATTCTTTTGTATGTAACTCGCACAATTCAATAATCTTATTTGTGGTTGTTGTGATAATTCTTGAAATCAATAATAGGGATTTCTGTTTTCTATATTCATCGAAAACCAATGAAGTCATGGAAGGCCCCACGTTGGGAATTTGTGAATGATTTTTCTTTTCTTTTTATTTATTTTTAATTGAAGTTATTAATTGGATTGAAAAATCTATTCAAATACTAACAAAATTTGAAAAATAAATAATAAAAATAAAACTGACAGTGCATAAAAATAAAAAAGTGTAATTTTAGCCATCAACCCTACATGTGTCCAAGTGTTGTACATTGTTTTTGTCTAGCAAACAATTTACATATACAATAACCATAAAAGGGTCAACTTGAAGCTGCACTCCAAACCCAATAATTCTACTGTCTCACTCTTTTCGGTCTAAACAGGTCTAATGAATAATTAAGATAACTTAACACTTATCACATTAGTGATATTGAGTAATCAAATTCATTGGTTAATTACAATGGTTAATCATATTTAATCACAGCTACCTAACATTGGGAGAGCTACTCCAAAAAGAAAAATAAATTTTACGTAGTGCTTATCCAAAAGTGAAGGGTGGCATATAACACCTCACGTATACTTGGTTCCACCCATGCACAAACACCACAACAAAAACACATTTTAGTGACACCATATTAGTGGCATGTTCTTAAAAAATGTCACAAAAAGAATATTTGGAGGCATTTTTTAGAAAAATGTCATAGAGCCACAAACATACAAGTCACTAGTGGCATTTCAATTAAAAAAAGTGTCACTTCACTGCAACAAAAATGTCACTACAACAAATTTACACTTTAGTGACACTACACTAGTGGCATGTTTTTAGAAAATGCCACAAAAATAAAAATTGGCATTAAATGTTTTAGAAAAATGCCACAGAACCAGAACCACAAACATATAAGGCTCTAGTAGCATTTCAATAAAGAAATGTCACATCAATTTTGTGGCATTTTATAAAATAATGACACAAAAAATTATGTTCGTGACATTTACCAACAAATGCCACTAAACTTTAGTAGCAATGACATTTTTTAAAAAATGTCAAGACACTAGGTAGGTGCAAATTACTTTTTATGGCACTTAGGTGAAAAGTGTCATAAACAAATATTTTACATCATTTTGAGAAATGCCACTAAGCCAAAAACTTTCCAAGCTTATAATGACATTTTTGAAAAAAACAAAAAATGCCAATATATTTTCTAAATTTTTAAAATGCAGTAAATGATTAAAAATAAATAAATTAAACTCAATATACACTACAGGAAAAAGCACATTTGGCGACTACAAAAAAAATTTCCTGACCAAAAAAAATTTGGTCGCTGAAAGTATAGCTTTTAGCAACCAAAACAGCATTAGTAGCCAAAAGTAAAGCTTTTTGGCGACTAAACAATTTTAGTAGCTAAAAGTCTACAATCGGCGACTAAAACTAAGTTTGGTCGCTGATTATATAGGTTTTACAGACTAAAAAAATTTTAGTAGTCAAAAGTAAAGTTTTTTGGTGACTAAAAAAATTTTAGTAGCCAAAAGTCTACAATTGGCTACTAAAAAATAAGTTTAGTTGCCAAAAGTGGTCATTTTTAGAGTGGGAGAACTAAAATCCTAAGGCGGGAATTAAATTTTTTGACGACCAAAATTTTGGTAGCTGAAAGTGAATCTTCGGCGACCAAATCCGATTTTGGTCGGCAAAAGTTAAGTTTTTTAGCAACTAAAAAACAATTAGTAGCCAAAAGTACAGAATTGGCGACTAAAAAATATTTTTAGTCGCCAAAAGTGGTTTTTTTTTAATTTTGCTAGTAAATAGTTTATTTTACATAAATTATGTTCAATAAAATAATTATGTTTATACATATACTTTTATATTAATACGGATATATGTACTATATAAATAATATATGTTGCATATATAATCATATGGTGCTATAGAGGTGTAGTGGGAAGAGTGTGGTGTATAAGGTTTATGGTGTGGGAGGTTGGCAGTTCGAGTCTTCGCAAGAGCGGATCAAATTGTTCTACAACGAATTATCGTCATGAATGACACTTGATAGCGTCGTGAATAGTGCCTACCATGACATTAAAGTGTCACTGAAAAGTTTTAGTCTTGATGGCGTAATGACACTTATAAGTGTCACAAACTCTTTTTTTAATGGCGCTTGATAGTGCCACAAATAATATCGAGTAATGCTACGTCGCTCGAAATCTACCCCCCCGAATCCCCCTAATTAGAAAAACGACGTCGTTTTCCGTTTTCTTTTTTTTTCTGTTTTTTTTTGGTTGAATCAGAAACGAAGAAGAAGAAGGGAGAAGAAGAAGAAGAAGAAGAGAAGGGAGAAGAAGAAGAAGAAGAAGAAGAGGAAGAAGGGAAGGGAGAAGAGAGAAGGGAGAAGGGAGAACTGGACAGGAGGGGGCATAAACCAGGGGCGGAGGCGAGGTGGAGGCTGAGCTGCTGCGACGATCGGCGATCGGCTGACAATCGGCCGAGCTGCTGCGACGGCCGAGCTTCTCTCCCCCTCTCTCTCTCTCTATGTTTCCCTCTCTCCTCTCCTCTCTCTTTCTCCCTCTCCCTCTCCCTTTGTTTCCCTCTGTTTCTCCATTTTCGGGGGATTCGGGGGGAGCTCATTCGAGCTCCCAAGCTTTATCCAATAATATCTACCATGACATCAAAATGTCATTGAAAGTTTTTAGCCATGATGGTGTAGTGGCGCTTGCAAGTATCTACCGTGGCACAGATACAAATGGCACTTGTTCAAAATGTCACAAGACTAAAAAATGTCATTAAACCAATAGTTTTGTGGCACTTTCAAATGTCACTAAACTAAGAAAATGTTGTAGTGAAATACACAAGACAAACAATTATATACTGGGGAGGTTTGGAGACCTTTTGGGGGAGGTTTTTGCGAATTTTGAATGTTGGGAGTGCAACCCGCTGCTTTAGGTTTGTTGCTGTGTTTGGATTGTTTCGATAGGTTACTCACCAAGCTCGCTACAACATTTTTTTAGTTTAGCGACATTTGAAAATGCCACAAAACTATTCTTTTAATGACATTTTTTAATCTTGTGACATTTTGAACAAGCGCCATTTATACCCGTGCCACGGTGGATACTTACAAGTGCCACTACACCATCATGGCTAAAAACTTTCAATGACATTTTGATGTCATAATAGATACTATTTGTGACACTATTAAGTGCCATTAAAAAAAGAATTTGTGGCACTTTAGTGACACTTGTAAATGCCATTACATCATCATGGCTCAAAACTTGCAGTGACACTTTAATGTTATGGTAGACACTATTTGTGATGCTATCAAGTGCCATTAAAAGACTTGCAATCTAAAAAATGCCAAGATATGAATTTTTAATGACACTTGTTATGCCACAATTGATATTTATAACAACTTCATAAACGCCATTGAATCCAATTCATTTGTACCATTAAATGGATGTAAGTGCCATTTGAAACTTATTTTAGTGACACTATGCAAAGCTACTATCACTACTACAAAAAGCCACTTATATGTTTTTTTTCATTGACCCTTTTAAAAGTTACAACTAAGCATGCGTAAATGCCTGTAAAAATTGATTCAATTTTACAAATAATTGAATATTAATTGCCACATCCCATATTAATTTGACATCCATTCATCCTGTAATATTTTCATAATAATAAATAAATATTACCACCATAGGATCATCACATCAAAAATAAAAAAAATTCAAACCACAATCAATTATTTATTATTGAAATATAAATTTATTTATATTGCAATAAAAATCCCTTGCCAAAATTATAAAATATTCTACCACACTAACAAAATTAAAGCAAAAAAAAATTAAAAGAAAATTATTCCAACTATAAGTTCTGAGAAGTCATAGTGATATCCATCTTCCGGAGAGACAAATTATCAAAATAAAATCAGTTCCCAAATTCTCACTTGTATAAATATTCTCGACTAACATTCATAACTTGCAAAATCTGCATCCAAAAGATAAACATAATTGGTTCACCACACTACCACAAATTATATAAAAGTAACAACCGTAAGTCTTTAGACTATATCAAACAATAGCTTAAAAAATCAATAACAACCAAAGACACCAGTCAACAACAATCAAAACCATGCCCATTATCAATATCAGGATCCCCTAACCTCAACGATGTAAATCAAATGTAATTGTGAAAAATGACAATCAACTAATTAATTTCAAGCAATATTTTGAGAGAATCAGAAAGAGCCCATGCGGTAATAAATGATGGGGAGATGTCTTGTTGAAGCTTCACAAGAAAATAAAAATAAATTTTTTAAAAAAAGCACAAGCTTCGTCATGTCATGATTTTGACTATATAGCACATTTTGTCTAGATTTAAACAATGGAATTTAGGTCCGCAATATTCATTCCTTGGTTAATTGTAAGACAAGTTTTGCATGCTATTCTAAAATAAAGCTGGAAGTAATGTGATATATATGATTAGCTCCTAGTGGGTACCTGAGTAAGAGAGGTATCTTGTATCGATGACAAGGACCATACTTGATGTCAAACTGCCATGTCAAGAGGACTGAAAGTTGTTGTAACCTAACCAAATTTGAATTAATTAATTTTACAAACACACACACATAGATATATGTATGTATATATATGTGTAGGAAAACATTAATGACTTACAAATTCTATTAAAAAAATTACCTGGTTAGATGTGTTTGTCAAGTTATTCGGAGCATGCTCAACATGGGAACCTTTGGACCTTAGCTCCGAAGTTTCAGCTTCCATGGCATAAATCTGTGGCGCCTGGTTCCATAAAGACCACAAGCCTGCCAACAACAAAGCTTTCAGGCTTTTTTCTCCAGGTTCTTGAATTTGTAACCAGACCACCACTCTATCAATCCACTAAGAGATCCTGGTATCACCCACTTAATTCGCCACCAATCCATAACTTAGACCACATTCTTATAATGGCTACCAAATTATTAACTTAGAACTTTCTAAAGCGATTTTCATTATTACTAAGGGGGCTTCAAAGATGAGCTTTGTTCAAATGCAATAAACAGGGCTTGTAGTTATAGCTCAAAACAAAATATTTAAACAAAAAAATATCATGAAACACTATGAATTAATGCTCATGGCTGCTCAATCTCAGTAGCCTCTACTACAACGAAGCACTTTTAAACAACAAATAGGAAGAAACAATACAAGAGGATTGAAATAATAAATAAATATTACCAATCACACAAATAAAATTATATTATATTATAAGTGGGGTAGGAAAGAGAAAATCAGCAAATGAGATTACACAAATTAAACACCATTAAAAATAAAAATAAAAATAAAAGTCACCTTGGCAACTTCTAAAAAAACTGTTTGTGCATATTTGTGTGTGTGTGTGTGTGTGTGTGTGTGTGTGTGTGTGTGTGAGAGAGAGAGAGAGAGAGAGAGCCCTGACATTACATTCAACAACTCAGTGGCTGCCACGTGTACATTCACCATCTCATCCTGTCATTACAAAAAAAAAAATTTGTGGTTCAACAAAAATAAGTCATAAAATATCAATTTTGTCCTAACAATTTTTCTTGCTCTACCCTCTCTTTTCTACTTTCCATCACAACCACTTTTCTCATCCTTTTCATCTCTCTCACACACCAACACATGAACCCTTAATATTTTTATTTCCAGCTGTTAAAACTCTTGAACAGTTTGAACAAAAAATGATTTTTCCACAAAACAAAACCTCTTGGACTGTTCTATATATACAGAGTTATATATAATAGAAAACAAGAGAAGTATTTATCCATTAAACACAAATTTATGTAAGCATGGGATTCAAAATTCCCCATATAGACAAATTTATATACCCTAGGAAAGTACTGCCAAACATTTTATTCATGATAAACAGAATCAAAATAAACCAAAAACAGAAAGAAAGAGACCAGATGTAATAGAGCAATTAAGAAAATGAGTCAGTTTTGATAAGAGAGGTAGAACATATCTGATATAGTGATTGTACAAAGTAAGACAATAGATTAAGCTTGTGGTGAGTAGTAGCTCCAAAATCTTGTTCCACTTCTCTTTATGGAGCCCAAACACATGAAAGCCTACATGTGAAACAAAGTGAGTAAATGTAAAAAAATTCTCCATAACTGAATGACAGTTAAACTAATAATATCATGCTATAATTTAAAATTTCAACCAGCATACACACAGAACTAAGGAAGAAGGGAAAAACCCAAAATAAATAAATAATTTAAAAAAAAAGAAAAATAAAAGTTCTGAATGTATCCAAATTCCAGAGTATAAACTCAAAGAACATATATAATTAAAGTTCGACGCAAAGTTTTATTGAGATCAAACCAATACATATGCAAAGAGCCAATCAATCATCAATGGTGGCAAAGCTATCTAACCTAGCTAGGAGGATAACCAGAGATTCATAATTGTAGCATTTTGTTGAATGATCTTAAAGAAAACTCATTCACATAAACAAATTAACATGCACTTCAAATGAAAAGAAAATCTCAAAATGTTATTCAAGCCCATAAATCAAAAGCCATAAATCATTCTGGAGTCTATCTCAGGACTGTGAGAAAAATGGAAAAACAAAAAACACATGGGAGAGAGTGGTGGAGAAAGAAACACAAAGCGTGCATAAAAGGGGAAATATGATACCAAGTAAGTAGGATGTGTGTTTTTTAAAATGAGTTGCTTACAAAATTATACCTCGAAAATTACCCCAAGAGTGAGGTAGCATTTTTTGTCTTCAATAATGCTACATATGCAGAAAAATTACCCACAATTACACTGGAAATTATATGTCAGTTGACTATACTAATTGTATATAATTTGATGTTTACACAAATCATTTTCATTGGAAATTCACAATGGGCACCACCAATGGATCAAGATTTACACCAGCTATTACCAGCCTACCATGACAGTGAAATGGGAAACTAGAGTGAATCAGAGAAAATAGGGAAATCTTGAATCTGGCTAAAAAAAACCCCAATAAATTAAACGTTCCTTCAATCATTTTATTTCAATAGTTCATTGATTTCACATAAATCAAAACCCTACACCACAAAAAAGCAAACCCCAGATCTAGAGTGAAATGGGGAAATAGAAAAAGGGAGACAAACAGAAAAACAGAGACCGAGAGAGAGAAAGATAGGGAGAGGAAGAGAAAAACCTCAATGTTGAAGCGATGCGATGCGAGACGAGCGAGCGGCGGTAGCGATGTGCCACTGTCGAAGATCGACGGTGAGCGATGGTGGAAGATCAACGGTGAGCGCTAGTGGAAGATCGATGATGACCGTGAGAGAGAGAGGGAGAGCACGAGTCTCTGGTCTTGTTTTTGCTTGGATGTAGAGACTAATATAAACAAATATAAAAAAAAAAATAATAAAAAAAAAACATTAGTGAATTGCCTCCATATTTGAAAAAGTTTCCACCAAAAAAATTGATACCATTGCTGACCAATCTCAATTTTCGTCACCTATTATATCACTTTTGGCGACAAAAGGTATTTTGGTCACTGAAAATAAATATTTACCAACCAATTTTTTGGTCACCAAAGATAAAAAGTAAAATTAATGTTTTTTATTAGTGAATAAATTAATTTTATAGGCAAATATTACTATACAACGACTAAAAGTATTTTAGTCGCCGAAAATAAATATTTGTCGACCAAACCTTTGGTCACTAAAGATAGGCAAAAACTGGTATACCATGACTAAAACAAACTTTAATAGCCTAAAACATGAACTAACGCCGACCAAAAAAAAATTTAGTCGCCTATTGTGGCATATTTAGCGACTAAATTTTTTTTTAGTCGCCAATTAGTAATATACTGTGACTAAAAAAATTTAGTAGCTAAACCTGAAACAATGCCGACCAATTTAATTTTTAGTCGCCTATTGTACAACTTTTGGCGACTAAATTCCTTTTATGTCATTTTAGTTTTTGTAATTTCAATTGAATCGATTTTGAATTTTTTATTTCGTCTCAAATTAGTCCAATTGATAGCATTTTTTTTTTTTTTATATATATTACAAATGCAACCTGTCATCGTTTTAGGACTTAACTTTAACAAAATACTTGGTTAATTCAGTGACTTCACCTATGAAAAGACCATAAAGATGTTATTAATTCGACTAAATTGACGTAAAATTTAAAATTAAGTGTCAAAATTGAATCAATTAAAACTATATGGAACAAAAAAATGTAAGTATTATTGATGTAATTTACTCAACAATTATAAGCAATTGAAATAAATTGAGATAAATCTGTAAATTCAGAGTCAAAATCGAGTTAATTGAAACTACAGGGACTAAAATTCAAGAAACTTTATCATTGTACAAGAGAGAAATTTGAAATTTAATTTTTCCTATTAAGTCATATAAAGTCGTTGATCAATTTTATACATGTGGCAAGTACAATTAAAAAAACATGTTATATTGAGTTTGATTTATTTGTTTTTATTTATTTTGTGCATTTTAAAAATTTTGTAAATATATTGCCATTTTTTGTTTTCTCAAAAAATGCCATTAGATAGTTTGGAAAGTTTTTGGCTTAGTGGCATTTCTCAAATGCTGTAAAATATTTGTTTAAGACACTTTTCACTTAGGTCTCGTTTGGGAACATGCTATTTTAGTAACTTTTTTGCTTTTTGGCTAAAATATGAGGATAAAAAAAACTAGTATGTTTGGAATGACTTTTTGACTTTTTACGAAGAGATGTGCAAAAATTAGAGAGAAAAGAGAATCTTTGACTTTTTGGTATAAGTTGTTAGCTTTTTTATTTTTTTAGTAACTTTTTGGCTTTTAGACTAAAATAGCCACTTGCCAAACAAGGCCTTAATGCCATAAAAAGTAACTTGCACCTATCTAGTTTAGTGACATTTTTTTATAAAATACCATTGCTATTAAAGTTTAGTGGCATTTGTTGATAAATGTCACTAAAACAATTTCTTGTGTCATTCTTTATAAAATGCCATAAAATTGATGCGACATTTCTTTATTGAAATGCCACTAGTGCCTTATATGTTTGTGGTTCTGTGGCATTTTTCTAAAATGGGTCATCAAATATTATTTTTGTGACATTTTCTAAAAACATGCCACTATACCACTAGTGTAGTGCCACTAAAGTATGTTTTTGTTGTAGTGTTGTGACACTTGTTTATTGAAATGTCACTAGAGCCTTTTATGTTTGTCGTTTCGTGACATTTTTCAAAAACATGCCACTAAATATTATTTTTATGGCATTTTCTAAAAAGATGCCACTAGTATAGTGTCACTAAAGTGTGTTTTTGTTGTAGTGGCTTTGCTTAGCAAATGATTGGACGTCCATGTTGGTGTCAATATAATTGGGATGATTATACTTGCATTGATGCTATTTTGTACTCGCATTTCTTTGTTAATGTTTATCTTTGTAACTTGTACCTTGATCTTCATTAATAAAATTTCTTTTTCGCGGATAAAAAAAAGACAAACAATTATATATACAAAATATAAAGGTTTTTTGTATTTATTTTTTCTTTAATCAGCATCTTAAGACAAAAAGCAGCATCCTCTTTTTTTTCTCTATCCATATGTATCTCTCTTCGCCTCTATGCTCAAGAACTGCCACCATCATCGCCACTCCCGATCACTGCTACTCTACTATCATTGCCCAACCTTACCCACCACATTTCCAATGCCTACCTTTCTACGAGTCATGCCTAATTATTCTCCTTTACAATAATAAAATTACATGGATTCTTTCTCCTCCTAATCTTTTTTCTTTCAAACATACATTAATGTGTACTAATTAGACACTATTTTTTTATTAAAAATAATTACTTGACCTGATAATTTATTAATAAAAGATGTCATTTGTTAGAGCATCTCCAACGGTCTGTTAAATGAATTGCTAAAGGCAAAATATAGCAATGTGGAAAAATAGTGCTCCAATGGTTTGTTATTGGAGTTGCTAAAAATAACAATTGTTATATCTTGTGTCAAATTTGGTACAAGTTTTACCTATAGTGAAAGTTGCTAGCACAACAGAGAGAGAGAGAGAGAGAGAGAGAGAGAGAGAGAGAGAGAGAGAGAGAGAGAGAGAGAGAGAACAAATATTGGACGATCGCCTAAACAACCAACCGAAGGACCACCTAATGTTTGCTAAAGTTGCCAATTTGGATGACTGCCCGAACAATCACTCGGACAATCAGGCGAAAGTTAGTTAAGCTAAAAATAACAATTTGACCATTGAAACAACATTATTATTCTATTGCTATTTTACACTGTTCATTGCTGAATTATAACTTTAGGTATTTATTTTACTTATTTATCATTGGAGATGGTCTTATGTAATTAGAAAATTGAAAAAACATGATACAATTTTTAAAACCACATAAGACAATATGTATTTTAGATAAATCTCAAATAAAAAAATAAAAATATAAGGAGCTGAAAAAGCAGCCCATTTTGGGTATGGCTTTTTTTAAGCCTTTTTTTTTGTTTTGTTTTTTTTCTCGTCTTTAGTGATTTTTTTTTTAAAAAAAATATTTTAAGTTCTATATTCAACTCGATAAAATAAATTGAAAAATTATAATTTTTTAAAAAAATCTAAAATGGGACAAAAATAAACAATATTTTTATAGTTAATTTTATCTTTAATGATTTTTTTAGAAAATATTTTTAAATTCATTTCCGCAAGACGGACCGAATACCCACCTCAACCTCTCAGACTGAAACTGCTCCACTTGCACTAAAATCAGCTCACTTCATGTGGTTGTTTGGTCTGTCAAACATTTTATTGTTGTTCTTATCTCCTCATAGAGACACTCTCTGCTGACCTCCACACAATGGCACACAATACTATCACAACCCCCAATTCCTCTTCCTCTCACACGGAGCAGAGATCAGCAGGCAATGCCATCGCCGAAAACAGCGATCTCATCGCACAGATCTTAGTTCGATTGCCTGTAAAACCCCTTACCCAGTTCAAATCTGTGAGCAAACAATGGCTCTCTCTCATCTCCGATTCCCAATTCTCTCTCCACCACTCTCGCCGCAATCGCAAACCCATCTCAGCTCTCTTCCTCCTCAGCCTCAACAAGATCAACCCAGAATTCTCCTTCATTCCCTTCGCCGATTGCTCTCTTGGGTCACCACATTTCCAGTTCCTTGTCCACCCAGGTACTTCAATTTTGCATTCTTGTAATGGGTTGTTGTGTTTTTCTAAGTTGGATGACACTACGGAAAGTTCAATTCTCAGATACTACGTATGTAATCCCACTACCAAACGATCTGCTAGAATTCCTTTACTGGGTTTGGTTCACAATTGTAGAATTCGTAGAGGGTATTTTAGGGTCGATCACAAACTTTGCAATGTCAAAATTGAAGAATCTACAAGACCAGGGAATGATTTGAATATAAACTTGTTGGGTATTTATGTAGCTTTTGATCCTCTCAAGTCACAAAACTACAGAGTTGTCTGTGTTTGGGAATCGAATGCTGATTTGTTTAATTATGAAATAAGAATTGCCGTTTATCGTTCGGAGATAGGTTTATGGGGTGAACTAATGGGAGGTTTTACAATACCTTATGCAGTATGTTTTAACAATGGAGTATTTTGGAATGGAGAAGTGCATTGGATTAGCAATAGTGACATTGTATGTTTTGATATTGATGAAGGATACCTTAAAATTATGCCATTGCCGTTGACTTCTAATGGCTCGAATGTTGTGTATTTTGGAGAGTCGAATGGCCATTTGCACCTTGTTGTAAATGTCAAAGGTAGCGAGGCTCTATTGAATGTTTTTGAGATGGAAACGGACTACTCTAGGTGGGTTCTGAAATATTGTTGTGATCTTGACACGGTGATTATACCCCCAGATATGGTTTTGAACCACAAGTCTTGTGCATTTTCTCTGATATTTCTGGGCAGAGGAGAGAAAGAAGATGAGTCTTGTCTTGTGATAGGAATACATGGTAAACTTATTTCTTATAATCTTAAGAATAAGACCTCAAAGAAGCTTATTGATTTGCCGCCATTTTTTTATAAAAATTGTTGGGCACAGCGTGCACGCTACAAAGCTTTGCCATATAATGAGACTCTATTTGAAGTTTAAATATGGTGCTTCGCTGATGTTACCAAATTTTTGAACTCAACAGCATATGTGATCTATAATGCTCATGCTTAGATGTGTGCTTTTTGCACTAGTTTACATGGAACCTTAGAGAGTAATGTCATATTTGAGGGGAAGGATAATTACCTTGTCTCTGTAGTGTGTCAAGCACATGACTTGGTGTATATGCTTTTTGGGCTCCTGTATTTGTCAATATCTTTGGGATGCATGGTTCTTGACGACACATATGATGAGTTTGGAATTCATTTGTCATCTTTTGCGTGAAATACATTTCTGGAAGTTTGTGATTAGTTTTTACCAGCATTCAATGTGGCTCAGAATGAATGTATATAATTTGTCTACAACCAAGTTCGTCGCTTACCACTTCGATGAAAGGGAAATGGCTTACCACTGTAACGCTGATAGAATTAGCAGTATGTTCAAACTAATGCTTTTCTCTGATGTTTTGATTTTATGGTATGATTTATCTTCAGTTTCAGACATGACAATTCTCTTCTGCAGTTGTCTATGTTACGATACCTGCAGTCACGAGACTTTTTCTTTCACATGGATTGGAGGCTTGGAGCTCATGTGTTCTTCAACAATTCTCTTTCTTTCTTGTAATATAGTGAATAATTTTCCTTTTGTTCTTATTGTAGCAAAAACTTTCTCTTGCAATGAATCTATAAGATCATCTGTTTAGCATTTTAATTTTCATTACTCTTTACTTTATTTTTTAAGTGACTCTGAGCTTCACATCATAGTAAAATGTAATTAGAGTGGAGCATGCATGCACATTGAAATGGAAATAGATGAACACACAAATTAAAGCAGCACTGTTAGAAGAAAATTGGGAGAAATATTGAGAATAATTTCAGTTGATCACCTGAAAATTAAATCTCAAATTATGATACTTGGGCTAGTAAAATTTATGAAATGCTTATTCTTTGGACATCTACTACTAAAAAAAAGCACTCTTTGTGTTGATGGGGTGCCGACACAAATAATCAAATGGCTCCCGTGAAAGACCTTAAGCGACTGATGGCAACTGGGTGGATGCAATTGTGGGAATGGCAAAAAGTATTTGTGATGGTGCACTAAATGTGATCGTAACTGTGAACGGGAAAAAATATAATATACAACCTAAATGCGATCAAAATGAGACTATATTTCTCAAACGGGACACAAGTGAGACTGTATCTTAATAAAAAAAAATAAAAATCTTTTCTGAGATGTGTAATGCCTTCGATTGCCCTAGTTCTAAAATTTCAACATCAGTGTTAATAATATTATTCTCTTTAACAAGAACTTGCAATGTTATTTACAAGTTATTATTGAAGGAGAGCAATCTTAGTTTCAGAATAGTTTTATGTCTCTTTGCAATACAAAATAACAAGAAGTTTTA
Source organism: Camellia granthamiana (assembly GCA_036172215.1). Classification (NCBI taxonomy): domain Eukaryota; kingdom Viridiplantae; phylum Streptophyta; class Magnoliopsida; order Ericales; family Theaceae; genus Camellia; species Camellia granthamiana. Next base: position 148,610,002 of record CM069906.1, read on the forward strand.
AAACCATAGTTTGATAGTAGACATTTGGAATACTCCTCAACCCCATTGACACTCTGTTTTACAATGTCTCTGCAATTCAAAGCCAAAAGCCAAGCCTACATAGATTTTTGACAAAGGGCAAAACAGTCCAAAATCATCTGTTTTGTATCAGTATCAATAGATCATGGAGCTGAACACAAATATCAGGCATGCAAAATAGCAACATTATCAAACCATGGAGCAAATTAGGTCAGTTCAATTTATAGAACCTGTAAAGTGGGGAAGGGGAGGAGGAATAAATATGTTATGCAGCCAGAAAAGCTAAGATTCAAAAACATTTAGCAGTGTGCAAGTTGTCTATCAGCTGTGAATGTAGTTTGCTGGTATTTCACTGTTTATTTATTTTTTTAACTGACTTAAATGTAATTCAAAGAAGAACAGGCCAAAAATAAAATAAATAAGACAACAATATACAATAATATGCAATGGACTTCTCAACTAGCAAATATAAACTATACTAGCAGAGGAGTGTCTAACCGTACTGAAGGGACTTGACAATATTCACACTTGAAGACTGATAATTTCTCATCTCTTGATGGTGACATTCATTACTCTGATGTCTTCACTGTTGGAACTTGGAAGTTGCAAGTGGTATGTATTCTTTGAATTTTTCTCTTCTTTATTGCAATAAGTGGGATTGGTAAAATGCAACAATAACTGCTTTCATGGTTTCTTGTAATGACTCCAGGAATTTACTACTCTATCCCAAAGGATATTCAGAAGACAAGGACAAGTACATGTCCCTCCTTTTAGAGTTAGATAATTGGGAATATTTCCTTCTAAACAAAAAAATATATGCGGAATTCAATTTGCGGATAAGGAACAAAGATCAGGAAATTACAGGTGAAGTTTTTCCTCCATATGTTAATTTAAATACAAGATCAGGAGTCGGCCTCCAATGATAAATACTCATTTCCAATTTTAATTTGTTTGTTTTCCTGAACTTGGAAAGGGCTTTGCCTTTACTTGTAACTCTTTGGCAATCAAATACTAAGAACCACCGAACAATTGTGTTGCAAATTGCATCTGGTTCAGTGTTCTAATTTGCATGTTCTGTGTTCTTATCTGTGCTATTGAATATTTTGTTTGCTTATGAAGTGTGGATTATTTTGAACTTGGGTGCTTTGCTCTGAACTTTTTTGAAGACTTTTTGAGTTTGGATAATACAGAGGGAAGTTTAAGAGGTTTTGATTAGCTTTTAATTGTAACAAATTAACCCTACAACGGCTGAGACCATCGTGGTGGTGGTGACCGGATATAGCAACTGGTGGATAGAGAGCTGAGCGCATGAGAGAGATAATAAAATTACAGCAAATTGATTGTATGAATAGGGAACGGTTAACCAAAACAATGTAAGGGTTTTGGTACAGTATTGGCAATGGTATTTCATGGCAAAGCAATAATACTCATTTTGCGGTTTTTGATGGATATACCCCAACACAAATAGTATTTTTTTTCTTACACTTTTTTTTGTGATGGCTTCATTTCCATTACTAAAAAGATTTGGCTACTAGTTTTTTGCGTCGGCCAATATGCCATTGCAAAAGTGCTTTCTGTGACCAGTTTTTTTTTTTGCGTTGAACTATTAGTTGTCACAAATAGTAATTTTTTTGTGGACATATTTTCCATGGCAAAGAGTACTTTTTCGAGACTAATTGTCCTGCTGTCAGGAAAAAAAATTATTTCTATTTTTGTCAGTCAAAGAACCGACACAAAAAAATGGGTGCAGAAAATCCTTTTTTCTAGTAGTGGTTAATGCTATTTTTGGAATTTCTGCATAGAAGCAACTAATTCGTCGTAGTTGATGAAAAAAAAAATTTGTCAGCTGAAAAAAGAGTTTGATTCTTCCTTTCACAATCAACACTGATAGATTATTAAATTGCAAAAAAAATAAAAATAACAATAACAATTCCTCTTACTATTGTGGATCACTGCTAAATTGGTTCAAGAACATTGCATTGTAAGCACTAGCAGCTGGTTGAAACCATCATTGATGATGTATTGCCTATTAAATTGAAACTATGGTGCATTTGGAAAATAGGTTATGATAAAATCTCGAGTTTTAATGTTCAAACTGCTTGAGTTTTAAAAGCTCATCAGAAGTCATAAAATTGATGGCTGGAAGTCATTTTTTACCAATTTGGTTTTTGAACCATAATTATGGATTACTATTCTAGTTAACAATTTCCAAATAAATGTTTGCTTGATGATTTATTCCATATTCAGAAGTAGTTTTGAACTCTTTTGAGACAGAATTATGTCATTGTGACTAGTTACTCGCCCCAACAAGAATATATAGATATTTTATGATTTTTAGTTTATTATTTGATGCGTCACCTATCATCTATGCAATCATATAAGACACGAAGATAGATCTTATTAAATCAATGCATTGGTGGCACATCCGATAGTGTTCAAAATTTGGTCACCGTAGTATTGTTGTTCATTTTTGCCCTCTTTGTTTTCTGATAGAATTTGGACATGATCTGTAAGTTGCTGTAAAGATTCATATGTTTGTGGGTCCGCGAGGAAGTTTTTTACCCCCACAAGACCTAATTAATAAGTAATATTACAAAAGAAACCAAACAAACAAAAAATATTACAGTACAAAACAATGAAAAATATAGTAATGGTGCCAAATGATATGCCTTTTATGCACATGCACAAGTACATGAACTTTCTTAACTTCTTTCTCTGTCAAGAGAGAGCTCTTAATATTTGGTGATTGTAACATAATTAAGAAGTATGAGGACCTGTTATGTGATTTACGCTCTTTCTTTTGTAAGGAATTGAAATTCACTTAAAAGTTCAAGAATATTTTGATTTGGATTAGGTGAGAATCTAAATTCCATATCTGAAATGGTCAAAACTCAGACAAAAACAAAAATCGACCCAGATATCAGAATATGCTGCAAAATATGGAAAATTCTGAATCTAGGAAAGATGGCCTTTTATATTTCAATTATCTTTAGATTAGAAAACAAAGTAAATGTGAAGATTAAGACAGCTGTAATGCATTTCAACTGTCCTGTTTTTGTGCTTTATCTCTGCATTTGATATTATTCAAAGTCTGTCCATCAAAGTAACTTGACAGTCTTCATTCTTTAAAAAGCCCATCTCAGGCCATGGAAGTTCTTGTATGGACCATAGGCTTCCTGTACAGCAGTTTCACTGTTTCTCTGACTTTTTTCTTTTTCTTTTTGTTTTTGGCTAGAAAAATACGCACCATTGAATTCTTAACCACCCATGATGTATGTACATTTTCTGTTTGATTTATTATCAATTGCATTTAATTTTGCTTGTTTCATTTCAACCCTTACTTGTTTTACTTTGATCGGTTGCAAAACGTTAATTACTTGGTCTAGCCTTGGAAAGAACAGCTTGGCTGAGTCATGGAGGATAGTTATAGTATTAATAACACATAATTCTTGTTACTATGGCAATAGAGGATAGTATTTAATTACATTAACAAAAGAGATACTGATATTCATGGTTCTCTCTCTTCAGATTGCTGTGACCTTGCATTCTGGAGGGAAGCCGTGGGGAAATCGTTTGGTATCCGTGCAGTAGTTGTAGATCATGAAATTCTTTTGCACCCATTTCAGCCTTTCCAGGTTTATGGCATCAGATTCGCGGGACAGCCAACCGCAAGAAGTTGCTCCAGAAGGCCATACACATGCATCGGCTTTGAAATTTGCATACGAAGTGGTGAAAGGAGCTTGTGTCCAATCTGTCTTAATGAGCCCGCCTCTCGTCGCCCAGTCATCAGCATTCCAAATGCTTGAGTATAGCCTCATTGGCTGGTTCTTCGGGTATGGAACGCCAATTGACTCCATGTTCTTGAACTCTCTGACCGGAGTTCGATCCACAAAGAAGCTGAAAACAGATGAACAAAAATCATTTTTGATTCATTTCATACATAGGTGATATATGCAGCCAACAAGGCTAAATCAATGCTTACACAATGATTTTGGGATTCCAGAGGATGGAGTAGGTGTGAAAATCAGCAGCGGGGTCGAACCATAAGCGAAATTGCTGCTCTCTCTCACCCTTGCCGTGGCTATACAAATTGGTGTGAAGAGTGTACGGATCACCACTCAAATTTCCCAAGAACTCAAAGTCTATCTCATCATGCGCTGATCCTTGTGAAGATAACTGCAATAAACAAACACATTTTTACACTGGAAATGTCGTATTTGTTGAGACTCGTACGAAGGGAAAGAAATAGATACATACATAGTAGGCTGTGACAGTGCCAGCAGAGTTTCCAGGGACAAGCTTGAGCTGCATATCGATCTTTCCAAACAGATACTGGTTCTTGGATTGAAAACCCGAGCCAGAAACTTTGTCGAGGGAGAGCGTAAGAAGCGTGCCATCGTTGAGTATCTTAGCGCGATCATTGCCCCAAGTGATGTCGAATTCTTGATTGAACTTAGCTGCAGAAGAAACCATCATTGAAGAAGCAAGTAGTAGAGAAATTGCTAAACACATGACAACATTGAAATGAGATAAAGAAGCCATATTGTTAGTGTTTTATTGAAGCTTTGGTTGTTGAGTGAGATTCTTGAGATAGATATATAGCATATATTTCTCTCTTTGTGGGGTGATTATTCAGTATTTTTGTAATATGGACACGTGATGTTCCATTAAGTTTTAATTGATAGAGACGAGTAGGGACCCATGATTTATGTCAAGATAGGGAACACTATGGGTTACGTAATTGGTGATTGGCTTGAAATATGGTCACGTGATTTTCTAGAATTATTGAATATTTTTTCATCTATGTGTGTATATATACATATATACATATATATAGATAGAGAGAGAGAGAGAGAGAGAGAGAGAGAGAGAGACAGGAAGATGGAGTGAAGGGTGGAGAAGATGAGAGAGACAAAGGGGGGTTTGGAGTTTTGCAGAGCCAAGTGGCAAAATGCAAGCAGAAGGTGGCAAGGAAGGAGTGAAGTTTGTAGACTGCTACTGTGGATAAGCTTAAAGTAAAGTAATGAAGTAAAAAAGAAGTTTGTTTTATAATATTACTTTGCTTTTTGTTTTTACTTGACTTTACGTTATAAATTATTATTTTAGTATTTTAATAATTATTATCTAAATAAGAAATTTATTATAAATATTCATGTAAAAAATGACATAAAATGATGGAAAACAAGCATTTTTGGGTATGAAATGAGCTTTTGTTTATGACAAAATTTAGTTATGATATGCTCAAAAATGACAGTCTATTTGGATGTCTATTTGGATTGAATGATTTGGAAAGAGAAAAAGATCTAGTTCTTTTTAGTCGTAAATAATTTTTTGGATTGCAAAGAAATGGGAAGAAATGAAAGAAAAGTAAGAAATTACTTTCCCAAAATAACTTTTGAATCTCCACTTGTGAATAAAAACTTTTGAGAGACAAAAGATATGAGGTGATTATTAATTTTATAATATCAAAATTGTGCATCTAACTACTAAGAAAATAAAAACATAGAAGGTTATTTTTATAATATAATTTGTAGTAGTTTCTTTTTTTTCTTTTTTACCATTTTTGTTATTTAAATTTTTTTTTTTTAATTTAACCTATATACATAATATAGGAGAGGAATCACTATTTTGTTTCACTTACTTAACCAAATAAGGAGAAAAAAACATTATCTGTTTTGCCTTTTTTTTTTCTTCTTATTAATTAACAAATCATTTCTTGACACTATATTTGGATTATAAATTTAGATAAATATATATATATATATATAAAAGAGAAATAGAAAAAAAAAAATAATAACTTATATATCATTTATATTTCTTTTACATTTTTACCTTTTTTTTCCCTTTAAATTTCTGCTTAAATTTATGATCTAAATATAATATTACTTTTTCTGTCATGGATTTCAAAAAAATCTGTGCTCTTGTGCCGACTCCACCTCTTTGCCAGATTTGGTTTATTTATCATTTTATCTTTACTTGCAGCAAGGAAACCTGTCGTCATATGGATGTTGAGCCGCATGCCATTGCATTAAATATATATTTTTATAAGAATTATTGATTAAGCTCACTGAAAAAAAAAAAAAAAAAAAAGAAGAAAGAAAGAAAATAAAAGAAGGTAAAAAAAAAAAAAAGTGGGGGAAATTGTAAAAAAGTGGAAAAACACCACACACGAAAAAAAAAATTACGGATGAGTGGGAAAATAAAAAGCAATTGCAAAGGAAATACAAGGTTGGAAAACATTTGGAACAACATAAAATCTCCTTTATTTAGAAAAAAAGAAAAAAAAAATGTAACCAAAGGAGGACCCTTTCTTTCTTTCGAAATTATCAAGATGACTATTCCTTATCCCTTTTCTCTTTCCCATGCAATTCTAGTGGCAAACGCCACTGTCGTGCCCTCCTTTTCTACCCTCCAACCCTTCTTCTAACCTCTATTGTTGTCTTTATCACTATTGTTACCCTTCTTCACCATTTTTAATCCTCTCTTAGAAAAGACTAGATTACAGGGATGGTTGAAAGGATAGTAGCGGTGGTAACTATGACGAGGAGGAATGAAAATGAGAGAGAGTTTAACACGAGACGGTGAAATAGGACTTGGGGATGGCGGGAGAGGAATTGGAGATGGCAAGTGAGTGTATGATAGTCAAGGTTCTAAAAGCGGTTGCGGTTGTCGTAATGGTGGCGGTGGCGCAGTTGTGGTTGCGGGAGTATAAAGGCCGTAGCGTAACGGTTGCGGTAACCGGAACCGTGAATTTTTTTATTTTTTGCACAATTTGAAAAAAACTTACCGATACGCATATTTTTTTTCCATAATCATATTTATTGGGTTTAAAATAAATATTAATCAATTTTTGTAAATTTTTAGTATGATCCAATATATTTATATTTTTAAATCACTATAAACTGAGTTTTTTATATTTTATTTTAATAATTAATGACTTTATATTATACAAAAAATCAATCACTAACTATTATATATAAGATAAACAATGACAAAAATAAGAGAATAAATAAGGGCCTAAATATATATATATATATATATACATATTTTAACCAAGCCAAATAGAAAATGACCACACTTATTATTATTACTATTACTATTACTATTATTATTATTATTATTTTTTTTTTTTTTTTCAAACAATATATAGGTAGATACACACAAACAAAATGGTTGACTGATAGCAACTGAATAGAATAGCATAAGTCTTACAGTTTCAACAAATCAATAACATGTTCTTTATCTTTCCTCTTCTCTCTCTCTATTTCTTGCTCCTCCATCTTCTTTTTATCTTCCGTCTTCTCTCCATCCCTCTTCCCCAATTATTAGCTTTTTTTTGTGTGTTTTTTTCGAAAAAAGCAATTCAGAACCGTTATGTAACAGTGCATAACAAGCCGTTATGGCTGTTACGGCACTGTTATGACCGCCATGGTTGACGCACCTATGAATCTCAATCACATTGCAAAAGCGGCCGTAACGGATGGCGATAACCACCACAACCATTACATAACGACATTACGTAACGGTTGCGGCCATTTTTCAAAACCTTGATGATAGTGGTTTTCGGAAGCAGATTATTGGCGATTAAATAAACAACATAGAAGAGGAAAGATGAGGAGTAGTTTTATCCTAAAAAGGCCTCAAATCACATCTTTGCAATTATTTTTCAAGATTTCATCCTTTTGCAATGAAATGTATTTATTTTTTTGGCATTTATTTGAAATTTTTCAAAAAAGAAAAATAAATAAATAAATGTTGAATAGTTTTTTTTTTTAATGTGTGTGCTCTCATTTCTTAGGAAACATTGTTTTGACAAACTATTTTCAAAAATTAATTTTAGAAAAATTATTCACAAAGAACCCAATGTTTTAGGAAACTTAAAAGAAAAAAAAAATATATTTTTTAATTTTTAAAAATATGCAAAAACAAAAATGACATGAAAACAATAAATGTGTTGAGATTTTTGTTGTTTTTGTTTTTGAAATCACAAAAATGGGTAAAAGTACACAAAAACACAAGCAAGTTTCCCTATCAAATGAGTTTTTTTTTTTTTTTTTTTTAAATATTCTTTAAAAAAAAAAAAAACAATTTAGACAATTGACCCACACTACAAAAAAATTAAGATTTTAAAAACCAAAATTTAGGGACAAAATTATTTTTTTAAGACTAAATTTTTTTGTTACAAAAAGTGTCGTCATTGTATTTTTAGCAACGAAAATTGGACATTAGTCATAAATTATTTATCATTTTGGGACCAAATTTTTTGTCTCAAAAAATAAATCATTTTGAGACCAAATTATTTTGTTCCTAAAAGTCTATTTATTAGTGATATTTTCAAAATTTTATTGTTAAAAGTCTTGTTTTTGACTTTTCAGGACGATTTTTTAGCGATTATCCTCACGATGATAGAAATTGGTCATTAAATGTCATTTGCAACAAAATTTTCACTTTTGGAAATCAAAAAATTTAATCTCTAAAACTCTTATATATTGTAATGCCACTTTTCAAACTATTTGAAAAACTACAACTTTTTAAAATCGTATTTTGAAAATATAATTTTAAACTGAAATTGCATTTTTAGTATCGCATGTTGAAAATGTAATTTCAATTTTAAAATTATATTTTTAATATAAGATTTCAAAAATAGTTTAATTTTCTAAATAGTTTGAAAAGTGGATCAATTCTTTAAATTATTATTTTTTAAATATTCTTAAAAAAAAAAAAAAAAAAAAAAAAACTCACCAAGCAATAGTCTCCTTTTTTTTCTCTTTTCAGTAGGGCGACAATAGTCTACATTTATGTAAGAAAATTGCTTCGGACCCCCGCTGGGGGTCGACCCCCAGTGAGGTGGCAGTCCGTGATTGGGCCAAAAAAATTTATTATTTTTTTTTTTTCTTTTTTTTTTGAAGTTTCAGCCAGTGGGGGCGCGCCACGTCACTGGGGGCGCGCCACGTCACTGGGGGCGCGACCCCCACTGGGGTCTGCAGCGGGGTTGATTTATGTACAACAATGATTCATCCCCCTTTTCCCCCCACCCCTTTTGACCCCCTCTCTCTCTCATTGGTTACTTTTTCTTTTTCTTTTTCTTTTTTTTCCTGCTCCTCCAATCACCTCCCGCCACGTGACAAAGGGGGTGAGACGGTGACCCCCAAAAAGGGGTCCCAAGCATTATTCATTTATGTAATACGTATCTCGAATGGTGCAATGACTGCACTGTTGTTTCTGACATAGACCCGGTAAAATTGAATTCTCCATGAAGATGCAGAGTACCAACAATTAGACGGTAAAACCCCATGTACTAGCCCAACCTATTCAAGAATGCTTTGTAAATGATAAAAATGTTTGGAATAATAATATGGAATAATTATGCCTTCAAAATGTTTATCATCATATTTGATTTACTTTATAAATTATAAAAATCTAACTATCACTCATTATTATTAAAAAAAAAAAAAAAAAAAACATTTCATAACAAAACTAAAATATGACAATTTCATTTCAAATTATTTCACTTGAATTCTAATAAATTAAACATTTCAATTAAAAAGTTTGATTTCTTTTAATCTCAGATCTTAACTTGGAAGAATTTGATGAGTTTATGAGACTTATTATTGGTCTCATTTCAATATTCTAAACTATTTATTTTACACTCCAATCAAGTTCTCATTTCCTTTAAGTAACATTTGATATTAAGGCTCCATTTGGGAAGAGCTAAATGGGGTTTTTTTTAGTTATTTTAGTCACAAAAGATAAAATAGGCTATTTTAGTCACAAAAAATAAAATATCACATCTAATCCATAATCATTACATTCTTCTCTTACAAAAAAAATTAAAAAAACTAAAAAATCCTTCACAAACCAAACTTTTTAACCCAAATTAAAATAATTAAAAAAATTAAAAAATTAAAAAATTAACTCACTATCTAAACGGAGGCTAACTTACTCATGTTAAATTTAACATGTGAATGGATATATATATATATATATTAAGGTAATGCTAAACTTAACATGTGAATGAATATATATATATATATATTAGGGTAATGCTAGATTTAGCTATTTGTTAATCTACTATCCTACTCTTCGTTTTACATGAGGCTGGGAAACCCAAGTACCGTACTACAGGCTCGTTGGAGAACGTAATTTAAAAGTCAAAAATTAATTTTTAATTTATTTTGAGTTATATTATTTTTCATATAAAGTAGTAAAAAAAATTTAAAAAGTCAAAAAATTAATTTTTAACCATCTTCACAATATATATATATATTTAATTTACCATTTGCCTACATTATAATATATATATATAGTCTGGAAATTACACGTGAAATGGTATAAAATCATCCAAATACTTTAAACCACTGAAGTTGCGGCCATGGAGGGGCAAAATTGGATAGAGAAAAAAGCAATCCATACATGTGAAGCGGCTCTTAGTGGTATAGATATGAGAAATTCTATTTCTGCACATCAAGTTTGTTTATTTCACACAATTAATAAATTTTTTCAGAATCACAATTTTATCCTTTAACAAAATTATCATCTCATCTACCACTATCTCATCCACACATCTCACAATTTCTTCATACACATCTCACCCACTACCATCTTACCAGCCACTTCATCTCACAAATTACCGATAAACTTGGGTATTGAACCATGGAGCTTGTTTCGAAAAACTTGTTGTTTGACAGATCCATAGATTTCAAGCTCTTCAAGTGACCAAGCTCAGTCGTTAATGCTCTCGCAAACGCGTTCACTTGAAGAAACAAAATGTCCAAGTTCTGACGCTTGCTGATCTCTGCTAGAATTGCACCGAAGAGTCTACAGCTAGCGCCGTCGAATCGGACTAGTTGGGATAAGTTTCCGATCTCTAGAGGAATACCACCAAAAAAAGTATTGTAGTAGCCAATATAGAGCTGTTGAAGGATTGATAAGTTTCCGGTTTCAGGAGGAATAGCTCCGGCGATCTTGTTACTGAAAACAGCTAGGTACTGAAGAGAGGGAAAGTGGCTATACTTCGCCGGAATGCTACCGGAGAGGTAATTGTCGCCAAGGTAGAGGTGGCGGAGGCTGGTCATATCGGAGATGAGAATGGGTAAATCACCAGTCATGTTGTTGTCGAGAGGTTGGGAATGGGCAGTGATTGATGTCGTCGTTGCCACCGTCACCGGTAACTGGTGTAGTTAGGGTTAAGGTTTTTGGAGAGAGAAAGGATGAAATGAGAGGATATGCACACAGAAAGTAAGGGTATATTTCAAATGTGAAGTGTGTGGACTGAGATAAAGAAATAAAAATTAAATTATTAAATGTATGGATTAAGAAAAGATGCACATAGAGATAATTTGGTGTGTGAAAATAAAATTTCCCTATAGATATGTATATATATATATATTAAAGGGGTAATTACCGTTTTAGTCTCTAAAGTATGGATTTAGGGTGTCTGCTGTGTTACTGTTGTGTTGTCCTATGGGCTTACTTCAAGATCCGTTTTGATAATCCGAACCATTCACATTTTAGAGTACATCGAGTAGAATATGCCCGCAAAAAAATAAATTAATCAAATATCGTTAACCTTTAATCCATTTACATTTGTATTCATTTTAATACTTTAAATCACAATGTCATTTATTTTTATAGATACAAATGTGAGTGGATGAAAGTGTCACAAGCCAAACTTGCCCCTAAAAGTTTAGGCATGACCTATTCAGAAACGGACATTTAACCTGACATACATAACATATGGGGCCTTAACGGAAGCATTCAGTATCATAAAATAATAGAATCAGACTCCATTGAGCTACTACTACTATGCCAGGATCAAAAACATCATAACAGGTAAATAAAATCCAAAACATACACCTGAGCTTCGGTTAAATACATATACATATACATATACAGACCCGGCCCTACATTTGGTCGTATAGCAAAACATTGGGTTAAGGAAGTTATGTACTTTTAACCCTACACAAAAAAGTAAAGGCACAAGCCAACATCTTAACGAAACTTCACAAAAAATGAAAGTGGCTTCCTTTAGGGCCTTGACACATAGAGGTCGATCAAAGAAAATGGGCTTCATGGGTTAGGACTGACCTCCCTGTTGGTTACCTACAGAAGCAGACATAACACAGGGTGAGCCAGGCTCAATGAATAGTAATACATATGTAATCTGATGTTCAACTTAAATCATAAGACGAATCAATGCGTATAAATGCAGAGTTTACATGTTTAATCAGATTCTATATTAATTTCAAAACGGCCTTGGGCCCAATCTTGAAACATAATGGCTTTAAGCCCTTGAATGATGTGGCAATAAGCCCTTGAACATATTGGCATTAAACCCTTAAACATATTGGCATTAAGCCCTTAAACATGTTGGCATTGAGCCCTTGAACATATCGGCATTGAGCCCTTGAGTGTTAGTATTAAGCCCTTAAGCATGCACGTATGAACCCAAGAGGTGTCTCACACGGATTCTAGAGGTGCCTCACTTCGTGGCACTTAGTTCCGTGTAGCACTTTGTTTCATACCACAATATCTTAATCGGAATGGCCATAGGCCCAGATATCAAAGTCTTACAGAGTTCCGAAGTCGGATAGAAACATTTGAATTCTTTCACATAGTTCATTCACATCCTTTCTAACATTCAAACAAGCTACATACTTGGCATGCGTTAACATAATACTATTAGTAATCATTAGCTTTAGCTTTAGAAGGGTGTACTATAACAGTACTACTACTCACGGTGTTGCGGTGACGCGCTAGTTCCTTTCGGAGTACGCCCTACATACATTCACAACTTGCAATTTAGTTCATCTTTCTTTGCTGAGTCATTTCTTGAGTCAATTCACTTCAAACGTATTTTACAACATTAGTAGGCATAGAATACAATTTCTAAAAATATCCGAGGGTAGAACACACAAAACGGAGCAAACTGTTTTTCTCAGCATGGGCCGCACATGCGGCAGTGAGCCCCGCACGTGCGGCAGTGATGCCCCGCACGTGCTTTTTTAGCAGTGTTCAAAATGCCAAAATTCTTCATTCCCCGCACGTGCGGCCATGACTCCCACACGTGCGGCTGGGGTTTCCGCACGTGCGGCCATGACCCCCGCACGTGCGGCGATTCTGAGTAAAACAGTCCGAAAATTTGCTCAAAATCCCATCTTTTGGAGAGCTTTTCTAAGGCTTGTAATAGGCTTTTTAATTGATGTAACAAGGTTCGAAATTTATGTACAAGGACATGTCAAACATGTATCAAGTTCATTAGGATTTGATTCTTCAATTCCTTACAAGTCATAACATAAATCAAACACTTTGAATTTTTTCTAAATAATTCCCAACCATATACACGATCATTCAAAGCCATAAATGAGTTCAAACATGTGAGGGTAAGAAGTAGAATGATAATGAATACATCTCTCAACCTAACTTAACTTCAAACCAATTCCATGATAATACATCTCTCAAATCAACCAATACACACCCTAGCTTGCATGATAATCAATTACTTCAAGTAAAATCACATACCTGGAGCTCTAAATCTTCTAGATTTCCCCAATCCTTAGCTTGAAGGACTCCTCTCAATTTCTTCTTCTTCTCTCTCTCTCAGGATATTTGGTAGAGCTCTAAGTCTAAGTCAAACATCTAAAGAACATGGCTATGTATGGATACAAGGTGAATAGGACAAAATTAAATCAATTTAATCGTTCCAAATTGAATTTTCACAAAAATGCTTATTATTACTTGAAAATTACGCTGATTCCAAATATAAAATCACTTTCAGATAATTAGGCCTCTAAAGCTTCCAATTTCTGATTCAAATATTATAATTGTAACAGATGTTCTTTCCTTACCAAACAGATCTAGATCTCTAATCATAAGATCCATGTACTTAAAGTTAATTTCTCATAAAATCTTACATTAAGCATTTAAATGCACAGAATAAGGGACTGAAATTTTGCACAGAAACACATATGAGGGTCGGGTTATTACAGAAAGGGTTAACAATATCCGATTAACTTGATATTTTGTAGGTATATTATGCATTCTAAAATGTGAACGGTTTAGATCATCAAAAAAGATCCTGAAATGAGTCCAGAGAGCAGCACAACAGTGCCTACTGTGCTGAGGGCATACCAAGCACTCCAAATCCCCAAAGTATAGAGTTTGTATCTAATATTCAAATTATCAATTTAGTCTCAAATAAATGAAAATTGTTTTGATTTGATCCCAAAATAATTCCGTTTGTAGATATTGTTAAAGTTATAGGTAAATACAAAAATTCAATTAAAAGTTTACTCTTTTAATCTCCAAAGCAAAATATTTGTATTTTTTAAATTCTTAATGTTTGAATTGTATCGATTTAATTCTCAAAATATAAAAGGTATTTTAATTTGATCATCCAACCTAATTTCATATCTCTTCATCACAATCAAGGATAGAGTATGGAAAACATAAGTATAAATCAAACCAAATCAACCCTTAAATCTCATCAAATAAGGTCGGCTAAGTATGGAAAATATAAATATACAGTGCATATTTCTTCTTTTTCTTGTTGGTGACGATTGCAGTAGTCGTGATACGGTGCATATTTTGGTGGTGGGGTCCAAAGAATTGGGGTTCCAAGAAAATAAATAAGATAATTTTAGACTGTGTTTTGTGGTGATTTCTAAACGCAATTTTACCCCTTGGTTTTAGTGTAATGTTTGGTCAAAATTTTCAAAAGTTGATTCCGAATCCACTTTTCGAAACACGTCTACCTGATCATCCTCTCGGACGTTCCCCGGACGTCCGGCTGATCGGAACAGTGTTCATGTTTTTTTTTTAAATAAAAAATATTTTTAATTTTTTTTTAAAATTTTTGGGTTGTGTTTGGTTATAAGTTGTAAATTTTTGAATCAAATATTATATGTCACATCACTCAATTCAAAACTCATAACCATATAAACTTTCCACACTCAAATCATAATTCAAAAACTCATAAACTCAAAATACAATTTGATTCTCAAATCATAATTTTAAAACTCCACCAAACGTGACCTTAGATGCTACCTTGTCTTTATGCTAAATTAAAGTCTTTAATCTAACGATTGTTTGGTGTCATTTTGTGACATGAAGTTTTGCTTTAAATTATGTTAAGATGAGTTTGATAGCCTCTACTCCTCCCTACAAGTTGTGCTGAGCTGGTTTCTTTAGATTAGATGCTGGATATGTAAATATACACTTATCAAATATGATATAATTCTGATTTTAAAAAAAATGATATAATTATTTTAGAGAGAATTATCATTAAAAAAAAAAAAAAAAATCAAAGTTTGAGTTTTTAACAAAATAAATCTTTAATTTTAATTTTTCTCAATTTAAATTCTAATCTTTGATTTTTTTTTTTTTTTCAATTTAAATCATTTGTTTATTTTTGTTAAGTAAAACTGATTAAAAAAAAAGTATTTTAATTATTATATTCAATGTATATATATATATATAATGTCTAAAATGCCCTTTTATTGAGTTTAATAACTAAAACACTAATTTTTCTATAATTTTATTTAATTAAAATAGACAAATAATTTACATTAAAAACAAATTAAAATTTACGATTTAAATTGATAAACTTAAAAATTTATTTTATTACAACAGTTAAATTTTGAGTTTTTTTTAGTTATTTATAATTTCCCCATTTTTATATTTGTAATTAAATTGATTTTGAAACATTAAATAATTATTGTGTCATAAAGTGCCAAGACCATGCATTAGCACTGCAATATCAGCTGCTCCTATTTTAACTTTTGCTATATATTGGCTGTCATTCTTTGATACCTGGTTTCATGTGGGCATGTTGCACGTTACATTTTAGGAAAGGGCATACTTTCGATACATTCGCTAAGGTTAGAGGTGTAAATTCGGCCCAGCCCGGTTCATCTAGATTCGGGCCCGGTCAGGCCTATGTCAGGTCTCACGACTTCCTGTCAAAAATCGGGCGGGCCGGTTCATGGATCAAAAAATTAAGTCCAATCGTAAGCGCAATGGTATTCGAGTCTTAGACGGGCCGGTCCAATGGGCTTAGGCAGACCTAACCATTTTTTTTTTTTTTAAATTATTTTACCAAAATTTTATTATTTTCTATTAAAAAATACACCGGGCCTCGGGTAGGCTAGGCAGGCAGGGCCACAGGTCGAGCTCTAAGCGGGCCTTAAGCTGGCTGGTGGACCAGGCCACGGGCTGGGCCAAGCTTCAAAATGATGGCTCAAGCCCTAGCCTAGGGGCTTGGGCTGGGCTCGGGTTTGGGCCCAAGCGGGCCTAAACGGGCTGGACCCATCTCGGGCTACGGGCGGGTTTCGGGCCGCCCACAAGCCGCGGACCATTTTTACACCCCTAGCTAAGATAGATATCGATTTGTTGACTGTTCAATTTGTTCGGTATAATTTTATTTTTTAAGATTTGAAAAAGTTGTTTTAGTTATTAATCCACAAAATGTTGTTTTAGTCTATAAGGTTAGATTTGGCCAATATTTTCAACCCAAAATTTTAATAGACTGGATTTGAGATTTATAGTTTTAACCCATCCTGACCCCGGCTTGTTAATTATTTATTTATTTATTTATATAGTTAAGAAAATTAATATATATATACATATATATATATATTTTGGATCTAAACTTTATCTTTGTTGATTTTATTGAAACTCACATTTGTGGTGATGTGTGATTGAATTTCTTTAAGAAATCGTTCAATTGATATATAAAATCTTTCAATTTATAATGATGTCAATATATTTATTCAAAAAATATAATGTGTGATTGAATTTAATCATAGAATATATACATATTTTTTAAACATATATCTCAATGGGTAGGTTTGATATTTATAATTATTTTCTAGGCTGGGCTTGGACAGATATAAAAGCCCAATGTTAGGACCGGGTCAGGCTTGGGCAATTACAAAATTCCTTATTATATAGTGTCAACCCAACCCGACGTTTGTACACCCCTATATTCCCCTCATATTTTTAATGTTTTATATATATTATATGAAAAATGTTAAGAACCATAACTTATCAACACATAATTTGTCAATAATGTGTTTGTATGGTAAAGATTAAATTGATAAATGTAGGGTCTATAACTAAATAAATTTCAATCATTGATTCTTTTTTTGGATAAATTCTGAATGTACAAGTCTGGATTTGTAGTCTTGTTGATGTTATATATTTCTTTGACAAATGTTATATAAAGAAAAAAAAAATCTTGGATAAATTACAAATACACTCTCCTAGATTTGCTTAAAATACAATTTGTCTCATGTGATTTTAAAAATTACATTCCATTCCTTGACATTTTGAATTTCACAACAATTGGTCATTTTTATTAATAAATCATCAAGTGAATTAATAATTTTTAATGATATCAAAAAATTATTTTACTTAATAATCCATATAATTTTATTATTGTACATGAGAGTAGTTAAAAATTTTATTTTTTCGATTAATTTTATTAAATAAAAAATTCTAATAATAAGGTATTTATAATTTCCTAAACTAAAAAAAAAAAAACTCATATTTTAAGAGAACCTTAAAGTGTATTTGTAATTTACTTTATAATATTATTATTTTGAGAGAGAGTTCCAACGATTTATGATTCATAGGTCCCGTTTGTTTTCCGAGTTGAGCCTTGGGATTAGAATTAGTAGTGAGGTTAGATTCACAATATCATGTTTATTTGCAAAATAGCCACTAGAGTGATAATCCGTTCGGACTCTAAATCCCCTCCAACGAGGGGATTAGCAAAGGTGCACACGACTTGGTATTAGAAATTAAGCCGTTGGTATTAGAGTGTGAATGACGATTTTGCCCACAAAAATGTTCCTTCCATCTCTAGAAAATATTAGCAAACCCAGAAATTTATAGAAAATTGGCTCAAATGAGGTAACATTGTTGTTCTAATCCACAAACATCCACAAACCCACAAACCCAAAAATTTGCAAGAAAAAAAAAATCATACCCGAATGAAGCCATTATTATTTCTTCCTTCGATCTTCATAAAATATCAGCAAACCCAGAAATTTATAGAAAATTGGCTCAAATGAGACAACATCGTCGTTCTCATCCACAAACCCATAAATTTGCAAGAAAAAAAAATCATACCCGAATGAAGCAACATCATCGTTCTCATTAAGGTTGATGATCTTGATATTGTTCTTCGTCACTGTCGGCCTTAGATGGATGAAGTAAACGCGTCATCGTCGGCCTTACATGGATGAAATCACAGAGTGAAAGGCAAAATCTTTTTCTTAATGTTTTGAACACTTTTTCAAAACCATGGGCTGGTTTTGGAGAAACCATTGGTTGGTTTCTTTAATAATAATAATAATAATAATAATAATAAAAGATTAACAGTTGAATTTTTTATTATTTTTAATTATATAATTATAATTATAATTTTAATTTTTGAATAATTTAATTGGGTAATGTATTTATTAGTTGGTATAAGTTTAAATTTAATACTAATACAACAAGGGTATTTGTGTAATTTTATATGGTTAATCCCATCCATATATCTCAAAACAAACATGAATTATTACTAGTCCACTGGTTATCAAACAAACACATTTTTCTTAATTCCCTCACTAGCAGTTCCCTCACTAACAGTCTCCTCACTATTAATCTATTCACTATCAATCCCCTCTATTCTATCTCTGAAAACAAGCAGGCCCATAAAGTGTAAAAAAGGCATACTAATATCAATAATAAAAGCCGTACTCTGAGACCATAAGATCTGCCTGCATATATTGTTAGAGAGATTCCAATTAGGGATGGGCACAGGTCGGTTGCAGCCACGAAACCTCTAATCCACCATCCGTCCGCCAGATTAGCGAATTGGAGAAAATCAATCCGCATCCGTCCGCCAATCCGGCGGATGTGGATTGAGCGGATTGGCGATTTGGCGGATGAATGCAAATCGGTTTGGCAGTTTCAAATTTTATAAAATTTCAACATAATTCAACTTGTGCACTTCCTCAAAAAAAAAAAAAAAAGAGAAGAAATTATTACAGTTAATGACTTAAAAAAATATTACCATCACTGCATGCCTCATCCAAAACAAGAAAGTTTGAAACTTTAGAATATCACAATCACTGCATGCCTCATCCACATACTACAATCACAGTATGCCTCATCTACATAAAGTATTATAATTTGTGGTTCTTAAAATATAAAAATAATTCAAACCACCAAAACTATGAACAGAGCAATAGTAGAGATCGTATGTCTCTGTATTGTTACATCTATATTTGTTTTTAAAAACAAAAACCAACCAGCATATATCATATTTTCTATTTATTATTTTTAGAGATAGATTTAAAAACTAAAAAATATAGATAAATAATGCGTTTATTTTTTTCAATTCAAAAAAAATATATAAGTTGAAAACTTTTTTTCAACAAAATATTTAAACTCTTTTTTAATTGAAAACACAAACAGAATATTTAAACAAACTGAAAACACAAAGTCTTATAAATTATTAGGGGGTGCTCGCGGTTTGGCGGTTCGGTTGTGGTCAAAGGAATCTCAAATCTGCCATCCGTCCACCAGATTGGCGGATTAGAGAAAATCAATCCGCAACCGTCCGCTCGTCATCATGCATCCATCCAAAATGCGGCGGATCGGTTCGGTTCGGTCGGTTTTGGCGGATCGGTATATCCGCTGCTCACCCCTAATTCCAATGAATAGATATCCATCTCTCAAATCTATGGAGGTAAGGAAAATTGATAAAATCAAGTTGATGGATCGGCATCGATCGAAATTTTAATTTTTGATCTATTTTTTATAATATATAATTTTTTTTTATTTTAAAACTTTTTATATTGATATAAACTGAACTAATCGAATATTATATTTAAGTATTTTTATATTATAATTTCTTGAATATTATATGAGAAGTAATTAATATAATACACTTTTGTGATAAAAATTAGGGAGAAAAATATTTATAGAACAATTTTCATATATTTTCTTCATTTATTTTCAATGTAAAATTCTATAATCTACTATAAATTTTTTTAAAATTTCATGTAAATTTCTCTTCTATATCAAACCGACAAAATCGATAAAAATCAAACCATAGCATACGGTCTATATTGATTTCTCAATCATAATAATCAAAAGAATCGATTTAGTACTAAATATACTCTTAACATCGACCGAACCAAACCGTTTATACCTCTACTCAAATCTATAAAAATAAAACACTTTTAAAGCTATCTGGCTGGTGAGTTTCGGCCGGAGAGTGCTACGATAATGAAGTTAGAGAGTGAATCTTATAATAAAATAAATTTTTAAATTTTTTTTAATTATCCAAAAAAAATTTAATTTTTAATTTTATCAATTTAAACTCTAATTTTTTTAAATTTATTTTCAATCTAAAATATTTTGTATATTTCCATTAAGTAAAACCAATTAAAAAAATAATATTTTATTCTTTAAACTCAACGAAAAAGAGCATTTTAAATATTTTTTTGTATACCTAGATTGAGTTTAATAGTTAAAATATATTTTTTCTATCGATTTTATTTAGTAGAAATAGATAAATAATTTAGATTGATAATAAGTAAAAAATTAAAATTTACATTGGTAAAATTAAAAATTTATTTGATTATAAATGTTAAAATCTAAGTGTTTTTTTTTTTTTTTTTAAATTATCCAATAATCTAACGGTGTAAAGTAGTGTCGTGTGTAGAGATGTGGCATGCATGCCACTTTGAAAGAGAGATCTTCTTTATTTTGCTTAATGGGCTCCTTGGTTGGTTGGGCCACTTGTGCCTCCCTAGTTGGGTCAATGGACTCCATAATAGACAATTATTAGGCCTTGTTTCGGAACTTATTATTTTAGTAATTTTTTAATTATTTATAAAAAAATATATAGAAAAGTAAAGAGAGTGATGTAACAATTTGTGATGACTTTTTGACTTTTTAACTAAAATACTTAGTTTCCAAACGAGACCTTACTTGACAAAAACCAGTGGAAAATTTAAACTACAAATCATAAATCTTGGGAGTGAGTTTTAAAAAGGCCTATTTTTTTATGGCGAATTATACTAACAGTTCTTATAGTTTGAAATTTGTGTCATTTTGGTTCATGATTTTTTAATTGTGATATGTTTGACCTTAAATTTTGAATTTTATTTCAAATAAGGATAATTGAAGATATTATTGCTCAATTTTAAGGGCAAAGTCGTTAATTTGATAAAATATAAACTAATTTGATAAAAATAAATGTCAAAAAAATATTTTTGAATTTTAAAAATTATTTATACCTAACAAAGATAAAATTATGTAAAATTGATAAATCTTTTACATATTTATTTATTTATTTTTTTACCAAATTAATTTTTATTATGTTTGAATGATAATCATGTAATATGTGATTGTTTTTATTTTCATTAAATTAGTTTCTATTTTTTCAAAAGTCAAACATGGCGACAACTTTGATATCATTATTAAACCAATTCATTAAATTAAAAAATTCAAAACTAAAAATATTTTATATATTAAATATATCGATTACAGATTAAAAACTTACCAACCATCCATTATATGACTATCATTTAAACACATAATAAAAATTAATTTGTTAAATAGATAAATGTGTAAAAGATTTATCAATTTTATATAATTTTAGCTTTGGTGGGCAGAAATAATTTTTAAAAATTAAAAAATATTTTTTTGACATTTATTTTTGACAAATTAGTTTATATTTTATCAAATTGACGACTTTGCCCTTGAAATTGAGCAATGATATTTTCAATTGTCCTTATTTGGAGCAAGGTTCAAAATTCAAGATCAAATGTGTCACAATTGAAAAGTCAGGAACCACAATGCTATGAGCCTCAAACTATATGGACTGTTAGTATAATTCGCCATTTTTTTATTCAGTGGTGCTACAAGTACCAATTGGTATATCAATTAATCTATCAATATATACTATGATATATCAATTAGTTTACTAACATATGCTGTAATATTATTACTATTTGATATACCAATTGGTGTATTTAATTTTATTCTTTTTTATTTGGATAGTCTTTACGTTGTATTTAATTGAGGGATTTGAAAAGAGAAAAAAAAAATGTGTGTAAAATTAGATGAAATACAAGTATATTGTATTCATATTTCACCTATATATATTTTTTTCCTTTCGAATTTTTTTTTCAAATTTTTCAACCAAACACAACATTCGTAAATTTAAATATTCTATAGTACACTTTTTATATTAATCTGCGATGTTTTAAAGGTTCCTTTATTTTGAAACACTACAAATTGCACTACAACAGAAGATCTAATTTGTTTATTTATTTTTTGTTCATTAGACTTTTGTCCAAGATTTTTATTTTTTATTTTTTAGTTTTTTGATTGGTCTAGTCAAGTTGATTCTAAATATATATATATATATATATATATATATTTATTACTATGCATACCGAATCCCGCACTAAATGAAAGTGGATCGGAACTCCACAGTTGAAATGGACTATCCAGGAACTGGAGATCTACAAAACAAAGCATCGTTAGAGCTGCCCGGCTCCTCTGGCGTGAGAATTAGTGATTGGAGAAGATGAAGGGCTCACTCTAAATGTAGAGTGAGGGAAAGAAAGAGTGTTCGTACCTTCAATGAGAAGATAGTGTTGCTTATATAATTCCTTAGTTGTTGCCCAAAATGGTTTTATAGAGTTTGGGTGCCTCAAGGCGTCCCTTAACATTGCTAAGGTAGAGAACCACAAGACAGTTGACCATGGAGACATGTACTCATTATAACCATATATATAACAGATCACATTCTCTCTGTTTAACTGTTTCTGTGATTCTAAGAAGGGGGAATCAGCTGAGGTGGCAGTCTGCATATGTATGTATTCACAGCTTCTACGTTTCTCTGTGATGTTCCCTCAACTCGATTCCAATGTGCCCGGCTCGACCTTCTATACAATTGTTTCTAGAGATGGACTAGTCTATTCGGATAACTTTATATGGACTTGGCCCACTTTGGTTTTGATGATGGGTTCAGCTCATTAGTTCAGTCCATCAGCTCAGCCTAGCCCAGCATCGTGACTGCGCTGGCCTTTCCATTACAAGTTGGACCCAAGTGCTTGAGGACTTAGAAGGATTATTCTTCATAGAGATGGGTTTAATAGATTGGTCCATGTACTTATCTGGCCCACTTGGTTTTGGGCTTAGTGATTTAAACCAGCTCAAGACTTAGATCCAACCCATTTATATTTTGCTCCTTCAATTATTAAAACCAAATTTTTTTTTAACAAAAAAGCGAATCCCAAAGAATAAGCATCTCATGTATGACTTTTATAAGTGTCCACTTTGTTAATTGTGTTTTTTTTTTTTTCCTTTCCACTTTGTTAATTGTTAATGGCATGATCTCTTGTTTTTGACCTCCCATTTTACAACTCAGAATTTTTCTTTTTTTTAACAAAAATAAAAGTTAGAAATAATTAATTATAATTGGCAATATATACTCCTGCAAATAAATATAAGAAGTTAGAAATAATTAATTATGATTGGCAATATGTTACCATGATGATTTTACAGAGTTTGGAGATTGTGTACATAAATGGATTTTAAGACTCACATTTATAAACAAATGAGAATGCTGGGTTGTGTGCCACAAAATTAAAATTTTTGGTAAATTACACTTATCTCCCTTGAAATTTCAAAAAAAAATATTAAGTTCAACAATTTTGGTATAATTACACTAACTCCTTTTTAGTAAGCTAAAATTTGAAAAAAATAATATATTAAGTTCAACAATTTTGATATAATTACACCAACTCCTTTTTAGTAAGCTAAAAGATAGCAGAACTAATGCATATGGTGTGAAATCACAAGAATAAATAAAGAAAAATATACCATTCATTATAAAAATAAAATAAAAAAATAAATGACAAATTATTCATGAAAAAGAGTTAAGTGTTATATGAATTAAAATATTAAAAAAAGGGCTAACTAGACCGTCCAATCCGGCCCATTTAGGGCTCATTTTGAGTCCATCTTGATGATCTGATCAGTTCACATTTTTGTCAATAATTTTTTTAAAAATCATATTTACCGTTGACATAAATGTGAAATAATTAAGTGGCTATCAATATTCGATCAATATAATTTTTTTTTACAAAGATGAACTACTTGACGAGTTCTACACATTGAGCGGTTCAGATCAGCAATTTGGACTTTGTGGTGAGCCCAAGGAAGCCCAACAACATGGTCCAATCTGATTAGGACTAGAGATAAACCTTTGCCTTGAAAAAAAACTAATATAAATATATCAAAATTATAAAGTTTTGTGCTATTTTATTCAAATCTCAAGAAAGATCAATGAAATTTACCCTTAATTTTTAGAAAAATGTTTGGGACCCCCTTTTGGGGAGACCCCCACCACCCCCACAGTGATGTGGACCAATGACGTGTTTATATTGTTTTTTTTTTTTTTTCTTTCTCTTTCTTACTTGGACCAATCACAAGTGAGTGGAGGTTGTAGGGATGATATTTTGTGGGGGTCTGAATCATTATTGTAATTTTTATTGGGACTAATTATATGGAACTCCCATAAGGTACAGACATCACCCTTTTAATTTTTATATGGGACTAATTATATGAAACTCCCATGAAATTTACCCTTAATCTTTTCTTATTCAACTTTGTTGATAACATACACATATTTCCAATTTGTTATCTATAAGTTAGAGATGATCAGAGAGATTTCTTATGTAAGTGCTTCTATTTGCACTACAATTTCATCTCATTACACTCTTCATTTTAATTATTTTTATTACAGTTTTATCACTTCATAAAATTACTTTCAAATCCTTAAATTCCAAAATTTTGAAACCCTAATTTCTCCACACAACCGTTCCCCGACATATCATTGGCAACTATAATAATAATAATAATTTAGCTCAAACACATTTAAAATCATGAATTAAGAATAAACTAGTCCCCAAGTCTAAGACATTGTGCTTGGGTTGACCTAATCCAACCCATTGGGATAGTGCCTGGGCATGTTAACCTGTGGCCCAAGAAAAGCCCATTTTAACAACAACACCACCACCACCAAAAAAAAAAAAAAAAACGAGTTCATGCATTTTTACTTCGATCCAGTAGTATGGCCCATAAATAATCCATTGATTGAAACTTTGGGCTTCAGAAATAATTCACCATTCGCGAGTTATTTAGAAAAAATATTGTTAATAATTTGAAAAAAGAATTGAATTATTATTATTATTATATACTCTCAAAAGTACAATGCAATATTATTTATGTGGGTCAATAAAAAATCACAACACATATTAAGTAAATCATTGTTTATTTCTTAATTATTTAATAAAGGTGAGATAATACAACATATTAAGGGTTTAGGGATTAAACTTTTTCGGCGTTGAAGGTGAAAATTTTGTTAGCAAAAAATATTACCAATTTTAGTTGCCATGAGAGTCGTCCCGAAAAGTAAGAAAAAGAACATTTAATGACAAAATTTAAAATAAGACGCTAATAAATACACTTTTGTGGCAATTTTGTAACAAAAAGATATACTTTTTGAGACATAAATTATGATCCCAAAATGATAGTAATTTATCAATAAATGTCTAATTTCGTCACTAAAAATAAAACAATGTCACTTTTGACAAATAAAAAATTTTGTCTCTAAATTTTTGTCTATAAAATCTTAATTTATTGTAGTGGTATGTTCTTCTATAAAATTTTCTACTACATAAAAATGTCATATAATATTTCAGAATTGTTGAATAATTACCCGAGTCAAAAATGGCTTTTCAATCTTATTAAACTGTTTAGGATTAAAGTCTTTTCATACGTATGATTTTCCTCGCTTAAATTTTAATCTTCAAAACTGGATTAGCTATGCCCTCGTTTGGCATGTTTGGTTGAGAGGTTAAAATAGTCCTAAAAAGATAAAATAGGTTAAAAAGTTAATAAAACAAAATGTTACATTCATTATGCTTGGTTACCATTTTTCAAAAACACTTTTCAGAAAATTCTACTTTCTTATTTCCGTGTTTTTTTGTTTTTACTATTTTTTTTAATATTTTGAGCAATTTTTTAAATTTTTAGACATACCTAACCTAAATATACCTAAAAAGTAAAAAAAAAAAAATGAAAAAAACCTTTTAAAAATTCACTAAATACCAAAAATACAAAAAAAAAAAAAAAAAAAAAACAAGAATTCAGTACATTTTTTGTATTTTTATGTATTTATTAATTTTTAAAAATATTTTTTCACAAATTTTTTACTTTTTAAATACATCTAAGTAAGGTGCATCTAAAAAAATAAAAAAAAATGTTTAAAATTTTAAAAATATTCACTAAAAACAAAAAAACAAGAAAATAAAAAAACTCAGTTTTCAAAAAATTTAATTCAAAAAACTCAAACCAAACACACTGTAATTTCACTTTTTCTCTCATAAAAGTCAAAAAAAGCCAAAAATCTCAACCCAAACGAGACTCTTTAGCCTAGGCTAATAGTCAAAAAGTCAAAAAATCAACCCACTTTCCAAACGAAACCTATATATTTTAATCATTTTTCTACACTTCTAACCAGGAGGTTAAGAATAAATTATTGTCAAAGACAAATATTAAATATTAAATATTATGACTACTCTTTTTTGTATTGATTAATTTTTTTTTATATTTTATATATAACCATTATTGGTTGTCATCTGTCTTAGTTGATAGCATTGACTATTGTAAATCTTTTGAATAATTCATCCTTTACTATGATCACATAGAATTGAAGGTGGCCCAATTATCTCAACCTATGTTTATTCCAAAACTTGTTTGCTTATTAAAAAAAGCAGATCTAAATTTCTTTCTTCCTATGGTCTTGGTTTAAGATCAAATACTTTAAAATACACTCAATATTGTTTTGAAATATCAACAAAACAATCTAACAAACACTTGAAAAATTGTTTCAGAATCAGTGATTTTCAAAGTATTAGTTCTTGTTAATCATGTCTTAAAAAACATATCCAAAGCCATGTACTTAAGATACTAAGAAATTTACGTATAACCAGTATTATATACTATCATTATTAAGTATATTACCATATTAATTGATACATAAATTTGATGCTTACTATTTTTTCTAGGAAACAAGAGTCAGAGTCGTAGTACCCTCAGCGATGGTACGCTACATCAAAAGATATCATTTTCATTCATTAATGTGGCAAACATGGAGGCTTAATCTCTCATGAGGAGTCAAGCAATTAGTTGCACTTAATATTGATCATGACAATCTAAAACACAACTTGTGATGTGTTCTATAGTGCTTTAGTTTGAATAATTATTGGCTTAAATTAAACACAAATTAATTGAAATGACATTGTACCAACCAACATTTGTTTCGTGTAAAATTACCCCTTTGATGTGTCATTAAACTTATCTTAAGGACCCTCAACTAAAATTCAAAGCATCAAATCAGGAGATGATGCACAAGTGAAACATTATCTCAAGTGAGTTGGACAATAACTTGCCTAATATGGAATGTTGATAGGGAATTTGACATATATGAATGTAGTTAGGGGTTGTTTGTTAATATACTCAGTTTTTTATTTGTTTTGTTTACAAATAAGTTTTTGAAAATAAAAAATAGAAAACTTGTTTGGAGTACAATTTTTTTAAAATACAAATAAAAATCAAGATAAATAAACATGTTTGAGGAGTTGTTAGAGGTGGTTGCCGATGAGATTGGGTGGACGGATGTGGTGGGTGGCCAAAGGTAGCCATCATACTTGGTGATCCAGAGTCTTTGAGATCACGACAGTGTCTAGCTGGTTGTTGAATAGTCATTAAAAGGTGGCCGATTGTCGACAATTAATGGAGGCCGGAGGTAGTAGGGGAGACTGGAAAGAGTGAATAATGCTTGATTTGAAAACAACTAAAAACACTTTTCTTTTTTCGTTTTCAAAAACTTTGCAATCAATTCCATTTTTTAAAATCGAATATGTTAGGCTTTTATTCTTGACAATCCCGTTTGACAAAACTCCTTTCCGTTGTAATTTTGTTCAACTTTTATTTCAGTGGGGTTATGAGTTTTTAGATACGAATCCAACCCGAATTGTACCTTGTAGAGAAGTTTGTGATGTCTAATTCTTTCATGTTTGCCACTTCGCTGACTATGTCGAGGATCAAGCTACCCAGTTAGCTCGCGGGGGGTCCAGGGGGCAGCATCCCTTGGCGGGTCCGGGGCAACACCACGGTGGGGTTGAGGGGCAGCGCCGCGAAGCAAAATGCAAAAAACCATTCGAAGTTGCCTTTCGCTCGAGCGGCCGTTTTTACGCTCGAGCGGAGAATCTTTGGTTCCAGAAGTTTGATCGCCTGCAAAAATATTAGGAGTTGCATTTTTCCGATCAAGCGGAATTTCATGCGCTCGAGCGTCAGTCCGCTTGAGCAGCCATTCTTACGCTCGAGCGGAGATCGCAGAACAAATTACTATAAATATGTGTTTCAGTTAGATTTTAGAGTTACGACTTTCAGATCTTCTTCTTGGATATTAGGGTTTATATTTGGGGCTATTTTGCTTGGTTTCTTTGATGTTTAATTGAGTATTCAACTCATGGTTTAAAAAGTACATATTAAAGGATTGCTTATTTATTCAATACAAAAGAGAGTGTTGTTCTTCGGTGAATTCCGTGGAATTCGGCCCTGAAGCTTTGGTGGATTCCGGAGTGGCTCATCGTCGTAATTCGACATTGCCGTTGTGGATTCAACGTTGAGCAAGACAATTCCAAGGTGAAAGACAGGGCTGAAAGAGGCACATAAGGGTCGATTCGATTCGGGCGTGGATTTGTTAGATAATTGAGAGTACACTTGTGTAATTCCTTTATGTCTTCTTAGTGGATTGTTTTGTGGCTTGTGCCGTGGTTTTTTTATCACAATTGGAGGCGCTCCAATTGTGATTTTTTCATGTAAAATTGTTGTGTCGATTTGTCTTGATTGTTTGATTAGGATTGTTATTTACTGCTTAAAATTGATACATAATTACAAATCAACATCTAGGAGATTTCTAGGTTTTTCAGAATACAATATACTAAACGAGTTTATTATTTAAAAAAAAAAAATTGAAAACAAGAAATATAAGTGTTAACAACGACCCCTAAAATTTCGATTATTTTGTTGAAAATTAAGTTTTTGGAGAAAATGCTTTTTGTAGAAGATATTTTCTGCAAAATCTCTTATGCAAAAAATGTTTTCCTATGCTCGGTTGCCACATTAAAAATGACGATATTAATGATTGTGATATTAATGGTTATTGCAGTAGTCGTTGGGAGGTGGCCATGGTGGTGGTATGGTTATGGTTGCAATGGTGGAGGTAAGGTAATCTGGGGTGGCAGTAGAGCTATAGCAAGGGAACTGTGTGATCTTTTTGCATTTAAGAAAAGATAAATTATACCATTGATCTCTCTAATTTGAGTGAAGTTTTACTTTAGTTCTCGTAATTTTAATCTTATACTTTTAATTTTGTTGCAATGTGGTTGTTCTGTTACTTACTGTAAAATTTAAACAAAAACAGTTCACGTGCAAAACTCGTTACCAAAATAGAATTTAAAAAAAAAAAAAAAAAACTATACGGACTACCGCTGTAATAAATAAATTACACCAGTGAACTTGTAGATTTTTATTTTATTTTATTTTATTAAATTTCACTTTATTCTCTCTAATTTTATAAGTAATTTTTTTTTAATATCGAAAAATGTAATATTATAACATAATTAAAAATATATAATTTTAATTGTTCAAATTAAAACTATAAGAAATAAAGTAATATTGTGTTTGAATTAAGACTGATGGCATAATTTACCTTTTAAGAAACTATATTCACTTTCTATATATATATTTTTTATCTTTCCCTAAAGCAAAATTGAGCAAGACAATATTTCAATTATAAGTTTTGCTGACAAAAGAATATTTGCAATTTTTGGCCAAAGGCAGCATATAGGTCTCTATAGGTGGCTGAAAAACGAAGCCTTAATTGGTTATTTTTGTTTTGAATTTAACCCACAATTACATAGACTTGTAGATAGCCTTTGTCTCTGGTTTATCTCAGTGTGATCATGGGTTGTGTTGTATGCGTGGTTTTAAATACTGATATAAAAATATTGCGAGAGTGGAGGAAAAATATAGTGCATCGGTAGAAGAAGACTCCATTGACATCGCTGAGGGAAGGAAATAAGTATTATATTCATAGTGGCGTGTGTGTAAATTAAGGCCATGTTTGTTTAGGCGGACTGGATTAGTATTTCCATGACTAATAGTCTTAGAACTACGAATCCGTTGGATTATGTATCCTATCTTGACTAATAGTCAAGTTTAAAATAATTAGTCCGTACTTCAATTGTTTAACCAAATGTCGGATTAATAATTTTATTGGACTATTAGTCCAATCCCAAGCTCATGCCCACTCAAACAAATATGACCTAAATGTATAAATTAAATTAATAATAAAATAAAATAATTTAGAAAATAATTATTTAAATTAAATTCTGAATTAAACGGTTATAGAAATTAAAATCGAGGCTTGTGTCAGACACAATCTCCTTGAAATAGATTTCGCCCTTACTCCGGTGCTTCGAACTTTAACGGCGTCTACTTCTTAGGATGAAACGACAAACACTTGAATTTGCAGCACTACAAAATCAAGTCTGGCAAACCAAATTATGTTGTAACTCTCTCTCTTTCTTCCTAAAATTAAATACGGAATAGATGCAGTGAAACACAGAGAAGAATGACGAAATTGTTAGGGAAAAAATTGAATACAAGAATGCTGGAATTGAAGGCTTTTTATAGTAGAAATAGTGGCTATTCCGAACAGGTAAAAACTTGTTCGGACAGATTGAACAGGTACTTGGAGAGATTTGATTCTGTTTGGACAGATTCAATATGAATTCAATAGGTACGGTTTGAATTTAAACAGGTAGAAAACCTGTTTGGGTGGAAACCAACAGGTATGAACCTGTTCGGACCTGTTTGGGTGAAGAAAAAACTAGACCAAATTTATTTTAAATTTGAAATTGAAATTAAAAAAATAAAAATTGTTTTCGGCCTAAAAAGATAAGTATTGGACCGGACAAGCCCAACCCAACCTCACACCAGGCACCCGCGCCCAAGTCCAACCCGCCCGACTGAACGGACGGCGGCGACGGAGCACGCGTGTGATTTTTGTTTTGGGTCCAATAGATCTAGCCCACTTCACCCATCCACAAACTTAGGTACCCCTTGGGGCCCATCCCAAGTATCCCAAGCTAAGGTATATAAACTCATTCAAAATCTTAAACCTTTCCAATGTGGGACAAGCATATTTCACAAATGTGTAGGAAGTCCACCTAAATCCATTTCCATGAATCCGAAAATGCGCGTTGAATTCTCATTTATCCGAAAATGGTTTTCAGCAACCAAATACACGGTTTTATTCACTACGTGACATTAAACATGAACCCAATAAAAAACGTTAAAAATAACGCTTCCGTCCCACCTTGATTAATGCTCAAAGTTAGCAAAAAATAATATTTTTCAAAGCCATTTTTCCAACAATCCCCCACATGAATGGAATTTACGAGAACAGACATTCGTCAAGTTGCAGACAAAGAAAGAATGCATTAAGAAGATACACCACATCGAGATAGGTAACTTTTGGCTTTGAACGTCCTCTAGTGAAAGCCTATCGGACTTATTGGCTAACCAGTGGACACGATGTCTTGAACTGTTTAGCTGTTTGTGTAAGCCAAGACAATAGACTACACATAGTATATCCGCAGACATAGTTTGGTTCTTACGGTTGTGTTTATTTTGGCACTGAACAACGCCTAATAATTCATGAGTGCTCTAGAGAATTTAGCTTTCTCAATTCTCACAGAATCGGTCCAGTTCACATTCATATAAGTGACTTCTTATTAAGAGTATTCTGCTACACCCCACTTGGATGTCCAAGTTATAAGATTCATTAAAAGCAAAGCTTATCCTACTAACGCTGCAGGTATCACTCTTCTTATCATAGAAATAGGTAGGAGTAAACCTCCTTAGTGATACGTGAAGTCATCCGTAATTCGGTTGTCCTTTTGAACCTAGATATTGAGATCTCCAGTCAACGAGATTGGGTTGCCATTATAGCAACTTTTAAATAATAGGCTTTAATCCCATTCCCCTCGATAAATGGTACACTTACTTTCTGGCTAGCCCTTTAGTCAATGGATCTGCAATGTTCTCCCTTGACTTTACATATTCTATGGAAATTATTCCATGTGAGAGCAAATGCCTAACTGTAATGCCCTCAAAAGAACACAATAAATATAACCCAAAGCATACATGAATGATAGCATAAATCAGAGTATAGTGTTCTTTCATTTTATAACGTAAATAGTACAAAGAGTTTAACATAAATAAATGCCCTATAGGCTCACATCTTTCCAAGTCTTAGCTTGGTTACAACAAAAGTGAGATTAACTCATACAATTTAAGCCCTAGGCTATACAAAAGAAACAAAACCAGAAGCTCTTTCTTTCCAAAAGGTCCATCTAATGCTTTTGCCTTCGTAGAGGCATGCTATCATTACCTGAAAATATTGTTCCCAAATAGGGTGGGCCACAGCCCAGTAGGAAAAATCTAACACAATAAATGAGACTTAACAAAGATAAGTGCAAGTGCAGATATAATGCCCGGGATATAACTTTCATACTTTTATATTACCATAGGATACTAATTCCACGTTCCATTTCATTTTCCTCCAATTCATTTCAATATATATAAGCCAATTTCATTATTTCTTTAATAACCCAAATGAGACTACAACTCAATGGTTCCACAATTACATCATCAATATACAACACTTCAAACTGCTATTTTACGGATATTTCATCCGCGGGATTGGCACCCATGTATAATTTCAATTTGTCATTTTACGGATATTTCGTCCGCATGATCGGCACCCATGTATAATTTTGGGACTTTCACCTAGGACACTTCGGCCAACTTAATTATAATGGAGTTCATCCCCTTTCTCCTTCTAAACAATGGAGTACATCCTATTTCTCCTCCCAAATAATCATACATATACAATCTATATAAACATAGTCATATTCAATGACAACCATCAAGAGATTAGTTTCAATTCGCCTAATCCATATGCAATTTCTACAACAATCAAAGCTATTCTCCACCGATAGCTCAATACAGATATTTCTAAACAGATACACAATCTCAAGACAGATAATTTATTCAAAATTTCCAAAGATGTGAAGTATTACATACTCAATCCTACAATCTATTTTATTACTCGCTTAATTCCATGTTTATAACCCTAATTTCATTTATTTATGCAAAATAAATGTCATAAACTTTCTTAGGGCAAATCCTCCATCTTTTCCTAACTATATCAAAACCAACAATTTTGATCCTACACGACAACATTTTCAAACCCCACAACCATTTATTCCTTATTCATCAAAACCCCTATTTTTCCATTACACCCAAACCCTAGGTTTGTACAAAATACCCCCAAAATTCACCATTGTTGCACAACCACAAATAACTAAGTTAAAACCATAACAAAGTGTAAAAAATCTCTACCTCAAAGAGAGAAGATGAGTCAAGCAAGGATGGAACTTTAAAGATGTCGAAATCCAACCTCAATTGGGTCAAAATGAAGCTTTCAAGGTGCTTTACCCCTTTCCCAAAGAAACTAGGATGGAGAGATCAAAGGATCTAAGCCAAAATATAGAGAAAGACAGAGTGTATTTTAGAGAGAGAGAGAGAGAGTCTAGATCTAAGTTTTTAGAATGTTTTAGAAAGAGAGAAGAGTGAAAAAGTGATATAAAATGTCACTTTCGCGGTCTGATATACGCACAGTTCGCTCGAGCGTCAGACACAAATTTTGTTCCACTCGAGCGCAAGAAGAGGCCTGCTCAAGTGCAGAATATATACGTCCAGTACTTTTGTAGACAACAGACAAACCGCTCGAGTGCAAGAAGGGACGCTTGATCGCCCACTCGCTCGAGCATAGAAAATGCCGCTCAAGCATGGAAAACACTCCTCTAGTATTTTTGCAAATGTGCAAAGTACTGAGGGTTTGCAAACCCTACTCGAGTGCAAGAAGTCCCGCTCGAGTAGAGGACCAAAATTCTGGGCAACACAAGGTTTAAAAACTAAGTAACCAACCTGTTCCAAACACACTCAAAAGCCCAAATAACCAAATTTAGGAAGGAATAAGGAGCAAAAGACAATGAACAACGTTTAGAAACCATAGACCCGAGTCCGGGATATCCTAAGTGTTGGGTCAAAACAAGGATCACTATGACCTTCCCTTCTTAAAGAATTTCGTCCCCGAAATTGCAAATTCAACTTCAAAATCAACACTAGACCATTCACAACAATGTTATTCTCACAATTTCAGTACCATGGCCCATCTTCCGGTCATCCATTCTCATCGACTCGATACACAAGTCCTTTATTAAAGTGAAACTTACAATTTCCCAAAACATTTACAATGTTCAATCAAAATCCGAGTTTTCAAAAATTTTCATAACATATACAATGCTTCTGAAAGTGATACAACACCCTTAATATTCCATATTCCCAAAACATATGCAATGCTTATATTAAATCCATATTTCCAAAATGCCCATAACATATAAAATGTTCTCATAATTTAAAACATATACAATGTTCATACTTTTCATTATCATAATCAAAATCTTAATACATGTTTAGGCATCAACAAACAAATCTGGATATTTCTCTTGGACTTCTAACTCACGCTCCCAAGTTGCCTCTTTAACTCCGTGGTGTTTCCACAATACTTTAACTAAGGGAATTGTCTTGCCTCACAAGACTTGGTCCCTTCTATCCAAGACTCTCACTGGTCTTTCCTCGTACGAGGCATCCTCATCAACCTCCAAGTCAGTCCAATCCAACACGTGCGATGGATCCAACTCATATTTCTGAAGCATACTAATATGAAACACGTCGTGCACTCCAAAAAGTTGTGAAGGCAACGCCAAACGGTAAGCAACCTCCCTAATCCGTTCAAGGATTTCAAATGACCTAATAAATCGAGAGGACAACTTCCCACTCTTCCCAAATCTCATCAAACCCTGCTTAGGTGATATTTTCAAGAACACAAGGTCTCCCACCTTAAAAGACGAGGGTCTTCTCTTACGGCCGACGTAACTCTTTAGACGACTCTTGGTCGTAACCAACCTCTTACAGATAAGTGCAACTTTCTCCGTCGTTTCCCGAACCAACTCTGGGTCCAACAAAGGTGTATCACCCACCTTGGCCCAACATACCGGAGATCTACACAGTCGGCTATACAAGGCCTCAAATGGTGCTATGCCAATACTTGATTGGAAGCTGTTATTATAGGCAAACTTCACTAAGGGCAAGTGCCTCTCTCATAAACCCTTGAAGTCAAGGATACAGCCTCGAAACATATCCTCCAGGATCTGGATGGTACGCTCGGACTGCCTATCAGTCTGAGGGTGATATGCAGTACTAAAGGTCAATCTTATGCCCAAGACATTTTGCAAACTCTGCCACAACCGAGCTGTGAAACGAGGATCTCTATCCGAAACAATCGTCACATGGACCCTGTACAACCTCACTATGTCCTTGATATACAAGTCGGCAAGATAGTCTACCGAATCACTCACGCGCATAGGTATGAAGTGTGCAAACTTGGTTAATCGATCAACTACCACCCAAATGACATCTCTACCCCATTGAGTCCTCAGAAGGCCCATAACAAAATCTATCATGACATGCTCCCACTTCCACTCGGCTATAGGCAAGGGTTGCAACAAACCCGCTAGCCTCTGATGCTCGGCCTTCACTTGCTGACAAGTAAGGCATTCCGATACAAACACCACCGCATCCTTCTTCATACCTCTCCACCAAAACTGGCGACTAAGGTCATGATATATCTTTGTGCCTCCTGGATGCATCGCAAGGCGTGAATGGTGAAACTCTCGGAGTACCTCATTTCGGCAAGACTTCGAACGAACAAACGATCATGGTATCTCACACTTTGGTCAGGAAACACATTCAAGCCCTTTTCCACTTTCCCACTGGAAATCTTCTCCCTGAGGGTTTCTACTTCAAGGTCACTCTTTTGCGCTTCTAACACTCGGTTCACAAATGCAGGTTGAGTAACTACTGTAAACAAGGCCGCAAATTCAATGGACTCACCAAGATGCAGGTTAAACTCCCCAAGAGCACCCAACATCTCCCATTCCTGAATGGCGATACAAGCCACACTGCTAATTGATTTCCTACTCAAGGCTTCGACCACAACATTGGCATTTCCCAGATGATAATGCAACTTAAAATCATTCCTCTATGAATTCTATTCACCTCCTCTGTCTCAAATTCAAGTCTTTTTGCATAAACAGATAATTTAGACTCTTATGATCGGAAAACACCTCAAATTTCTCACCATACAGATAATGCCTCCAAATTTTCAAGGCAAATATCACCGCTACTAATTCTAGATCATGAGTAGGGTAGTTCCTCTTGTGTGTTTTCAATTGCCGTAAGCCGTAGACCACTACCTTCCCCTCTTGCATCAATACACAACCCAAACTTTCTCGTGAAGCATCGCAATAAACTGAGTAACCCAAACTCCTCTCCGGAATAATCAAAACTGGAGCAGTGGTCAGTCTAATTTTAAGTTCCTGGAACGACTTCCCACAAGCCTCATTCCACACAAACTTATCTCTTTTCCTCCTCAATCTAATTAGCGGTGAAGCTAATCTAGAGAAATCTTTCACAAATCTCCGATAATACCCGGCCAGCCCTAGAAAACTACGAATCTCAAAAGCTTTCTTAGTTTGTGCCCAATCTTGCACTGCCTCTATCTTGGATGAATCTGTAGTCACCCATTCCTCGGATACCACGTGGCCTAAAAACTTAACTTTCCTCTGCTAGAATTCACATTTCCTAAATTTAGCATACAACATATGGGCTCTCAACAACTCAAGTACCACTAGCAAGTGTTCCTTGTGTTCCTCCTCAGAGGGTGAGTAAATTAAAATGTCGTCCACAAAGACGATCACAAAGCGGTCTAGAAACTCATGGAAGATTCGATTCATCAAATCCATAAACACAGCCGGTGCATTGGTTAGCCCGAAAGGCATCACTAGGAACTCGTAATGGCCATACCGCGTACGGAATGCCGTCTTTGGGATTTCTTCCTCCCTTACCCTCAACTGATGATAACCCGATCTCAAGTCTATCTTAGAGAAACAATAAGACCCATTCAACTAGTCAAACAGATTATCTGTACGAGGCATTGGGTACTTATTTTTAACAGTAACCCAATTTAACTTTCGGTAATCGATACAAAGTCATAACACTCCATCTTTTTTTTAGCAAAGAAAGCCGATGCTCCTCAAGCTGAAGTACTAGAGCGGATAAAAACCTTATCTAACAATTCATGGAGTTGAACCTTCAACTCACTCAACTCAGCAGGTGCAAACCGATATGGTGCCATAGAAATCGGTGCCGTGCCAGGCACTAAATCAATAGAGAACTCAATCTCTCGGCAGGGTGGTAAACTAGTAAGGTCCTTAGGAAAGACATCTGGGTATTCACAAACCACCCTTGGCAACTCGACTCGGACTTCATCACACTCACCACTCAAGAAGCTAACGAGAAGACAACTAAGTCACTCCGCCCACGCAGATTATATACCGGTGATAAGACTCTATCCACCCAGTCTCTCAAGAAATAAAAGTAGTCACCGCTCAAGGTACATACAGTAACCCTCTGACGGTAGCAATCTATAATAACCCGGTATGACGATAACCAGTCTATACCTAAAATAACATCAAAACTAGACATGCCAAGCAATACAAATGCAAAAGGTAATCAACGACAGACAACCTCGATATCACAACCCCGACACCCCTATTTCAGAATAACTTCACCACTAATAGGTGACTCTACACAAATAGGAGATGTTAATTGTGCCAATTCCAACCCCAAAACCGATGCAAATGCAGACAAGATAAAAGAATGGGATTTACCCGTATCAATTAACACATTAGCAACTGAATTGCAAAACAAAAAGGTACCTCTCACTATAGATGGAGCTGGTACAAGATCTAGCACGGTAACAGCATACACACGCCCTGTTGGCCTCTGATTTACCTGCTCATCCCTCGAAGCATAAGCCTGCTGCACAAATTGGGTCGAAGAGGCTCCCTGATTGGCCCTCAAGGCCTGTACTGACTATGTAGGCTGGTGACTCTATGTCTGCTTCGAACTAGACGCACCAGACATGTCATCCAACTGTGGGCAAAACCTCTTCAGGTGCCCCGTCTGTCCACACTGGTAACAAGTGGGTGGCTACCCACTCCTTAGACTCTGGCCTTGAGAACGAGCCGAAGACGATGCTACTCACTACCCTCCTCCTCTCTGCAGGCAAGCTGGAGACTTGTGGTCCAACTGACCACATTTGAAACAAGGCACATCTCTTAGGAACTAAATCCCATACCCATAAAATCATATAAGCATGTTATCACATAAGCATACATGAATGACAACGTAAATCAGGGTATAGTGTTCTTTCATTTCATAACATAAATAGTACAAAGAGTTTAACATAAATAAATACCCTATAGGCTTATATCTTTCCAGGTCTTGGCTTGGTCACAACAAAAGTGAGACTAGCTCATGCAATTTAAGCCCTAGGCCATACAAAAGAAACAAAACAAGAAGCTCTTGCTTCCCAAAAGGTCCATCCAATGTTATTGCCTTGGTGGAGGTATGCCATCATTACCTGAAAATATTGTTCTCAAATAGGGTAAGCCACAACCCAGTAGGAGAAATCTAACACAATATATGAGACTTAACAAAGATATTACCTGAAAATATTGTTCTCAAATAGGGTAAGCCACAACCCAGTAGGAGAAATCTAACACAATATATGAGACTTAACAAAGATATAAGTGCAAGTGTAGATACAATACCTGGGATAAAACTTTCATACTTTTATATTACCATAGGATACCAATTCCATGTTCCATTTCATTTTCCTCCAATTCTTTTTAATATATATAAGCCAATTTCATTATTTCTTTAATAACCCAAATAATACTACAACTCAATGGTTCCATAATTACATCATCAACATACAACACTTCAAACTACCATTTTAATTTCAGAACTTTCACCCAGGACACTTTGGCGAACTTAATTATAATAGAGTCCATCCCCTTTCTCCTTCCAAACAATAGAATACATCCCCTTTCTCCTCCCAAATAATCATACATACACAATATATATAAACATAGTC
This sequence comes from Camellia granthamiana, assembly GCA_036172215.1. Lineage (NCBI taxonomy): Eukaryota > Viridiplantae > Streptophyta > Magnoliopsida > Ericales > Theaceae > Camellia > Camellia granthamiana. The sequence continues at coordinate 148,649,366 of CM069906.1, forward strand.
ATATTCAATGAAAACCATCAAAAGATTAGTTTCAATTCACCTAATCTACAAGCAATTTCTACAACAATTAAAGCTATCCTCCACCAATAGCCCAATATAGCTATTTCTAAGCAGATATACAATCTCAAGACAGATAATTTATTCAAAATTTCCAAAGATGTGAAGTATTACATACTCAATCCCATCATCTATTTTATTACTTTCTTAATTTCATGTTTACAATACAATTTCATTTATTTATGCAAAATAAATGTCATAAACTTTTTTAGGGCAAATCTTCCATCTTTTCCTTACTATCAATCAAGCATCAAAACCAACAATTTTGATCCTATACAACAACATTTTCAAACACCACAACCATTTATTCCTCATTCATCAAAACCCCTCTCTTTCCATTTACACCTAAACCCTAGGTTTGTACAAAATACCTCCAAAACCCACCATTGTTACACAACCACAAATAACTAAGTTAAACACCATAACAAAGTATAGAAAATCCCTACCTCAAAGAGAGAAGATGAGCAAAGCAGGGATGGAACTTTAAAGATGTCGGAATCCAATTTCAATCGGGTCAAAATGAAGCTTTCAAGGTGCTCTACCCCTTTCCTAAAGACATTAGAGTGGAGAGATCAAAAGATCTAGGCCAAAATGTAGAGAGAGAGAGAGTGCATTTTAGAGAGAAAGAGAGTCTAGATCTAGGTTTTTAGAAAGTTTTAGAGAGAGAAAAGTGAAAAAGTGATATGAAATGTCACTTTCGTGATCTGATATACTCATAGTCCGCTCGAGCAGAAGAGTTGAAGCTCGGACGTCAGACAAAAAATTTTGTTCCGCTCGAGCGTAAGAAGAGGCCCGCTCAAGTGTAGAATACATACGTCCAGTACATTTGCAGACAACAGATAAACCGTTAGAGCGTAAGGAACTCCGCTCAAGTGTGGAAAACAGTCTTCTAGTATTTTTGAAGATGTGCAAAGTATTGAGGGTTTGCAAATCCTGCTCGAGCGCAAGAAGTCCCATTTGAGCAGAGGACCAAAATTATGGGCAATACAAGGTTTGAAAATTAAGCAACCAACCTGTTCCAAACACACTCAAAAGCCCAAATAACCAAATTTAGGGAGGAATAAAGAGCAAAAGACAATGAACAATGTTCAGAAACCATAGACCCAAGTTCGGGCTACCCAAGTGTCGGGTCAAAATCGGGATCGCTATAGAACAGTATTATGTTTTTGATCAATGTATCGAGACTTACCGTTATACATATGATTTTGTGCTCATCCTATTGTTGATTCACTATCACAGTGAATGCATATAGCTGGCCCAAGTTTAGGCCATATTGGAATGTCTTCTAAAAAATTACGAAGCCATTCTGCTTCTTCTCCTATTTTATCTAATGCGATTATATTCCATTGTCGACCTAACTATGCATGTCTACTTGGAAGATTTCCAAGAGACTGTAGCACCTCCTAGGGTAAAGATGTATCCACTAGTGGATTTTGAGTTTTTAGTATCCGATATTCAATTTGCATCGCTGTACTCCTCAAGTACTGCTAGATATTTGGTATAATGTAAGCTATAATTTCGGGTATGTCTTAAATACCTAAGTACCCTAATTATCGCTTTCCAATGATCGGACTCTGGATTACTTGTGTACCTACTCAATTGGCTCACAACATAGGCTATATCTAGCATAGTGCAATTCATTAAGTACATCAAGCTTCCGATTATCCGAGAGTACTCTAATTGTGATATATCTAGACTTGCATTTTTTGACAAATGAAAACTAATGTCAACAGGTGTTTTAGCAAGACGGTCGTCATGCTTTTCAAATTTCTCCAGAATCTTCTCAACATAGTAAGACTAAGATAAAGCATATCCTTCAGATGTTCTAGTAATTTTTATTCTTAGAATTATATCTGCTACTCCCAGATCTTTCATGTCAAACTTTTTGTTCAACATTTTCTTTGTGGATTTAATAATGTCATTATTGCTTCCAATAATGAGCATGCCATCCACATAAAGACAAACTATGACATAGCCTTTGTCTGTGCTTTTAACATAGACACATTTGTCACATTTGTTTATTTTAAAACCATTCGAAAGCATAGCGTGATCAAATTTTTCATGCTAATGTTTCGGAGCTTGTTTTAATCCATAAAGGGATTTGACAAGTTTACAAACTTTTTTCTCTTAGCCAAGAACTTAAAACCTTTCTGGTTATTTCATATAGATTTCTTCATCCAACTCACCATTCAAAAAGGCTGTTTTAACATCCATTTGATGTATTTTCAGATTATACAAAGCGGCAATCGCAATTAACATGTGAATAGATGTTATTCTTGTCACTGGTGAATATGTGTCAAAATAATCAAGGCCTTCCTTCTGCTTGTATCCTTTAACAACAAGTCTAGCCTTGTATTTATCTATTGAACCATCTGCTTTCATTTTTCTCTTGATTATCTACTTATATCCAAGAGTTTTACACCTTGGTTGAAGATCCACCAGTTCCTAAGTATGATTTTGCAGTATTGATTCAATTTCACTATTCACAGCTTCTCTCCACAATAGAGCTTTAGGACTTGACATTGCTTCCTTGAAGTTTTAAGGCTCATTTTCTAATTGGTATGTCAGAAAATTTGGACCAAATGATTTAGAGATCCTAGTCCTCTGGCTACGTCTAGGTTCATCTACTTCATTATCATTATGGTCTTCACTGCTACCTATAGCAATATCAAAAGTTCTTTTATTTGAACTTTTCTCTTCAATTTCCTTACATTGAAAAACGTGTTCAAAAAACGACGCATTCATTGACTCAATAATAGTGCTTACATGCATATCATGATTTTCAGATCTGTGAACTAAAAACCTATATGCACTACTATTATCTGCATAACCAATGAATACACAATCAACGGTTTTAGGTCCTATCTTAGTCGTTTTGGGACTAGGGACTACCACCTTGGCCAAACACCCCCACACTTTGAGATAATTGCAAGTAGGTCATCGACCTTTTCATAATTCATAAGGTGTTTGATTAAATTTCTTGTGGGGTACCCTGTTAAGGATAAAGTTAGCACAACAAATCGACTCCCCTCACAAGTTCTGAGGTAACCCTTAACTAATCAACATGGCATTCATCATCTCTTTAAGAGTTTGATTATTTCTCTTAGCAACTCTATTTGACTGAGGAGAATAGGGTGCAATGGTTAGATGAATAATACCATGTTCAGAACAAAATTCCTCAAATGGTGCATCATACTGACCACCCTTGTCACTCCTTACTATCTTAATAGTTTTGCCAAGTTGATTTTCAACCTTAAGTTTATATTACTTAAAAGCTTCTAAGACTTCATCTTTACTTCTCAATAAGTAAACATAGCAATATCAAGTGCAATCATCAATAAAAGTAATAAAGTACTTTTTACCTCCTCTAATTTGAACAAACTTTAAATCACAGATATCTATGTGAATTAAACTTAGAGGTTTAGTACTTCTTTCTACTTTATTAAATGATGCCTTAGTGAGTTTTGCCTCAACACAAATCTCACATTTATGATTAGGATCAAACTCTAAGTTTGATAAACATTCTAAAGTAACAAGTCTACGCAAAGAATTAAAATTAACATGTCCTAATCTACCATACCACAAAAAAGAAGACTCAGCAATATAAATAGAAGATGTGTTCTTATTATTAATAGCCAAATTTGGTACAACATTATTTACATTGAGCTTAAAAAGCCTATCACTCATGTAACTTCGCCCCACATGCATTTCACTCTTGGAAAGTACAACCTTGTTAGATTCAAAGACTAATTTAAATGGATTCTTAATCAACAATGACCCCGAAATCAAATTTTTACGAATTTCTGGCACATGGAGTACATTGTTAAGAGTGAGTTCTTTTCCCGAGGTCATTTTCAGCACGATCTTTCCTTGTCCTTCCACAATTGAAGTGGGGGAGTTTCCCATAAAAAGTTGTTCCTCACTTTTCACCACTTTGTAGGTTGTGAACATCTTCTTATTTGCACAGATATGACGGGTTGCTCCAGTAGCCACCCACCACTCCTTGGGATTGCCCACCAAATTTGCTTCAGAGACTCCTACAGCAAGATTGATGTCTGTCACTCCATCAGAAAGATGAAAATCCTTGCCTATGTTGGCTTGTGCTGGCTTTTTGCTTAAGCTCCCTCCGTCTTTGTGAACGTAACAATCCTTAGCGCGATGCCCATCTTTGCCGCACACAAAACACTTGCCTTTGAACCTTTTGTTGATCCCACTATTGATCCCTTTACTTGTGGATCCTTGTTTGGGACCATTGCCATCATGCTTTCGCTTTTTGTTGTTGAACTTTGACCCTTGTCCATGTTCGACAACATTTGCCTTCGCCTACATGACATGGTTTCCTGACTTCTTGTTGGAATCATGGTTGTCCTCCTCAATTCGGAGTCGTACTATCAGTTCTTCCAATTTCATCTCCTTGCACTTATGCTTTAGATAATTCTTGAATTCTTTCCAAGATGATGACAATTTTTCAATAATTGCCGTTATTTGGAAAGATTCACTGAGAATCATCCCTTCTGCATGTATGTTATGGAGAATTAATTGGAGATCTTGAACTTGGCCAATAACCGTTTTGGAATCCATCATTTTAAAATCCAGAAAATGGCCGAAAACAAATTTCTTTGTACCGGCATCCTCTGTCTTATACTTATGATCTAGAGATTCCCACAGTTCTTTAGCAATGCTTTTAACACTATACACATTGTACAATGTATTGTCTAACCCATTGAGAATATAATTCCAACACAAAAAATCACCATGTTTCCATGCATTGACTGCGGCAACAGCTTGCCGGTCAATTTCTTCCTCGTTCAGTGCCGGAGCTTTTTCATGGGTGAAGCGAGCCAAATTCAGTGTGATAAGATAAAACATCATTTTTTGTTGCCATCTTTTAAAATCATTTCCATTGAATTTTTCTGGCTTCTCCCATGATTTACCGGTACTATCGGAGTCATCATTGGCACAACAGGTGTCGGGGTCGAAGTAATAACAGTCTTAGTACTATTAGTTATCATATTTCTGACGAAATAAAAATGTACCAATCACAAATTTATACAGAAAAGAATTACACACAAAATATACAGAATAATATTTTGCAACAAAATTCCAATGATAAACAGTATATTACAGCTATGTTATCAAAGAAATCATTAAACAGTATATTACTACTATTTAAGAAATTAAACAGTATATGACTACTATTTAATTTTCCGAAATAAAGTATTCATCTGTCTAACACAGAAATAAATAAAACGGAAATCTATTTTAAGATTGTTATACCCACAGTGGTGTGTGTGTGTGTAAATCAAATGTATAAATTAAATAAACAATAAAATAAAATAATTCAGAAAATAATTATATAAATTAAATTCTGAATTAAACACTTACAGAAATTAAAGTTCAGGCTTGTGATAGACACAATCTCTTTAAAGTAGATTTCGCCCTTGCTCCGGTGCTTTGAGTTTTAACGGCATCTACTTTCCATGACGCAACGACAAACACTTGAATTTGCAGCACTACAAAATCAAGTCTAGCGAAACAAAATCAAGTCTGGCGAACCAAATTATGTTGTAACTCTCTCCCTGCCTTCCTAAAATTAAATGCAGAATAGATCCAGAGAAACACAGAGAAGAAAGGTAGAATTGTTAGGGAAAAAATTGAATACAAGAATAATGGAATTGAAGGCTTTTATAGTAGAAATGGTGACTATTCCGAACAGGTAAAAACCTGTTTGGACAGATTCAATAGGTACCTGGACAGATTTGAATATGTTTGGACAGATTTAGTTTGAATTCAGTAGGTAGAAAACTGTTCGGATGGAAACCAACAAGTATGAACATATTCGAACATGTTCGGGTGAGGAAAAAACTGGACCAAATTTATTTTAATGTGAAACTGAAATTAAAAAAATAAAAATTATTTTTAGCCCAAAAAGATAAGTATTGGACTGGACAAGCCTAACCCAATCTCACACCACGTACCCGCGCCCAGCCCGTCCGGACGGCGGTGGTGCGCGTGTAGTTTTTGTTTTGGGTCCAATGGGTCTAGCCTACTTCACTCATAATCTCACCCTTCCACAAACTTGGGTACTCCTTGGGACCCATCCTAAGTATCTCAAGCTAAGGTATATAAACTTATTCAAAACCTTAACCCTTTCCAATGTGGGACAAGCACATTTCACAGATGTGTAGGAAACCCACCTAAATCCATTTCCACAAACCTGAAAATGCGCTTTGAATTCTTATTCATCTGGAAATGATTTTGAGCAACCAAATATACGGTTATATTCACTACGCGACATTAAACATAAACCCAATAAAAAAAAGTTAAAAATAACACTTGAGTCCCACCTTAATTAATGCTCAAAATTAGCAAAAAATAAAATTTTTCAAAGTCATTTTTCTAACAATAAGAACCGATAGAGATCGGCCCTCGGCATTACGCCTCAAGAGAGGGTTTTGGTGTCGAGAAGCGAAGCCTCTCAAAAAAGGGTAAAGAGTGTTCTAGAAGGACAAGTGGCAAAGAAATCAGTCCCATCTAAAATAAGGTGCGGATGACATCACCAATAGTAGGATAATAATGATTGCGAAAAATCAAGCAAAATTCTATAAATAGAGGGGAAGACCAAAAGGAAAAGGTATGTAATATCAACTCACACAAACACCAATCCTCATTCCTCTTCTACAAAACTAACCTGATTATCATAGTGCTCACCAGGCGACGCAACACCGCTGGACTCTGATATCTTTGTATTCTGCAGGGAAAGATTAACTATCTGTAGACACCCTATTTTTGACTGTCCTCAAGACTTGGATGTCACTGCTTGAACACTCGGTGATTGTAGACACCCTATTTTTGACCGACCTTAAGACTCAGACGTCACCGATTGAGCGCTCGGTGATATTGCATATTGTGCTCGTTCAGAAGTTTCAGAGTCTCGGCTGCGAGCCTTGCCTCCGGACTTCTGGGCTCTTTCGTGTCTTGCCTCGGTTTGCGAACCAGACTCCGTTTTCTCTGTTTTCTCTTCCCGAAAGGAGAGAGAGGTCTAGTAGACCATCTCTCAGTGGCCGTAGGCTACGTTTCGTGGTCATAGGCCATTTTTCCCGTTTGGAGCCCGGTTCCCGGTTTTCGGAGCCGTCGGCCGTGTGCCTCGGTTCGGGACCGCTTAACCACCTCCGTTTGCCCCGGTTTTTGGTATACACCCCACCACCATCCATTCCAACAACTTGGAGCTGTTTTTCAGAGCTTAGGAGCACCATTTCTAAGACCAAGAGCTGTTGGTCCATTGGTCTTCAAGGGTAAGCTTCTTTTCCCTTTTTTTTTGTTCCTATCTTGCTCTATATCTAAGCCTTGCTTACAAGCATTTTTGGGCTCCGACCCAAACTGTAAATAGTCATATTTTGAGCTCTTTTCCATGTTTGATTAAGGACCTTTTGCTGTTTGAGGTCTCCTACTATCACTTGCCTCTTTAACTCTCTTTTAGGCTTATTTTTGCATGGTATTTTAGGCTTATTTGTGAGCTGTTTCGTGGCTTGATGTAAACTGTAAAATGTCTTGTTTTGAGCTCCTCTTCAACTTTGTTGAAGGGCTCTCTTCGGTTTGAGGCCAGCAGCTACCACTTGCCTCTTTATCTCTCTTTTAGGCCTATTTTTTGGGGGAAATTTGAATTTGATTTCCCCCCCCCCCCAATTTTTCCCCCCCTTTCCTCCACTCCTTTCCCTATAAAACCAGACCCTCCAGCCCCATTTTAGAGGGTTACAAAATTTGGTCTTGATCTCTTGCATTCAATCTCCCTCTCTCTCTACTCCAAGCATCAAAACCCCTTTGGTCCTACACCATTTTACACTACAACCCATAGCACCACACCTCTACACTCCATTCCAGCACTTTGGAGGACATTTGAAGAGGTTGGAAGCTCACAAATTTGATCCAAAAGCTGCTGGTTCACTGCTCTACAAGGGTAAGCACTCATGTCCCTCAAACTTGCCTTTTTTTTGCTTCATTTATAAGCCATACTTGCAAGCATTTTTGGGCTCCGACCCAAACTGAAAATGGTCTTATTTTGAGCTTATCTTCATGTTTTATTAAGGACCTTTCTCTGTTTAAGGTCATCTACTATTCCTTTCCTTTTATCTCTCTTTTAGGCCTAATCTTGCATGATATATTAGCCTTGTTTTTGAGTATTTCTGGGCTCCAAGACAAACTGAAAATAGTCTTATTTTGAGCTTATCTTCATGTTTTATTAAGGACCTTTCTCTATTTAATGTCATCTACTATCCCTTTCCTTTTATCTCTCTTTTAGGGCCTAATCTTGCATGATACATTAGCCTTATTTTTGAGCATTTTTGGGCTCCGAGCCGAACTGTAAATAGTCATATTTTGACCCACTCTTCATGTTTGATTAAGGTTCTTTCACTGTTTGAGGCTTCCTTTTTGCTCTTTGTGTTAAAGCTCTCTTTTATGCCTTATTTTGTATAGGATTTTAAGCCTGCTTGTGCACTGTTTTGGGCTTGGTCATAAACTGTAAAATATCATGTTTTAGGTCCCTCTTCAACATTGTTGAAGGGCCCTCCTTTGTTTGAGGCCAGAAGCCATCACTTGCTTCTTTGTCCCTCTTTTGGCCTTTTTCTTGCATAATGTTTTAGGCCTGCTTGTATTTATTTTCGTGGCTTGGTGTAAACTTTAAAGTGCTTCATTTTGAGCCCCTATTCAACTTTGTTGAAGGGATCTTTGCCATTTAGGGCCAGAAGCTGTTACTTGCTTCTTTATCTCTCTTTTGAGGCCATTTTTGCATGTTAGCTTAGCCCTACTTGTGTTCACCTTTTGGCCTTGCGTAAAACTGGAAATATTCTTGTTTTGGGACTGTCTTGATTCTGTCTTCATACTTCATGTTCAAATAATGCATGCTTTGTATAGCTATAAGTCATTCCATGCGCCTAGTTTCGAGTTTCGAGTCTCATCTCATGCATCGGGTGCCATGTTTCCATGTTTTGGGGCTGTTTTGCATCATATTTTGGTACTGAAATTTGCATGCTTGTATGCCATATTCCATGCCTTGCCATGCTTTGTTAGAGTGGCCTTTGTGCCATAGTTTCGATCCTCGATTTGCGTGCATGTGTGCACGCATTTCGAGTGTCTCTTTTTCATCTAATGGCCTCCTATGTGAGTGTGGCTGAGGTCCACTTGTGTTGGTGTAAGTCCATTATGCATTGTGTATGCCATTTCATCTCATAGCATTGTGTATGTTAGGTTGTATGCTAGTGCATTGTGTATGCCATGTTACCTCGTGCATCGTGTATGCCATTTCATAGCATTGTGCATGTTAGGTTGTATGTTAGTTGCATTTATGCATGTCATGCATATTGCATTGTGTTTGGGATAGGAGTTAGCCCGAGCACGGGAAACGAGGGACGTACTTCGAGTGACGGAACGTGTCTCAATTCCCAGTCGCCGACACTCCGGATTATCCATGATGGAGTCTAGGCCTTGTTATGTTTATATGTGCATTCATTCCATATTGAGTTGTGCAATTCGACTCCTCGGCCATCATGCATCGATATGCGTGATTGGTGGCACGAGGATCAAGGTATACATACATATGTGAAAATACATTGCCATGCCCCTTTCTTGCTCTCTGTTGCAGCAAATCAAGAATCAACAGCCTTTCAGAGCTTTGCACAAAATTCCGAGCATAAAACTGTAAACAGAGGCTAATCGGGGCGTCGCAATGGATTTCCGCGCCAAGCAACCCGAACCATGCATCATTCATCATCCGGAGCAGAGCCGAGGCAGTCCCTAGCTTGCATGCCAATTTATTGCTTTCCTAGAATTAATTTGTTAATTAGTTAGGGTTTTGTGTTTATTCGGACTGTATTATTTATTCGGACCCTTTACGCGAGGGCATAACTGTAATAAGTGTGCGTGTGTGTGATGTATGTCTTCCAACCCCACGTCTTTCTCCCTTTTATTTACCAGCTTATGATGGTTAGATTAGGACATATTTCAATTAGCATACAGTATGATAGCATGTTTGCATTCATTCATCTGTTTTGCATGCACCGGGTTCGGCGCATCATACTAACTGCATTGTATTTCAATTCCAAAGTTGAATACTTGTTAGCTGTAGCATTTCACATGCCATGTTTAGAATAGCCGAGCCTACCGTAGTTGCATTATTGCATGTGTTGCATTAGGCATTTCTGTATAGTTAGGATCATGCATGATTTCTAATTAGCTTCTGTTTTGGCTTGGAGTACTCGGTAAGTTTTATGCTTTAGCATCCTTGCATGCGTGTGAGTGACTGCCATGAAAGCATGCTTACCATGAGGCTATGTGCTTATGTGATATAACTGCTTGAATGCCTGTGGGTGAAGGTTGGGTTATTTGGATTGGAACAATTCATTCACTGTGAGTTTTAAGCCCACTAGATAGTGGCAAAACCATCTTTTCTAAGCCCACCTGAGGGTGGCAAAATCTGCATTTTAAGCCTACTTGCGAGTAGCAAACCATCTTTCAAAAATAAACATGAAATGTTTTGTTCCAATTCAGGCGATCTAGTCTATACTTGTATGCTGTGCGCATCACATAGTAAATCTAGGCTAATAACCGGAATAAGAACGCATAAGGTTTTCAAAACTAGATATCATGATTAGTAGAGGCCGATCTTCGATCGGGCGAGCGGGGGTGCTCACGGAGTGACCTTCCCCAATCGTACCCAAGTTCCCGAGCCGAGGCAACTTTGGTGATGACGGGCACGTGGCCTTAGACAACGAGTCAGGGTTTCCTAAATTTCTCAAAATAAAATATTTAGGTGGCGACTCTGTATCTGGCAAAGCAGTCCATGTTTGTGTCACGACCCAAACCCGGCCCTATGGGTTTAGCACCGTAACTGGCCAGTAATCCGAGATTACCGAAGGCCTACTGAACAGTAATACAGTTAAACAGAGTACAGGGCCTGGCGGAAGCCAATACAGTAAGTAACTAGTGTCCATTGAGCTGTGAAAATTTGTATGCCAAAAACATTTTTCATGCATTCATACAGTCCAAAACAGTACAGTCTATATACAGTCTATACAATCATTTACAGTCAGTCAGTACAGGGATCAAATCCCTTGACAACAGTGCAGCAAGAGGGATAACAGTCTAAACAGTAACACCAAACAGTAGGGAGACAAGTGGGGAAACAAAAAGCACCCCAAGCCATGGCATGGCGTCTCGGAACCTCGCAGTGAGGCACATAGGCTGGCTTGACAAAATTGGGGACTAACCCACGCTCCTAGCTCCGGTCTGGCTGCTGAGAACCTACATATATATATAAACAGTGAGCTAAAGCCCAGTGAATAACATAAAGCGTAAAGAGGTTATGAATGAATGTCCTTACAGTAATGAAAACAGTTCATTAAACAGTATTTCAGTCTTTCAGTATTTCAGTCAATCAGTCATATGTGGTACACCCATTAGCCTATAAACAGTAGGTCCAAAAGGACTGGGTCTTAACAGACCCAACAGTAATGATGGCCATCAATCAGTAAACAGTATGGTTCCACAAGGGAACCGACAGAGCTCTGTAACAGTAACGGTAAACAGTAAGTGCTAAGGATGCCACAATACAGTTCAGAATACAGGACATACATTCATTCAGTAAATAATATCAGTTCAATAAACAGTTCAGTTCAGTATTCAAAAGATAACCATTTTGAACATATCTTTACACAATCGTTACTCACAGAGATTGGGCTACAGTATGCTAGAGCGCGTCCCCGAGTGCCAACCCTAAACAGTTAACAAATTGAACACACTCTAAGTTTAACAGTTGGGGAAGTACAATAATTAACTTCCTATTATGCCTTGGTGTGTTCTACATCTATATCCTCATTAAGATGTCTTAAACTAGGCCTAAGAATGCCTAGGATGGGATGAGGATGGAAAGATGCGCATGGAACACAATTGCAGAATTTTCAGTGAAACAGAGTCCCGCTCGAGCGCAGGTTTCCCCGCTCGAGCGGACAAGCAAACAAAGGTCCCCGCTCGAGCGCAACATCCCCGCTCGAGCGGACCAAAAAGTACTGGATAGGTGAAATTTCCGCTCGACGCCCGCTCGAGCGTGTCACCCAGTCCTCCGCTCGAGCAGACTGATGCACAGTGCAAGATGCTGGGAGCTCGATTTCTCTGCTCGAGCGCTACTTCTTCCGCTCGAGCGGACAACCAAAATCTGGAAATTCCAGATTTGAGTCCCAAACTCAAAACCAAGTTCAAAAGCAACATTTTCGATCCTCTTGGGCTATTTTCTGGAAAAACTCTTGCAAACCTAATGTACAACAAGTTTCAAAACTCAATTTAAGAAATCAAAGCCCAAGGGTGTTTAATTCAAACCCAAATTCAAACCATTTTTCAAGAGCAAGATGAACATGCAATGCATGAGCTTTTAACCAAATTCAAGGTTCCAATTTTGCTCTAATGAGCTCAATAGTTGGAAAACAAAATGAAAACATGGACTTTGATAGAAATATGAGCATGCATGTACAATCCATCATGAATTCAACTCCAAAATGCACCAATTCAAGCATGCATGCAACAATTCAAGCATAATCCAACCTATTTGCACTAAATCATGGCCTAGCTCTCTAATTGGGCATGAATCATATAAGATTAAGCTCAAACACTAAAATAAGAGGATGGGATGCTACCTTAGACCTTGAATTATAAGATGACAAGCTCAATTATACAATCTATGCCTCAAATCTTCAAGTTCTTCTAGCAATTTCAACAATTTGAGTCCAATTCTCTCTTATCCCTCACTCTCTCTAGTTTGGTCGGTTGGAATGCAAGAATAGGGCCTTGGAATGTTTTGATCAAGTGTATAGGCTCAAGTGATAATAAATAAAGGTCCACTAGGTGGCTTAAGTGTAATTAAGTCAATCTTGGCATTAAATCAATATTTAATCTAATTTAATCATTCCTAATCAATTTTCAGATAAATATACCATTAAATCACAAATATTCTACTGAGTCCAAAACACTAAACGGTTTCTAATTCGGCCGCCGATAAGGCCTCCAATTAACAGTTTAAACACATGAATTCAAACAGATAATCAATCAATCAAACAGATGCAATATGCAATTCAATAGATAAACTTATCCAATTTCAGTTTCGATTTCAATCAGTCCATTCAGCACTTCACTTAATTCAATTATCAGTCATTATCAGTTCAGTTTAGCAGTAACCAGTAGCTAATTCAGTAGTTTATCGGTAATCAGTACGAGGGTTGTTACAGTTTGGCACTTCTTTCAAAAAATCTGTTTTCTCAAAATAATTTGCCGGATTTGGACTCTTTGGTTTAGATTGAGAACCGTGACACAAATCGAGTCCGAACTGTAGCGAGGTCCCTCGCGGGCTTGTTACAGTGATCATCTATGTTTGTGTTCGTCTAGAGTTCCCGGAGGTCTCGGCCACGCGCCCTGCCTCAGGATCTCTCGACTCGACTGTTTTGTGCTTAGTTTTGCACCAAACACTTGTGTTTTGCCTTTGAGGGGCAGGGAATGGCTTGTTAACCATCCCCACTCATCACCGGTCATGGCTTGAGGCCACCGGCCACTGGTTTGTTGCTACCGGCCAAATGTTTGGCCGACCGGCACTCTTTGTAGTCGACCGGCCATCTATTTTGGTCAAATTGCATTTTTGGCCGGCCAACCACTGTGCATTTGCTTTTGCAGATATTTTTATGCCAGCTGTGCTAGCTGGCATACACCTTTGCTCCCCTCCATACACGTGTATGGAGGGATTTCCCTCTTGACTAGCTTACTTTGGAAGTTTTGCAAGAGGGATTGTCTATAAGAGGAGGCCTCTTCTCCCTCCCTTAGGGTTACAAAAATTTTCAGAGGAGCTCTAATATTAGGGTTGGAGTTTGTATCTATTCCATATCTATATCTCCCTCTTTTTTTTTGCCTTGTGTGTGTTTAGTCTTAGTTTTGTACACAAACACCTACCATTACACCTTACCTTGGTTACTGAGGTGCTAGGGAGCTGTTCTTGGAGTTCTTGGCTTGGTTTGGAGCTAAGGAAGTAGTTGGAGTGCTCTTCTTGAAGAGGGTCATCAAGGGTAAGGTTCTTGTCCCTTTTTATCCCATTTTTGCATAGTCTTTTAGCCTATCTTGCAACTGTTTTTAGACTTTGTATATAACTAATAAAAGTCTTTTTTTTGAGTGCTTTAAATAGTTGTTTAAGAGTGTTTTGTTGTTTGGGGTTGTTTCACCCCTCTTAGGGCTTGTTTAGCCCCATTTTGTGCTATTTTGGTTGAGCTCCAGGACCACCTTGTTTGGGCCTCCTCACCACTGAAATCTTGAGGGATTTCAGTGGTGAGGATGGTGCCTTAAGGTCCTAAGAAGGAGAGGGCCACCCCCTCTCCTTGTTGTCTTAAATGGTGGCCTTTTAAGCCTCATGTGTGAGCATCTAATTTAGGTTCATGTTGACCATGTCCTAGCTATTATTTGTGCTTATTATGTCATAATATAGCTCTTTTTTTACTTGGTTTAGATGCACCTTGCATGCCTTGCATACTTGTCTTGTAATGCCATGTTTTAGCCTTAACATGCTTTGTGCTTTGAGCCTTGTTTAACATGTTTTTGGCTTAGCTTTGTGAAGCTTATATGCATGTCTTAATGTGCTTAAGGTCTGTTTTTAGTCATTTGGGTCGTCCTTGATTTGCTTTGTATAGCTACCATGTAATCCCCCTTATGAGCCTTGAGTGTTGACCCCTCTAGCATGCCATCCTTGCATCATTTCAGTCCTCATGGTATGCTCGTATGCTTGCATTTGATGCCCCTTTCATGCTTTAAAAGGTTGGTGTTTGTTGCTCCATGTTTGTGCCATTATGTATGCCTCTAGGATTAGATCATTTAGATGCCATCTAAGTGGTTTCTGGGGCTTACTTTTGCATGATTTAGGACTGTTTTAGTTCATTTTGGTCATTTGCTTCATATGTCATATGGCCATGGTTTAAGTCCTTGGGCTTGGTGGCATACCTAGCTTGCATTGTAGATTGGTTTGGCACCTTCTCTAACATGATTTTTAGAGCTTATAATGCATGCCATTTGTCCATGATTGCATCCTCTTAAGTGTGCTTGAGAGTTGTTTCTATATGCCTAAGTGTTGGTCCTTGTGTGCATGCATGTTTGCATGTCATTTTGCCTTCATTCTTGAGCATGTTGGCCACTGTTTTGGGCTTAGTATAGAGCTGCCCAAATTAGTTTAAGTCCATAGTTCGCATGTTGTTACATGCTCACCTTGTGTGTTGTTGCATACTTGTGTGTTGTCACATGTTTAGGTTGTTTAACATGTTTGCTCCATGTGTTGTGGCATGATTGAATGAAGTCACATGCTTGCTTGTATGCTTGAACATCCCCATTGTATTTAGCATACTTATTGGTTAGCATGATTGTCACATGCCTCGCATGTTTGCTTGTTCGCATCGCTCATGTTGCATACTAGCTCATATGTCTAGGTTGCATTGCATTGACATGCATGCTTAGCCTCTTGAACTGAGTATGATAGAGGTTGAGCTCCTTGCTTGTTTATGTGCATTTCATTTGAAATCAAAGTGCATAACTTGGTTTCTTGGGCCATCACGCATCGAAATGTACGATTGGTGGTCTGAGAATCGAGAACCATGTCCCCTTGAGTCATAAACATGATAAGGGATGTGTTGGTGCACACATTTGCTTGGAATGCATTGCTATGCCTTGTTTTGCCCTCTGCTGCTGTCAAAACAGGATTCTGCAGGAAGATTTGGCTGGCCGGCCATCTTTAGTGCCGACCGACCAACAATTGGTGGCCGTCAGCTTAACCAGTGGCCGGTGACCATTTCCCTTGGCCGGTGGTATCCCACAGGGTTCATAGAGTGCACCTTGGGAATTTTGCAATGATCAGAGAATGAAAACAGTGTGGACAGAGGCAACTTGTGCATAGCAGTGGACTTCCGAGCAGAGCCGAGCACGCATTGCATTGGGCCCTCTTCCCGAGGTTGTTTGTTGTTTTATTAGATTAGTTAATTTGCTTAACTAGTTTAATTGGTCTGTAATATTTAATTAGCCTGTAGGTTAGTTAAATCTGTATTATTCTTTCGATCCCTCCGAGCGAGGGCAAATTTATAATAAGTGTGGGTGCGTGTGTGCATATCTTCCAAACCCCACTTTTTTCTCCCTTTTACTTACCTGCTTTTGATGGTTAGTATTGGGACATGTTTAATTTAGCATCCTTATGCTATGCATGCGTGCATCATTCATCAGTATTGCATGCACCGGGCTCGGCGCATCATGCTAACAGCATAGTATTCCAAATCTAACTTGAATACGTGCTACTTGTTGCATCCCACATGCCATCTTAGGATTAGCAGAGCCTATTCTAGTGACATTCTGTATGTGTTGCATTAGCCACTTAACATGGACTTGGATCATGCATGATTGCTAATATATTCTTTGTTTTGGCTCGGAGTACGATGTAAGTATTCATGCTTTAGCATCTTGCATGAGTGTGAATGTTAACATGACGACATGCTTACCATGTGGCTAAATGCTTATTTGATTAACTGCCTGAATGCCTGTGGGTGAAGGTTGGATTGTTTGAGTTGGGACAACTCATTGAAATCCGTATTTTAGCCTACTTGCGAGTAGCAAATTTCAAATCAAATTTTTTTTTTTTTTTATTTTTTATTTTTTATTTTTTTCTTTCAAACAAACGGATATGCAATGCTTCGTTCCAAATTAGGCGATCTAGTCTATACTTTTGTGTTGTGCGCATCACATAGTAAGATTAGCTAATTAATCGGAATAAGAATACATAACGTTTTCAAAATCAGATATCATGATTAGTTGAGGCCGATCTTCAGATCGGGCGAGAGGGGGTGCTCATAGCTAACCTTTCCCAATCGTACCCAAGTTCCCAAGCCGAGGCAACTTTGGTGATGACGAACATGTGGCCTTAGGCAAACGAGTCAGGGTTTCCTAAATTCCCCCATAAAAAAATATTTAGGTGGCGACTCTGTATTTGGCAAAGCAGTCCATGTTTGGCACTTCTTTTCTAAAAATCTGTTTCTCAAAACGTTTTGCCGAATTTGGACTCTTTGGTTCAGATTAGGAACCGTGACAATTTGAGTCCGAACTGTAGCGCGGAGGCCCTCACGCGGGGCGTGTCCACAGTTTCTGGCGACTCTGCTGGGGATATTAGAGAACTTGACTCGAACTCGTGATGTCTTGTTTTGACTACACTTATGTTTTTCTTTGCATTGCATGTGCATTGGTGCACCTAGGATACCGTGTTGGCTATCTGCTATTCCTGAGCGGTTTGCCGGAGGCTTGACTTTGTCAAAGCATGCCATAAGGCTGACCGGTTGCGGGCTCTGCCAGTATAGGAACACAAACCCCGATTTTACTGGGGCACCCTTTTGACCATTCGACCTAGTGCATATTTGGAATCCATAGTGACTATTCCAAACTAGGACATGTTGCTTACCTGATATAGGTTGTTTGAAACCGCCGTGTGCGTAGTGAAACCCTAGCTCCTGACAAAATAGGACAGGGAAACCATACCCCAACATAGGGGTGTTTTGGCTCTCTTTTACTTGCTATGTGCTTTTAGAGTGTATCTCTACAGGAACGTACATATCAGTCTGTGAGTTTGAGCATCAGGCCTGCAGGCATCAGTATCAATGTTTTTGAGAAACAGCTGTATCTGCGGGCATCCGATTCAGTGTTTTGGGGTAGTGATTTTGGGGAACAGTGATCAGTATTAGAGTACAGCTGTTCAGCTACGCCTGTGTTTGTTCCGTTTGGGCTGAAATGCTGCATGTTTTCTCTTTCAGTTTAGGAATTCGAGTACAGAATAGCCAGTGTCCTCCCTCGCTGAGGCAAGGTAGATATCTGATCCATTAGTCACCGTTCAAGATCAGCGGACTTATCATGACACAGAATTCAGAGGAAATCGTGGTTATGACAGCTGCATTAGATCAAGGAATCACCCTGCAAAGTGAGACCAGTGTTGAAGTACCGCATCCACCCAGGTCGTCTGTTGCGCACCCGGTCTGGGCACCCCAGTTATATCAGGCTCGTGAGCCCACTATGTTCGAATTGATGGGGATGATTGGTGACCTCTAGAGGTCTGTGGCAGATCTCGCTTATAGAATATCGGCTTCGCCACCAGCTGCACCATATGTCGGGAATTTTGTACCGCAGGAGCCCCCGCTGTTGGGACGGATTGTGATCGAGCTCAGCCAACTTGAGGTTGTCTCAAGTTATAGCAATGACGTGTCAACATCAACCCAAGCCCTCGATCAGGCTGAGGCCAGAGGTAAGAATAAAATGAAGACAGATGTCGATCCCATTGAACAACTGCTATGGGCAGTGGAGGCTTTGAAAGCCGGGGGGATGAATAAGCAACAGGTATTCGCAGTCGCAGCCAAGACTGTGGATGATGTCTTCCCCACTCCAGCTGAAGGCAGTTCAAGCCAGTCAGAAAACTGGGATAGGCCCTGTCATGCCAGAACAGTTCCTTCCACTCCCAACTCTGCACCTGGGAAAGATCAGAAAGTCAAGGCAGTGCCCACCGACCCTTTCGCTAGTGCGTCTAGCAAGAATTCTCAGACTTCAAAGTACCTACCCCGAGGGCACAAGGTCTTTCACGCTCTCTACATGCCGTTGTTTAAGGCACTCCAGATCCTGGCCGAAAGAGGGCATCTTAAACCCCTCGAGCCTTGGCCTCTCCCGAAGAATCTCCCTCCCATACATGATGCTGCTTTGTACTGCGCGTACCACCAGCAAACCGGTCACGCTACCGATAACTGTTTTCGTCTTCGCCATGAAGTGCAAGATTTGATCGACAATGAGGTTATCCTCCCACCCACCTCAGCGAAGTCTGTCACTGCTGGGTTGTTGGACTTTGAGGATACTACGAGTATGTCATCGGGGAGTGAACCACCTGCGGGTGACCCTCGGTGTCTTTTGGATGTGGCGTCTGGCACGCATTTTTGAGCATCTGCGAATGCTAGTTTTGTAATTTCTAGCTTGGGTATCGAGTTAGTCATTTGTTTTGTTTTGAGTCTGTCTCATCGTCTTGAGTCAGTTCTTTTTGCGTAAGGGTCTGTCTTATTGTAGCGAGTCAGTCCCCTTGTATAGAATGTCAGGTGATTCCGGGGTTGTTGCCTCGAACACCATTTTTCTTTTCTTTTGAGTCTGTCTCTGCTGTGGAGCCAATTGTAGCCAGGAAATCTGAATGAAACAGCTGCGGCTATCATATTTCCGTGCTTATTGCTACTTTGAGCTAGTTGTGCTAGAGCTTTTGAATGAAACGGTGGAGCATCTCACTTACTCTTCTGTGCTCTAAACTCATTGTATTGACCTAAGTTTTTCAAAAACCTTTTTTTGAAAGCTGTGGTGATGAAAATGAAGAGGAAAGAATTCCTCAGGTTTTACAAAACTTTGATCAATTTGAGAGAAAGTGAGGCATGCTAAGCCTTTAATGAATGAAATCATGCTTGTTAGCGTGAGTACTGAGAAGGACCCTGGCTTGATCCAGATTGGTTCCACACTATCTTCAGCGCGAGCGATTTGTCACTTTCGTAAAAACTTTCAAAAACAAAATGTTTTACGCGGTCCTGTGAAGACCTGTGTGG
The DNA here is from genome assembly GCA_036172215.1 of Camellia granthamiana. Taxonomy (NCBI): domain Eukaryota; kingdom Viridiplantae; phylum Streptophyta; class Magnoliopsida; order Ericales; family Theaceae; genus Camellia; species Camellia granthamiana. Next base: position 148,669,081 of record CM069906.1, read on the forward strand.
AATCGCTCTTGAGATTGTGCAGCCTAGGATCGCTCTCAGCCTCAAGATTTAATCCATTTGTTTTCAAACCTTGAACCCATTCAGAATGTTCAACGATCAATCATCAAGAGAGGCCTGTGTGGCCGGATTGGAAGCAGCCCTCGAACAAGAGGCACCAAAGTCAGATCAAGAAGATCAGATCTCGCCGAAAAAAGCTTGTGAAGCTAGAACAGAAGCACCCCTTAAACTAGGGGCAAAATGTCCGATGTACTTGAAGAGCCGAAGATAGATCCTTTTGCAAATCAATAACAACAAGCCACTCTCCTGGATACGGATGGCTTCAAAACCCTAAAACCATTTGGCATGGACTTGTTACACTTTACCCTTTGAGAGGCTCGATGGGCCGAAAACCCGAAAGGGCGACCCAGGCAAAAGTTAGAGCAAGAAAAATATATACAAAAAGAAAAAAAAGAAAAAAAAAAAGAAGAAGAAGAAGAAGAAAAAAAGAAGAAAAGAATTGAAAAGAAAAGAAAAATAGAAGCTCGCAAGGTCGAAAACCCGTAACGGGCGCCTTGGCAAAAGTTAGAGCCTAAAAAAAGTGAAGGTTAAAATACTCGAGTGTACCTTAACCGGAACTACGTAGGCTTGATTCCCATGTTTGGGATACATAGGCAACTTCATCCAGAAGTCCAGCCACCAACGCTTTCAAAGTGACTGTGTCCATATATTGGTTCTGACCATCTTCGTCTTCTCCGTGTCTGAAAGTTCGGTCATGATCATCACTAATGAGGACTGTTTATAAAATGCTGCGGCGTCATCCAGACAAGGGACAACTTTCCGTTGCCATGAGTCGCCATTCAAACTAGGGGCAACTTTCCGTTGCCGTGCAGCTCTTTCAAGCAAGGGGCAATTTTCCATTGCCTCTGATCCGAGGTTGCGCATCTCGAGAGTAAGTTCCGTGCTCGTCGAGCATTGACCGTTTGCAAAAATAGTTTTTGAGAATTTTTACTGAGGTTGACTATTTTCTCGAAAATTATTCTATCTTTTCCAAAGCTGGACCATTTTCTTGGACCCAAAAAAGGAAAATTTTCAGTGCTCATAGCCTAACTCGCATGATTTTCAAATCAAAAATCGAATAAGTATGTTAATCTAACTCTTATATTGGTCAAAAATGTCTTAGTAGAAAACCAAAACAAAAAATGGTCAAAATGATGAACTAGGGGCACAATTGAGTCAGGCTCCCTGTCTTTCCCCCGATTGTCAATACTTGCCAGAAGGGCACTCTATTCGCCAGGAGAAGACACCACTGAAGCTATCAGTAAAGGGCTGAAAGCTCTCAACAACCTCCAAGCAACAAGGTATCAAGCCAAGTGCGAAGCATAAATTGGAATGGATCAAGATACTCCATCCGGAACATCGACTAGATGTCCCGGGAAGAAATAGCCGCGAGCTAATAATTTTGGGCACCGCAACCTCTTGTTCATCCATCAACCACCCTGGGGAGGGATAAAAAATGAGAGACTGAAGAATCGAGAGGTGTAAGTCGAGAGAAAAGTGAGCAAAAGGGTTTTGAGGAAAAAACCGAGCCTGAGGGCCGAGTGATGTGAGAATCACAAATGAGAAATGGTGGGAAATAATGCCCGGAGGAACTGGCCCCTCGTGATTTAAGGTTTCTCATTTTGGTAACCACGTCTGTTTGTCGTGTCTTTTGTTTTGTTTATCTCAACTTTTGTTTTGAGTCTTTTCCGAGCGTGTCTCGTTATAATTAGGTCGTGTACTTTTTGTTTGAGTCTTTTTTACTGTGTTCAGTTGTAGGCGCAATACTCCGGTTTGAAAAACCCTTTTTCAATTGCAAAAATTTTAATCATGCTGTGCTCAGAATGCTGTGCCATTCTCCACATTTATGCGAAGCAAAAGAAGGAGGGGAAATTTTAGGGCATCTGAGTGTGCTTCAGCTTCGGCCGATTCTACCTTTGTATTCCGTCTTGTCAGATTGGATCGTTTGTTCAGGGTTTGCCGTGTGTAGAATAAACAGAATGGCCTGTATACAGATTAATTCCCAGTAGAGTATGGGCCGAGTGTTCAGACTAAGCAGTGGGTTGTATGAGTTGTTTTGCCGTTGGCCGGTTTGTTACCTGGTTATTACAATACAAATGTTTGACTTTTAGATAGGAGATCAATTCCATTTACATTGTTATGTGATGTGATGTAATGCAATACGAAGCATGAAAATGTACCAAAATGTAACACTTTTTCAGATAAAAAGCTGTGTTTCATTTCATCATCTTTTTCAAGTACAAAGTTTTGGAGAAAACAAAACCTGCCTGCGACAGTACAAGGTACTCTAACTACCAGCAAAAAAAGAAAAATACGAAAAAAAAGAGAAGAAAAACAGCAAAAATCTGGATCAATGTCAAGCGGCCTTAGGCCTAGGGGTCTGTCCTCATTCTCTTCCTGGACCTTCATCCAGGAGCATCGTCATCAGTGCCATCATCTGAGCCCGAGTCAGTCCCATCTCCGGTCTCCTCCTCAGATGACTCCGCCTCTGCCTCCGCCTCCGCCTCCGTCTCCGCCTCGGACTTATCGTCATCGGGGACTGGTGCCCGTGAGCTACTCCCAATGTGAGTGCGCCCTGCTTTGGTGCGGGAGTATACTCTGTTGTCTCGGGTAGGAGCGGAAGGTCCAGCTGAAGCACCTCCTACAGTAGGAAGCTGGAAGGGAGGCTGAAAAGTACAAATGGCAAACGCATTAGTATGCTGCGCAGAACAGGGTACGAATGCAGAATGCAGTGTATGAATACAGTGTGTGAATACTGTGAGCAGTGTATCAGTGCAGAATGCAGTGTATGAGTACAGTGTATGAATGCCGTGAGTAGTGCTGTGAACAGTCTGTGGGCTGTAGTGTGTCAGACGCCGTGAGGGCTGTGTATCAAGTGTTGAGTTGTGCATCAGATTATGTGAAACAATTTACGTATGGTTTGAGATCGTGGTCAGAAGAACATACCGGAATACTGTAAATGGCCAGGAGATCAAGGCTCTGCTGAAGCATCCCCATCACCGAAGCAGTCAACTCCAGCGACTGGCGAGTGTACTCGGAGGAAGCCTGCAAAAGTGTTAGAAGTCTTAGTTTTCTGCAGAATATCAAATGAATCGAAATGAAATGACTGTGCAGAATGCAAAATGCAGTAGTACATATCGGGGGCAAGCCATAGAACCCAACTAACTCAAGATCAGCCAGAGGGGGAGCAATGGGGATCTGGTAAGTCGCCCCACCCCGCCCCCTGCATGTCATCGTTGTCGGCAGTGCTGGCCAACTAGCCCCCCATCCCCTCCGAGCTCCACTCCTGCCACGGACTCAAGCCGTCCTCGATATCCCTGCCCCTGCTCCCACTCCAGCTACCGGCGCTGCAGGCCTCTCTTTCTCAGCTCGACGGCCACTGCTCAAAGGCCGCATGATATACGTTTGAACGTCCTCAGAGTAGTCACCTATGCCTTTGAAGCGTATCGCATCCCAGCCGATCGTGTAGTCGGCCATCTGCTCATGGGTGAACCTCTCGGTATCCCTCATATGCTCAGGAGGGTGAATCGGGACTATCTGCTCTGGCAAACCCAGGGTCTGGCGTAGGAAATGCTCACCCAGGTACCAAGCCTGACAAATCAGCCCCTCCAGCAAGATCCTGAAGCGTGCAGTCTCCTCGGCACCCGCAAATCGCTCCCGCATCACGGCTGGCAATGGAGCCCAAGGCTGCCAGGTGATCTGTAAATGGCATGCAGTTTGTTATCTACTGTTATTGAAAATACAGTGTAAAGCGAAGTTTAAATAAACTCTAAAGTTGAACATACCTCTGCGGGGGTGATGGTGTCAAAGTAGCGGCAGAAGAAGATGAAAGACTCTCGCGGTCTCCGCACACACCTAACGTCGAAGCAGCGGGAGAATGGCACGCCAAGAGGGGTCTCCACGTCTGGTACTGGGGCAAGTCTCGGAAAGTAGGCGTAGACCCATAACTGCAGAGCAAATAGCAGTATGCTTATCAGACAAAGCAAAATGCAGAATAAAGCATAAATTGCAGAACCGTGTATTGTGCAGTGTATTGTGCAGAGTGTATAGTGTGTGCAGTGTATAGTCAGTGTAAAGTAGACTATATGTGTGTCGTGTGTGCAGTATACAGTCAGCGTGAAGCAGACCGCAGTGTGGGCAGTGTACAGGGTACAGAAAATGTAAAGCAGAAATGTAAAGCAGAAAAGAAGATGTACCTCCCAAGCCCGCCAGTAGCCTCCAAGCAACTGCCCGCTGCAACGGGAGGCTGAGCTCATGTATCCATACAGAGTGGCCAAGGCAGCGCCACCCCAGTCGTAGCGCAGAATCCGCGTGACGTCCACTAGCGCACTCAACAAATAGAGAGGCACAGTGTTCGCCCGGTCGGCGAAAATCGTAGTCCCCAGCAAGAACATGAGGAAGCCGCGGGTGTACTGCTCCACCTCCTCCTGAGCCATCAGTGCCTCCTCGGCCAAGGCCGGCTGAACCCTGAAGTGGCTATCGAACCATGAAAGAAGCCTAGACGAGTGAGAGGCGGTAGGGTGCCGAGCAAGTAAATCTGAGCGGCCTCCCACTCATCCATATTGGTGTCGAAGGGGATCGGATCACCCCTTACCCCGATGCCAGTGAGCATCGAGAAGTCATAGGGAGTCATCGTCATGTCTCTCGTAGCAGAGAAGTGGAAGGAGTCAGTAGTATCCCACCACCTCTCCACCAGAACGGCGAGAAGAGGCCTGCTCGCGGTAAGCCGGGAGAGTCCTCTGCAGAAGGCGCCGAAGCCGGCCTGGTCTACGATGTGGCAGATCGCATCGGGCAACTCCATGTACCAATCGCGGGCGGTGACATTCCCATACCCCTGGAAGGCATGGGAATCTCCCTGTATTCGAAAACAAACAGTTGCGAAGCAATATTCAATATACAGTTTTGAAGAACAGTCAAAATTGATACAGATATAGCGTGTGCGCACGTTTTTCAAGTTCAAACAAACATCGGGTGCCGGTGTGCTTACAGTGAACTATAGTGTATGATGTGTCCGTGTGTTTGAGTGGTTCCGAGCAAATACAATGTGTGTGCACGTGTTCAAATTCAAACAGATATCAAATACAAGTGTATTCACAGTCAACTACAGCATACAGTGTATCAGTGTATCCGGGTTAAGCAGTTAAAGAACAGAATCAACTATGACAGTTAAGTGTTCTACATTGCAGAAAATGAAACGGGAAAGAATATACCTCGGAAGCGCTGTATGATAGATATGACTTCGGCTCATGCAGGAGAAGATCTGGAGGCACCGTCCTATTGAAACTCCTGAACTGGCGAAGTCCGTCAGAAGGAAGTATGTGAATCGCTGGCCGGGAGGTCGCCGGGTCGAATGGGCGGACGCTCAAGGGCAAGAGCTCGGCCTCGGGATCCATCTCATGATCCAGGGGAGTCCCGCCCTGCGGAAGATCATCTGCCATGTCAAGAGTGGTGTGAAAATGGCCGAAAGAGGGAAAACCGGGCGGGAATGTGAAAGGTCAACCGAAAAGTCAACCCCAGGGGGGGCGAAAAATGGCCAGAAAAGTCAAAACATGGAAAAGGCACGGAAACCAAGAAAAAATCAAGGGAAACAAGCCCCGAGTGGTGAAAATAGCAAAAGAAACACCGAAACGAAGTTTCGTTCGGTTCAAAACATCCGAAACGGCGAGGCATTCGCGAATCAAATGACGAAAAAGTGTTGAAAACACATGAAAATGAAGAAATGAAGGAAGGAAAATACTCTAGAGAGAGAGAGGAAGAGTTTTTGACCAAGAACAAGTGAAAAAAATAGGGCTAGAAGCCCTATTTTATAAGACCCGAGGCTAAAAGACCAAATTGCCCCGAATCAGGCATGTTTGGCCGGTCGGCCACACTATTGGCCGGCGGAATGTTTTAATGGCCGGTGGTCAGCCGGTGACCTCCTGTGATGGCCGGTGAGCCTCCTACAACCTTGTTTGGGTCAAATATGTGGTTTGGGGCCTCCATTTCTCAACACAGTGCAAGACAGTGCATTTCCGAAGCTCAACTGGACTCCGTTTTGACCTCGGACCGTGTTTTCTGTGCAAAGCACTCGAATACGTACGTGGCGTATCCTTTTTGTATTCTTTTGTCTCCTAAGAGATTCAAAAGTTGGCCTACATGCATAAGTTACAACGTTTTGTCGTGAAATGCGCGTTGGTTATACGCCATCTCACTCGCCTCGTTACGCACACATCTCGCATTGTCATGCGCATGCCATACTTGCGTTAGTATGCACATTCTTATGTCGCATCGTCATGCGCACTCCACATGCATCGTCATACATTTTAAGAAACGTGCGTTGTAACGCGCATTTGAGTTCATTTGCATTGTCAGACATTTCAAAAGCCGCGCGGTCTCGCGCATTCCAAGCTCATTTGCATTGTCATGCATTTCAAAAGCCGCGCGGTGTCGCGCATTTCAAGATTATTTGCATTTGTCATGCATCTCAAAAGCCGCGCATTGTCGCGCATTTCGAAATCATGCATCATCATGCATTTACACTTCGAAAAAAAAAGAATAAAGAAAACAACAAAAGCAACATGCATCATTTGCATTTCAAAAACAAAAACACAAAATGCGTTATCATGTGTTTTCCCTTCATTATGCATTGCCATGCATTCAAAAAAAAATAACAATAATTTGCATTGTCATGCATTTTAAGAAACGTGCGTTATAACGCGCATTTGAGTTCATTTGCATTGTCATGCATTCCGATAAGTTGCATTGTCATGCATTTCAAAAATCATGCATTATCATGCATTTCGATTACACGCATTGTCATGCGTTCCAGTTCATGCATTGTCATGCATTTCAATTCATGCATTGTCGTGCGTGCCTCATTTGCATTGTCGTGCATTCCAATAGTTTGCATTGTCATGCATTTCAAACAACTCGCATTGTCATGCGTCTCCCATTTGCATTATCATGCATGTCAATCTCTCGCATTATTGCATATTTCATGTGCATTGTCTCGCGCCGTATCTAACTTTACTCCACTCGTGTGCCGCGTGTGGACGTATCTAACTTTTCTCCACTCGTGTGCCGCGTGTGGACGTATCTAATTTTTCTCCACTTGCATACCGCGTGTGGACGTATCTAATTTTTCTCCACTCGTGTGCTGCCTGTGGACGTATCTAATTTTTCTCCACTCGCGTGCCGCGTGTGGACGTATCTAACTTTTCTCCATTCGTGTGCCGCGTGTGGACGTATCTAATTTTTCTCCACTCGCGTGCCGCGTGTGATTTTTCTCCACTCGCGTGCCGCGTGTGGACGTATCTAACTTTTCTCCACTCGCGTGCCGCGTGTGGACGTATCTAACTTTTCTCCACTCGTGTGCCGCGTGTGGAGGTATCTAATTTTTCTCCACTCGCGTGCCGCGTGTAGACGTATCTAACTTTTCTCCACTCGTGTGCCGCGTGTAGACGTATCTAATTTTTCTCCACTTGCGTGCCGCGTGTGGACGTATCTAACTTTTCTCCACTCGCGTGCCGCGTGTGGACGTATCTAATTTTTTTCCACTCGTGTGCCACGTGTGGACGTATCTAACTTTTCTCCACTCGCGTGCCGCGTGTAGACGTATCTAATTTTTCTCCACTCGCGTGCCGTGTGTGGACGTATCTAGCACTTCTCCCTTCGCGTGCCGCGTGTGGACGTAACTAACCCTTACTAACCCTTGCTAATCCTCTTTCTCCCTTTTTGTATTGTTGTACACATTGCATGCGTTGTCACGTTATGCTTTACTTATATGTGTTCAAGTTCCTATACACATTGCATGCGTTGTCGCGTTATGCTTTACTTATATGTGTTCAACTTTACTTATATGTGTTCAAGTTCCTGCACACATTGCATGCGTTGTCGCGTTATGCTTTACTTATATGTGTTCAAGTTCCTACACACATTGCATGCGTTGTCGCGTTATGCTTTACTTATATGTGTTCAAATTTCTATACACATTACATACGTTGTCGCGTTATGCTTTACTTACATATGTTCAAGTTCATTTTATACATATTGTATACGTTGTCGCGTATACTTTACTTACATGTGTCTACATCTTCACACATTGCGCACGTTGTCCCGTGTTCTTTACTTACATGTGTTTGCGCCTTCATAACATTGTTATGTTTGTTTCAAATCGCATTGTTATGCGTTCTAATCGGTTTGCGTCGTCACGCACTTTCAATTGCATTGATTTGCATGTTGCTAACAATATTGTACCTGTTAAGTTTTCTTTCTTTTTCAGGCACGATATTGTATGTACGGTTCATTTGAAGCTGGCACGACCAGATGAACCGCACAGGTATTGTATTCTCCGCGTCAAGCGTAGCGAGAATTGAATAATTCTCTTGCACCCTCTCTGCATTGTAGTGTAGTTTGGTTTGTACTAGCTTAAAACTGTTGCATTGTTATGCTTCGTTACAGCTTTCTTTGCATGATCATAAGTTATGCTCGGCTTCTTGCATTGTCAGTTGCATTTTGCCTCTGCCTTCGGGCGCATATCTTTATTGTCTTGCATACTTTGTCTAAGTCTTCGGCCTTGTCAAAAATGGGTCGTCTCTGGGCTTTGACATTCACTCCCGTCATTATTATGACTTTCGAGTTCTGTCAAAGAGGGGCAACTGTAGACACCCCATTTTTGACCGTCCTCAAGACTTGGACGTCACCGCTTGAACACTCGGTGATCATCTATGTTTGTGTTCATCCAGAGTTCCCGGAGGTCTCGGCCACGCACCTTGCCTCAGGATCTCTCGACTCGACTGTTTTGTGCTTGGTTTTGCACCAAACACTTGTGTTTTGCCTTTGAGGGGCAGGGAATGGCTTGTTAACAATCCCTACTTATCACCGGCCATGGCTTGAGGCCACCGGCCACTGGTTTGTTGCCACCGGCCAAATGTTTGGCCGACCGGCACTCTTTGTAGTCGACCGGCCATCTATTTTGGTCAAATTGCATTTTTGGCCGGCCGACCACTGTGCATCTGCTTGTGCAGATATTTTTATGCCAGCTGTGCTAGCTGGCATGCACCTTTGCTCCCCTCCATACATGTGTATGGAGGTATTTCCCTCTTGACTAGCTTACTTTGGAAGCTTTGCAAGAGGGATTGTCTATAAGAGGAGGCCTCTTCTCCCTCCCTTAGGGTTACAAAAATTTTCAGAGGAGCTCTGATATTAGGGTTGGAGTTTGTATCTATTCCATATCTATATCTCCCTCTTTTTTTTTGTCTTGTGTGTGTTTAGTCTTAGTTTTGTGCACAAACACCTACCATTACACCTTACCTTGGTTACTGAGGTGCTAGGGAGCTGTTCTTGGAGTTCTTGGCTTGGTTTGGAGCTAAGGAAGCAGCTGGAGTGCTGTTCTTGAAGAGGGTCATCAAGGGTAAGGTTCTTGTCCCTTTTTACCCCATTTTTGTATAGTCTTTTAGCCTATCTTGCAACTGTTTTTAGACTTTGTATATAACTAATAAAAGTCTTTTTTTTGAGTGCTTTAAATAGTTGTTTAAGAGTGTTTTGTTGTTTGGGGTTGTTTCACCCCTCTTAGGGCTTGTTTAGCCCCATTTTGTGCTATTTTGGTTGAGCTCCAGGACCACCTTGTTTGGGCCTCCTCACCACTGAAATCTTGAGGGATTTCAGTGGTGAGGATGGTGCCTTAAGGTCCTAAGAAGGAGAGGGCCACCCCCTCTCCTTGTTGTCTTCAATGGTGGCCTTTTAAGCCTCATGTGTGAGCATCTAATTTAGGTTCATGTTGACCATGTCCTAGCTATTATTTGTGCTTATTATGTCATAATATAGCTCTGTTTTTACTTGGTTTAGATACACCTTGCATGCCTTGCATACTTGTCTTGTAATGCCATGTTTTAGCCTTAACATGCTTTGTGCTTTGTGCTTTGAGCCTTGTTCTAGCATGTTTTTGGCTTAGCTTTGTGAAGCTTATATGCATGTCTTGATGTGCTTAAGGTCTGTTTTTGGTCATTTGGGTCGTCCATGATTTGCTTTGTATAGCTACCATGTAATCCCCCTTATGAGCCTTGAGTGTTGACCCCTCTAGCATGCCATCCTTGCATTATTTCAGTGGTTTGGAACCACTTGTCATGTCATTTCAGTCCTCATGGTATGCTCGTATGCTTGCATTTGATGCCCCTTTCATGCTTTAAAAGGTTGGTGTTTGTTGCTCCATGTTTGTGCCATTGTGTATGCCTCTAGGATTAGATCATTTAGATGCCATCTAAGTGGTTTCTGGGGCTTACTTTTGCATGATTTAGGACTGTTTTAGTTCATTTTGGTCATTTGCTTCATATGTCATATGGCCATGGTTTAAGTCCTTGGGCTTGGTGGCATACCTAGCTTGCATTGTAGATTGGTTTGGCACCTTCTCTAACATGATTTTTAGAGCTTATAATGCATGCCATTTGTCCATGATTGCATCCTCTTAAGTGTGCTTGAGAGTTGTTTCTATATGCCTAAGTGTTGGTCCTTGTGTGCATGCATGTTTGCATGTCATTTTGCCTTCATTCTTGAGCATGTTGGCCACTGTTTTGGGCTTAGTATAGAGCTGCCCAAATTAGTTTAAGTCCATATTTCGCATGTTGTTGCATGCTCACCTTGTGTGTTGTTGCATACTTGTGTGTTGTCACATGTTTAGGTTGTTTAACATGTTTGCTCCATGTGTTGTGGCATGATTGAATGAAGTCACATGCTTGCTTGTATGCTTGAACATCCCCATTGTATTTAGCATACTTATTGGTTAGCATGATTGTTACATGCCTCGCATGTTTGCTTGTTTGCATCGCTCATGTTGCATACTAGCTCATATGTCTAGGTTGCATTGCATTGACATGCATGCTTAGCCTCTTGAACTGAGTATGATAGAGGTTGAGCTCTTTGCTTGTTTATGTGCATTTCATTTGAAATCAAAGTGCATAACTTGGTTTCTTGGGACACCCCGCATCGAAATGCGCGATTGGTGGTCCGAGAATCGAGAACCATGTCCCCTTGAGTCATAAACATGATAAGGGATGTGTTGGTGCACACATTTGCTTGGAATGCATTGCTATGCCTTGTTTTGCCCTCTGCTGCTGTCAAAACAGGATTCTGCAGGAAGATTTGGCCGGCCGGCCATCTTTAGTGCCGACCAACCAACAATTGGTGGCCGACAGCTTAACCAGTGGCCGGTGACCATTTCCCTTGGCCGGTGGTATCCCACAGGGTTCATAGAGTGCACCTTGGGAATTTTGCAATGATCAGAGAAGGAAAACAGTGTGGACAGAGGCAACTGGTGCATAGCAGTGGACTTCCAAGCGGAGCCGAGCACGCATCGCATTAGGCCCTCTTCCCGAGGTTGTTTACTGTTTTATTAGATTTGTTAATTTGCTTAACTAGTTTAATTGGTTTGTAATATTTAATTAGCCTGTAGGTTAGTTAAATCTGTATTATTCTTTCGGTCCCTCCGAGCGAGGGCAAATTTGTAATAAGTGTGGGTGCGTGTGTGCATGTCTTCCAAACCCTACTTCTTTCTCCCTTTTACTTACCTGCTTTTGATGGTTAGTATTGGGACATGTTTAATTTAGCATCCTTATGCTATGCATGCGTGCATCATTCATCAGTATTGCATGCACCGGGCTCGGCGCATCATGCTAACAACATAGTATTCCAAATCTAACTTGAATACGTGCTACTTATTGCATCCCACATGCCATCTTAGGATTAGCCGAGCCTATTCTAGTGACATTCTGTATGTGTTGCATTAGCCACTTAACATGGATTTGGATCATGCATGATTGCTAATATATTCTTTGTTTTGGCTTGGAGTACGATGTAAGTATTCATGCTTTAGCATCTTGCATGAGTGTGAATGTTAACATGACGACATGCTTACCATGTGGCTAAATGCTTATTTTATTAACTGCCTGAATGTCTGTGGGTGAAGGTTGGATTGTTTGAGTTGTGACAACTCATTGAAATCCGTATTTTAGCCTACTTGCGAGTAGCAAATTTCAAATCACTTTTTTTTTTTTTTTTCAAACAAACGGATATGCAATGCTTCGTTCCAAATTAGGCGATCTAGTCTATACTTTTGTGTTGTGTGCATCACATAGTAAGATTAGCTAATTAATCGGAATAAGAACACATAACGTTTTCAAAATCAGATATCATGGTTAGTAGAGGCCGATCTTCGGATCGGGCGAGAGGGGGTGCTCATAGCTGACCTTCCCCAATCGTACCCAAGTTCCCGAGCCGAGGCAACTTTGGTGATGACGGACACGTGGCCTTAGGCAAACGAGTCAGGGTTTCCTAAATTCCCCCATAAAAAAATATTTAGGTGGGGACTCTGTATCTGGCAAAGCAGTCCATGTTTGGCACTTCTTTTCTAAAAATCTGTTTTCTCAAAACGATTTGCCAGATTTGGACTCTTTGGTTCAGATTAGGAAACGTGACAATTTGAGTCCGAACTGTAGCGCGGAGGCCCTCACGCGGGGCGCGTCCACACTATCCAACTGACGTTAGCTCTAAGGGAAAGCATTAGCATATTTCCCCTCCAACCACAAACATATATACATGATATGGTCAAATTGATATATATTAACGAATAATAGTGTCTAAAGTTTAAAATTCTAATATGTATTAGTCAAATTAAAAATCCTAGTTGTACAAGGTTAGAGTTTAGTTAAATTTGAAAAATCAGAAGCATGCCTATGGCTTTGGGTTAAGTTAAAGTTCGATTAAACTTGATTAGAAAAGCTAAGTGATCAATTTTGAAAATGTATTTAGGCTTAGTTTTTGTCTTCCCATTCGATTTCAAAAGAGTTTTAATTGAGTCGAGTTTAAGTTTGTTTGTTTATTTTTTTAAGCATATAATTTTATCGAGTCAAATTCAAGTTGAACATAAAAAACAAATTAAAAAATATATTTTAAACTTAGCTTATTTATATAATACGCTGATCTCAAAAAAGAGTTCACGACTTGAATTTGAATGGACTTCATTTACATTAAAGTAGCCTTTGGATTTAAAGATGTGAAATGAATTAATTTGGCAGCCATAATTAAAAGAGTATGGTCTTAATTCAATGTAGTATTTTAAATTTATATGTAAAAATTAGATTAAGAGCTTTATATTGATGAATTCACAAATAATTTGGTAAAAATAGTTATTTGAAAGAGTAATATTCTAACCTAAAAGTTAGACTTATTTTTCAAACCTAATGCACTCTATTAAAATATTTAAGGTCTCTCTCTCTCTCTCTCTCTCATGTCTTTTCCAAACATGATCAGTCAATTATTTCTTTTATAGATCACTGGATCTAAATAGTCTAAAAAGTGGGCTTCTATAAATCCTTCCTTAAACGTATCTATTTGTACAAGGGTCATAACAATATAGCGAAAGTCTATAGTATATTTTGTTAAAAAATGTACAGTACATAAAAAATCAATGGCTAAGATTGAGCCAAATCATTAAAAGCGACTTGCTAAACAAGTCACTTTTTATAGTTATGAGCCAAAATCATATTTCTTTATAACTATAATCAAATTGATCATAACTTAGTCATAACCACATCTCATAACCAACATCATTTTGTTCATAACTAATATTACATATTTTATAACCACATCTCATAACCAACACTATTTTGTTCATAACTAATACCACATATTTCATAACCATAATCACATAACCAACATCACATATCTCATAACCAACCCCTTTGAGTCATAACCAACATCACATATCTCATAACCACTACTCACATATCTCATACCCAACACCTTTTTCTTTTTCTTTTTTTCTTTTTTTTTTTTTTTTTTTTTTTTTCATAACCAACATCACATATTTCATAACCACTAGTCACATATCTTATAACTACACCCTTTTACTCATAACCACACCACTTTGATTATAATCAATATCACATATCTCATAACTATTACCCACTTGAATCATAGCCACATCTCATAACCAACCCCTTTGAGTCATAACCAATATCACATATCTCATAATCACTAGTCACATATCTCATAACTAACAACCATTTTGCTCATAACCACACCGCTTTGATCATAACCAATATCTCATATCTCATAACCACTAGCACATATAGCATAACTAAACACCCTTTGACACCACTTTGCTCATAACTAAAATCACATATTTTATAATCACTAATCAAATATCTCATTATCATTACCCACATATCTCATAATCAACATCGCATATATCATAACTACTAATCACATATCTCATAACCACACCACTTTGATAATAACCAACATTACATATCTCATAACCACTATATCTCATAACCAGACACCCTTTGACTTATAACTACACCACTCTGCTCATAACCAAAATCATATATCTAATAATCACTAATTATATATCTCATAAGCTTTACCCACTTATGTCATAACCACATGTCATAACCAACACTATTTTCCTTATAACCAACATCACATATATCATAACCACTACCCACATATAGGGGTGTAAATTTGGCCCATGAGCTTGCGGCACAACCCAAGTCCAGTCGCACCCTGGGTGGGCCCAACTAGGCCTGAGCCTGAGCCCAACCTAAGACCCTGGGCTATGTGTTCTAGAGCCTCGGCCCAACTCTAGTGTGTTATGGAGTGTGACCCATCTTGTGAACTTGACCTGAAATTTTTTTCCCTATCTGGTTCGACCCAACCCAACCCAACCCTAACAGTTTCCTGTCCCCTGTTAGTGCAACAGTCAAAAAAAAAAAAAAAAAAAAAAAAAAAAAAAAAATTGAAATAGTCATATAACTGTTAATTCTACCAACAACAAATTTTATTTATTTATATATATATATATAAATTAACCCCTTCCTCCCAAGTCCTATAAATACCAGCCTTCTCTCATTTTATTTCTCACAAATAAATCTGTGTCTCAAACTCTCATCATCTCTGAACTCTTAACTTTGTCAATTAATTTTGAAGTGTCATCCCTAAGTGACAATTGCAATTGATCACCTATCTCTATTTTAGATTTATTTTTAGTCATAGTATCTTCATTAAATATAATAGAAATAGTGATATACAAACGATATACTTTTTAAAATATCTATATACACTTATAGACACACACACACACACACACACACACACACACACACACACACACATATAATTTAACTAAGTTTTAATAAAAAAATATGTTGAAAAAAATTATCTATGACGTGATTTTATTTTGTTCTATTAAATAAATTTTCTCTTAAATTTTTTTCTCCAACTTTTCTTCGTTTTTTTCTCTACTCTATTTTCTTTCCCTTGATTTGTTCTAGTTGTGCCTGAGCTCTCTCTATTTCTTACTCAGACTTCTATATTTCGCTCAAATTATCGAATGACCATTGTTGATAGGTCTTCCTCACTAGATTCTTCCTCTCTCTACTCATGTGTCTCTACAATAGATCCTTGAACTCGTCACTACTCTCTTTATCTATTTCAACACTATTCATTCTGGTGATATTTCTCTATCTAGTAAATGCATCTATCTCAAAACTCTAGTCCTTTCACATTAATATGTCATACATACACAAATCTTTGACCGTAGTTATGATTTGAAAGGTTTTGTTATCATCAATTTGTACATGTGTAATAGAACTATTGAAAAATGAATATTACGCATTTTGTTGTTCTGTTCTGCTATCTCAGTCCTCTTCATTCCTCAAGCATCTCTCTTATTCTTTACTGTTATTGTAGATATCTCCGATGTTCCTTATCAGAAACGGCAACACCTTTGACGTCATTTTCACAGTTGATAAGCCCGTTTAGTCTCTTTTTCTCATATTCCCTTTCCTCTCGCTTTACTAGCTAATCTTCTCTAACTCTCATTTTCTGTTCTATGACTTTAAGTCGTTGATTAAATTATTTAATGATTGTCATTACATTTTGTTTTCTTTCTATTATGAGATATCCTGATTGTTGATTCTAAGATTTTTAGTGATTTGTTTACTCATTTTATGATAATTGTTATGAAACTTTGTTGCTTGATTACAATATTTGTGGTTTATAAAAAATTTGGATATTGTTGCTACATCAATTAGTTGTGTTGTTACGCATTTTGTAATTGATGTTATGAAATTTTTTGAGTTGATTATTGTGATTTGTAAAAATTTTGATTATTTTTATTATGGCAATTAGTGGTGCAGTTAAGCATTTTGTAGTTGATGCTATTAAATTTTGTGAGTTGGTTATCACATTTGTGATTTTTAAAATTTTTAGATGTTTTTGTTATACCAATTAGTGGATAGTTATATAATTTTTGGTTAATGATACAAAATTTTGGGAATTAGTTACGATGTTTGTGATTTTCTATAATTTTAAACAATTTTGTTACGCTAATTAGTGATGGCATTATGTATTTTTTGTTTTATATTACAAAACTTTGTGACTTGATTATGATATTTGTGGTTTTTAAAATTTTAAATATTTTTATTACGCCAATTAATGGTG
This sequence comes from Camellia granthamiana, assembly GCA_036172215.1. Lineage (NCBI taxonomy): Eukaryota > Viridiplantae > Streptophyta > Magnoliopsida > Ericales > Theaceae > Camellia > Camellia granthamiana. Next base: position 148,685,593 of record CM069906.1, read on the forward strand.
TGATTATATATTTTGTAGTTGATGAGTAAAATAGTCTTTTTTTTTAATTAATTTTACTTAATAAAAATAAATGAAGGATTTATATTAAAAAAAAATTTGAAGTATAAATTGACAAAATTATTAATTAATAATTTATTCTATTATAAGACTATTCATAAATGTTTTAATTTTGTTTTTTATAATGATTATTACATAATTTCGGCCCCATGTTCTCCAAAAATTTGGAACAAACATCCAAATTTTGTCAAAATCAAAATTCCCTCATTAATTGTTTTTGAGAAATCCCTAAACCCTTTCTTTAGCTCAAACAACAGAGAGAGAGAGAGAGAGAGAGAGAGAGAGAGAGAGAGAGAGAGTAATTTCTGGACTTGGGGTGTGCCGCGAGCCTGTGGACCAAATTTACACCCCTATATGTGAGTAATGATTATGAGATATGTAATTAGTGATTATGATATATATGATGTTGATTATAAGATAAATGGTGTTGGTTATGAGATATGGTTATGACATAAGTGGGCAAAGATTATGAGATATATGATTAGTGATTATTAGATATGTGATTTTAGTTATGAGCAGAGTGGTATAGTTATAAGTCAAAGGCTATTTGGTTATGAGATATGTGATTAGAAATTATGAGATATGTAATATTGGTTATGGTCAGAGTGGTGTGGTTATGAGATATGGGATTAGTAGGTATGACATATGTGATGTTGGTTATGAGATATGTGGGTAGTGATTATGAGATATTTAATTAGTGATTACAAGATATGTGATTTTGGTTATGAGCAAAGTAGTGTCAAAGGTTGTTTAGTTATGCTATATATGTTAGTGGTTATGAGATATGCGATATTGATTATGATCAAAGTGGTGTAGTTATGAACAAAATAGTTGTTAGTTATGAGATATATGACTAGTGGTTATGAGATGTGTAATGTTGGTTATGACTCAAATGGGTTGGCTATGAGTTGTGGTTATGATTCATGTGGGTAATAGTTATGAGACATGTGATTAATAGTTATGAGATATGTGATATTGGTTATGAACAAAGTGGTGTGATTATGAGCAAAATGGTGTTAGTTATGAGATATGTGACTAGTGGTTATGAGATATGTGATGTTGGTTATGAAAAAAAATATGTTGATTATGAGATATGTGACTAGTGATTATGAAATATGTGATGTTGGGACCGCTAGACTCCTCTAATTTCCTTTACCCTCTTTTTGGTAATCGATTATACCGGTGGCTAATTCAAAATTAAATTATTAAAATAATTTAGTTATGTAGTAGTTATGAGATAATATGGTATGTATGAATAACTAAATATAATTAAGTTATGAGTTAATATGATATTAGTTATAATATAAAATCACATATCCTCATAACTGATGTATGAGACATCCAAATGTACCACAGCATCACCCATAGCTTTATTCCTCCACTTTAGAATTACTAATTTATCTCCAATAGTTAATATCATTGCTTAGTTTCATTTTTTCAAAAACACTTTCCAGAAAATTCTACTTTTTGTTTTTTGTGTTTTTTTTTACTGAATTTTTTTTAATATTTTAAACATTTTTTTTTTTTTTTTACTTTTTAGACATACCTAACATAAATATATGGGCAAATTACATATACTACCCTCGAGGTTTAGCTAAATTACAGATACCCCCTGACGTTTATATTTTCATAACAATTTGTCCCCTAATTTGTTATGTAAATAGTACCTTCAAGAAAGTATCTGTAATTTTTCAAACCTCAGGGGGTATCTGTAATTTTGCTAAATCTCGAGGGGGTATATGTAATTTGCCCTAAATATATCTAAAAAGTAAAAAAATTCTGAAAAAACCTTTTAAAAATTCACTAAATACCAAAAATACAAAAAAAAAAAAAACGAAAATTCAGTATATTTTTTGTATTTTTATGTATTTATTAATTTTTCACAAATTTTTTACTTATTAAATACATCTAAGTAAAGTGCATCTAAAAAAGTAAAAAAATGTTTAAAATTTTAAAATATTCAATAAAAACAAAAAAACACGAAAATTAAAAAACTCAGTTTTAAAAAATTTAATACAAAAAACTCAAACGATAATTTTATAGGGTAAATTATAAAAGAACCCTTAAACTAAATCTCAATTATCATCTTCCTCAAGTATAATTTTAACTAGATCATCGGAGAGGCTTTCTTAAGGGTTTGTTTGCAGATTCACAACGAGAATGAACAGCCCACCATCGGGAAACTCAACTCATTTCCATCTCATTCGGACCGTGAACTATTTATTTAAGTCACAGTTAAACTAAAAATGATTCAGAAGAGAATAAAACACGGGATATGTCTTTACATCCAATATGCAGACATTCAAATGCATTATCTATACTATATATTAAGTAAAAGGGTCTTTTAAACCCCAAGGCTTATGGAAGCTCCAACATGTCAATCCTAATTTCTTAATTTTTTATTTTTTTTTAAAAAACAATTAACTTGGTGATTGGTTCAAAGATTATAATAATTACACTATCGAATAACGCAATAAATGAAATCTTAATTTCCTTACTTTTTACATTCCCAAGAGACCCATGTAATTATTGTGTAAATGGCTCTTAATTTTTTTCCCTCTTAATTTTTTTATTTTGTTTTTTGAAAAAACAAATAAATAAACACTTATTAAATTCTTTCAAACTCCTCGGTCAAACCCCATGTATTTAATTTATATATTAAAAAAATTAAAACAAATATAAATATTTATAATTATCCCGTGTATAACACGGATGATAGGCTAGTTGATAGAAGTTGCAAAGGGACTTTAAATTCAATGATGTCATACTTCAAAATGACATGTTAAATTCTCACAAGACATGTGTATTTATTCTCTCTCTCTCTTTTTTTTTTTTCTTTTTTTTGTTTTCTTTTTTTTTTTCAGTATAGTATCCTTGTACCACCATTCTTACAGTCACTTCATTATGGAAGGCTTGACAACTGCTTTTTTTATTTTTATTTTTATCCTTAATACACTTTTTTAAAAATGGAAAATGATTTGTGGCACTAAAACTGTTGGTACTAATGGCACTAATTTCTTGTTTTGGTAACTTTTTTTTTTTTTTCGTTACCTGATATAAAAATTAGTGCCATTAGTGCTCAACAAATTAGTGCCACAAATCAAAGCCCTTTAAAAATAGTGGAATTGTTATGTCTTTTAAATTTTATTAGATTAAAAGAACATAAACTTTATAAATATATATTTAAAAGTCCACTAAAATGAAAGGGCTAAAAAAATGGTTATTATTTTTATTTTTATGATTTTTTTTGTACTCTTTAAATTCTTGAATTATAAAAATAAAAAAAAAGACACAAATTTAAAAAGAAAAATCACAAAAAACAATTTTTTTTTATAAAAAAAGTCACTTTTTTAACAGTTACCAAACAATGATTCATATTAATGTACTCAGCTTTGAAGGGTTATTTTATATCCATTTTGGATAAATTACATTTTGCCTTTTTTATGTTTGATCATTTTTTCACTTTGACCTTAAAGTTTTTTTTCTCCATTTTAATATTTCATGTTTCAAATTTTTTCTAATTTATTCTTAAAGTTAATTTTTGTTCAAAATTAGACAAAAAAAATGTCACATTAACTATCACATGACATGTGATATTGGGGTTTGAGTTTTTGTGAGAGGTGTAATAAAATATCTTAATGCCACGTGGATGTCAATCTATCATTTTCTATTTAATTTTGGACATAAGTTAGTTGTTGCAGTGAAAAACTTAAAACATAAATAGCTAAAGTAGGAAAAAAAATTCAAGGACCCAAGTGTCAAAATAGCGAAACAGGGCAAAATGCAACTTACCCTTCAATTTTTATGAGTTTTTTTTTTTTTTTTTTTTTTTAATATTAATAAAATTATGTAATCAAAGAAGAACATTAGCTTCTTTTTTTTTTGGGGGGGGGGGGGGGGGGTTTGATAAAGAACGTTAGCATTTTTTTTTTAATATTAATAAAATTATGTAATCAAAGAAGAATTTTTTTTTTTTTTTTTTTGGGTTGATAAAGAACGTTAGCATTTGAACTACTGGCATATTGACAAAAGAAGGATGCTTTGGGTGGAGGAAATCTAAGCCAAGATTTAGCATCCTATTCCAATCTTTCTTGAATTGTACTGTGTGGAATGTGTTATCGTTGTGAAAATTCAGTATCTATAAGAATACGAATTTGGATATATATCATCAAATCAATAAGGACATTCTTGTTCCTATATTAATGGAACTTTTTTTTTTTTTTTTTTTTTTTTTTTTTTTTGGGCCAGACGGTACCAGATAATCTTCTATTAACGGTCAGATTATACGGGTTGGACTATATTGGTTTGATTATGAGGGTGTAAATAAAAGTTGGTTGATATTGAAATTTTGTGTAAAAATTGAGGAAAAAAAAATTAATTTAGCCTTACTTTTAGTAAGATGCATAAAAATCAGGAAAAATAAGTAATACCTCCTCTCACATAATATAAGCTCGTAATAGGCGAGGTCCAGTAAAAGGTGTTTTTCGTATCAATGACAGATAAATTTCACTGATTTAACTGTTGGTTAGAGAAATTTCACTGCCAAAGAATAGAAAACTCAGTGAAAATCTAATCATTTTTTTGTTTTTTAAATTTTATATTTATCATTAGTCTCTTATTTTGTAAATCTGGACAAAAGGATTCAAAGATACAAATCTTACAAAACACTAAGATGACATCAAAAGTTATTAAGTTTTGAGATAATATAAAATCTAAAAACAAAGCATTTTATGTGTATAAACTTTGTTCTTATGTTGTCTGATATCATTGTGAGAATAATATTAGTTTAGGTTTAGTTTATGTTTATTCTGAAAATATTGTTTCCTATCTTGGATTAGGTCTATTGTTTTCTATTTAGGATTATGTTTAGAATTGCTATATATATCAGATGTACACATTGTATTGAAACACAATTGAATATACAGAAAAGCTTTCAAGAATCTTACATGGTGTAGACACCCCATTTTTGACCGTCCTCAAGACTTAGACGTCACCGATTGAGCGCTTGGTGATGTCGCATACTGTGCTCGTTCAGAAGTCTCAGAGTTGCGGCCGTGCGCCCTGCCTCCGAACTTCCGAACTTTCTTCTCTACCTTGTCTCGGTTTGCGAACCAGGCTCGGTTTTCTCTGTTTTCTTTCCTGAGGGAAGGGAGTGGTCCTGTAGACCATCTCTTGATGGCCGTGAGCTAATTTTCGTGGCCGTAGGCCATTTTGCCCATTTCGGGGCCCGGTTCCCGGTTTTCGGAGCCGTCAGGCCGTGTGCCTCGGCTCGGGACCGCCCAACCATCTCCGTTTTCTCCGGTTTTTGGCAAGTGCCTCTGTTTTATCATTCCGAGGAACACTGGGGCCTCTGATGCCCACTTCGTGGCCGTATGCCACTTTCGGTGCCTGTAGCCGGTTTTCGAGATCCCGAATCGCGCGGTTTAGGCCCCGAGCTTTCATTTTGCATCAGTTTTCTCTGATTTTTGGCAGGAACCTCTGTTTTGTCATTCCGAGGGACACTGGGGTCGCAGATACCCACCTCGCTGCCGAACACCACTTCCGGCACCCGCAGCCCATTTTCGGGATCCCGAATTGCTCGGTTTTGGCAGAGAACCGAAATTCAACACTTCATTTTTTGGGGGTGGCTGGCCGGCCACCTTGCAGAGAACCACCTGGCCGACCGGATTCTTGCTTTCCAGCTCATCCCAGCTGTCCGGATATTTTTGCCAAAATATCACCCCATCCGGGGGATATTTTGGGAGGGAAAGATTGCCTCCATTTCCCTCCCCTTTTACACCTTGTTTTGCCTATTTAAAGGGACCATCAGCTCCTTCCTCAAGGTTACAAAAATTGTCTTGAAGAACACTTAAGCAAAAACCCTAATCTCCATAGCCAAAACCTTCAAAAAGGCTTTAAGTGTTGCTTGATTCCTTCACCAACACCTAGCCTCACCATGCCAACTTCGATTCAAGCAGCTAGGAAGTGAATTTCAAAGGTTGAGAAGCTACAAATCAAAGCCAAGAAGCAAAGAAAGACAAGTTTTCAAGGGTAAGTATTCAAAACCAACTTTTAGGGCTTTTTCTTGATCTTTTTTTATACTCTAATTGGTTGAGAATTGGGGCTCCGGCCCCTACTTCTTTTGTGCTAATTTTGAGCCCCTCTACAACATTGTAGAAGGGCTCAACTTCATTTGGTATTTCTATATACTAGTTCCTTCAATATTCACCAAGTTTGTCACATTTTTGCATGCTAAAATTGACCTATTTGTGTTGGTTTTTAGGGGTCCGACCCCTACTTATTTCTTGCTTATTTTGAGCCCCTCTACAACATTGTAGAGGAGCTCAACCTCATTTGGCCATTCTATACACCACCTCTCTTTGAAATCCATTTTAGGCCCTAAATCTTGCATGTTTTGTAGCCTTTTGTGCTTATGGTTTTAGCTCTTGGTCAGAACTGAGAGGGGTCTTATTTTGACCCCCTTTACATGTTTCATGAAGAAAATTTTGTCATTTGGTGTGTGCTTTGCATATCTCTTGTTATAACCTCTTTTAAGCTCCATTTTGCATGGAATTGTTAGCATGATTTTATTCTGATTTTGGGGTTGCCATAAACTGAATATATACTTATTTTTGGGCCCTCTTCAGTGTTGTAGAAGAAAGTTTTTCCTTTTGAATTTTCTATATACTACTTGCTTTGTAAATCCTCTCTTTTACCGTATTCTTGCGAGCTAATGTTGCCATGCCTATGCTAGCATTTTGGACATGTTTGTTACTGAGAAAATGCCATATTTGGGACTGCCTTGCTACTGTTCTTGCTTCCATAATCATATTTTGCATGTATAGCATGGCTATAGGCCATTTCGGGGCTTAATTTCACATTTTCGGGATGATTGCATGCTTCGGGTGTCATTTCGAATTGTTTCGGGGTTGTTTCCCCCCTTTATTTAGGTGCTGAAATATGGTTTGCATGCTTGCATATCATTTCCCATGTCATTTCATGCCTTAAATGCATAGCCTCGGTTTGCGTGCCCGTGTGCACGCACTTCGAGGCACCTCTGTTTTATCCGACGGCAGCCTATGTGAGTGCGGCTGAGGCTCTCTCATGTTGGCATAAGCCCATCACTGCATTCTGTATGCCATTTTGTGCATTCCTCGATTTGCGTGTCTGCGGACACGCGTTTCGAGACAGCTTTGTTTTTACCCCACGGCCTCCTATGTGAGTGAGCTGAGGCTCTCCCATGTTGGTGTAAGCCCATCGCGGCATTCCGTGTGCCATTTCATCTTTCATCATCACCTCGGTTCGCGTGCCTGTGGGCACGCGTTTCGAGGCACTTCGGTTTTATCCGATTTTTATCTTTCATCATCGCCTCGGTTTGCGCGCCTGTGGGCACGCGTTTCGAGGCGCTTCGGTTTTATCCGATTTTCCATTTTATCATCGCCTCGGTTTGCGCGCCCGTGGGCACGCGTTTCGAGGCACTTCGGCTTTATCCGATTTGCATTTCATCATTGCCTCGGTTTGCGTGCCAGTGGGCACGCATTTTGAGGTACCTCATTCTTGTCATTCCGGCATCCTATGTGAGTGTGGCTGAGGCCCCCCCTTCATGTTGGTATAAGCCCATCATTACATTTCGCATGTCATTCCGCATCGCCTCGGTTTGCGTGCCCGTGGACACGCATTTCGAGGCATCTCCTTTTCATAGCATTGCGCATGCTAGGATTGTATGTTAGTTGCATTTCATGCATATCATGCATATTGCACGAGAAACGAGGTACGTTTCGCACTCCGAGTGGCGGAACGGGTCTCAATTCCCAAGTCGCCGATACTCCGGATTACCCATGATGGGGTTAGGCTCTTGTTGTAGCATCCATCCGCATTCATCCCATATTGAGTTGTGCAATCCGATTCCTCGGCCATCATGCATCGGTATGCGTGATTGGTGGCACGAGGATCGGGACATGCATATATTTGTGAAATACACTGCTGTGCCCTTTTCCTGCTCTCTGTTGCAGCAAAATCCAGAATCAGCAAATTTTCGGAGTCCGGCGCGCATTTCGAGAAATACTGCAAACAGAGGCTAATCGGGGCATCCCAGTGGATTTCCGCGCCAGGCAGCCCAACCGGCGGCATCTATCAGAAGCAAGGCAGTCCCTGGCTTGCACGCCAGTTTTACAGCTTTTATCAATTAATTTGTTAATTAATTAGAATTTTGTAATATTCGGACTGTATTTTCGGATTGTACTATTCTATTATCCGGGTCTGTATTATTATTCGGACCCTCTGCGCGAGGGCAATATTGTAATAAGGGTGTGTGAGTGTGATGTATGTCTTCCAACCCCATTTCTTTCTCCCTTTTATTTATCTGCTTATGATGGTAGATTAGGGCATATTTCAATTAGCATACAGCATGACAGCATGTTTGCATCATTCATCTGTTTTGCACGCATCGGGCTCGGCGCATCATACAAACTGCATCTGTATTTCAATTCCAAGTTTAGTACTTGATAGCTGTTGCATCTCATATGCCATATTTAGAATAGCCGAGCCTGCTATAGTTTGCATCTTTGCATGTGTTGCATTAAGCATTTCTGCATACTTAGGATCATGCATGATTTCTAACCGGTTTCTGTTTTGGCTTGGAGTACTCGGTGAGTTTTATGCTTTAGCATCCTTGCATGCATGTGAGTGTTGCCATGATAGCATGATTGCCATGAGGCTAATTGCTTATGTGATATAATTGCCTTGAATGCCTGTGGGTGGAGGTTGAGTTATTTGAATTGGGATAAATCATTGACTGTTTGTTTTAAGCCCACTAGATAGTGGCAAAATCATGTTTTCTAAGCCCACCCGAGGGTGGCAAATCCGCATTTTAGCCTACCTGCGGGTAGCACCATCACACCATTTTCAAACAAACAAACATGAAATGTTTTGTTCCAATTCAGACGGCCCAGTCTATACTTGTTTGCTGCGAGCATCACATAGTAATCTAGGCTAATAACCGGAATAAGAACTCACAATGTTTTCAAAAACAGATATCATGGTTAGTAGAGGCCGGTCTTTGACCGGGCGAGCGGGGGTGCTCACGATGTGACCTTCCCCAATCGTACCCAAGTTCCCGAGCCGAGGCAACTTTGGTGATGACGGACACGTGGCCTTTGGCACCGAGTCAGGGTTTCCTAAATTTCCCATTTTAAAAATATTTAGGTGGCGACTCTGTATCTGGCAAAGCAGTCCATGTTTGGCACTTCTTTCAAAAAATCTGTTTTTCTTCAAAACGATTTGCCAGAGTTGGACTCTTTGGTTCAGATTTAGAACCGCAACAAAATCGAGTCCGAACTGTAGCGAGGTCCCTCGCGGGCTTGTTACACATGGTATCAGAGCAACACGATCGTTGATCTCGTGGTGGCTAGGGTTTCGAAAAATCTGGTCTCTCCGTCTGGTTATTCATTTGGCTTGAAGTCGTTGACTGGTTCGAAGTTGATTCGACGACCCATCTGGTTCTCCATCAGCTTCTACTCTTCAACTTCGGCTTTGAATCTGAAAGTCAAAGTCGAGTGTGATCTTTGGTTTACATCTCTCTCTCTCTCTTTGCCTTCATCGACTCCCATCTCTCTCTTTGTTTCACGACGTCCCCGGTTCTCTCTTTGGTTCGTGACATCGCTGGTTCTTCTAGATTCGACTCATCTTCGTAAGGCTCTGGTTCAAAATCACGTGTTCTCGCTAAAATCGCACCGTCAGCTTCTGGGCTTGATCGTGATCGCGATAGCGAGAGCTCTCGTTTCTCACTCTCTCTTTCGTGAAGTCTGCTCTCTCTCTCATCTGGAGTTCTCTTCTGCTTCGTGGTTGGTTAGTTTGGTCATATTTGTTTGGCTTATTACAATTTGGCCTATCCAGTCTTTGTTTATTACATTTTGCTCCATCAGTTATCTATTTTGTCTTGGCTCATTACGATACTAGATACCCATCAGGTTCAGCTTTCTGCAAAGCCCAAAAAGAGCCATTAGCATCAGATGAGTGTACTTTCTGTCATCAGAGGGGTCATTGGAAATACCACTGTCCCAAGAAGGGATGTCTGTCTGGCTCGGTTTCTCAGCAGTTTTAGACCCAGTTTTGTTCTTATTCTCTGAGTAATTTTTAGGCTCTCATCGATTTTACTGTATCTGTTCTAGCTGCTGATCCTGACTTGGCTTCCTTGAGTGCTCAGATTAGTCAGTTTCAGCATACACTATCTACTTCACAACCATCTCTATCTGCCTTCGTTGTTTCTTTTTTTCGTTCAGGTTTGCTTAAGACTTCTTCAGGTATCTCTTCATCTGTCTGGATTTTTGACTCTGGTGCCTCTCATCATGTGACTTCCCATCTCTTCTTACTTCAAAATTATACTCATTCTTCCTCTCCTATTACTGTTAATGTCGCTAATGGGTCCGGTATGTCTGTTATATCTGTTGGGACTATCTGTTGGGACTATTGTCTCTATTTCATCTGTCCTTTATATTTCTCAGTTATCTGTCAGTTTATTATCCATCAATCAGCTTGATACCTCCGGTTTTGATGTTATCTTTTCTTCTTCTATCTGTTCTGTACAGGATCGAATATCCAAGCAATAGATTGAGACTAGCCTTAGAGTTGAAGACCTCTATGTGGTAGAGAGTTTACACTTGCCTATGATGACCTCTCATACTACTTGTTCCTCTTTTCAGTTAGATTCTCTGTCCAGTCCTTTCTACTTTTGGCATTCTGGATTAGGGCACTTATCTGTTGACCGTTTACGGTCTTTAACTCAGTCATGTATATTGGGCAAAGTTTCTCCTAGTAAACTTACTGAATGTCGGGGGTGTAAACTTGCCAAAATGAAAACCTTACCTTTTCGTACAAATACTTCTATATTTGATACACCGTTTTCTTTAGTTTCATACTGATGTTTGGAGCCCTTCTCCTGTTCTCACCAAAGGGGGTTCTGCCTATTATGTGTTATTTGTTGATGACTGCACTTGTTATAGTTGGGTTTATCTTATGAATTATAAGTCTGACTTCCACCAGATATACCGTTCTTTCCACTCTATGGTCATTACGTAGTTTGGGTCTACTACTAAATTGTTGAGGTCTAACTTGGGCGGGGAATACTTTAAAATTGAATTCTGTGACTATTTAGCCAAATTGGGTACCATTCACCAAACTTCTTGTATTGATACACCTGCCCAAAATGGTTGAACTGAACGTAAACACCGTCATCTCGTTGAGACAGTAGGTCTTTCATTCTCTTTGCCTTCGTTCTGGCTCCGTTTTGGGGTGAGGTAATTCTTACCGCTGCTTTTCTTTTCAACCGTATGCGTACCCCATTCTTTCTGGTCGGTCTCCTTATGAGGCTCTGCTTTCTTAACTTCCCAATTAATCTCTCATTCGTGTGTTTGGATTTGCTTGTTTTGTCCTTTTACCCCGTAAAGATAGGACCAAACTTAGTGCCAGTCTGTCTTATGTATCTTTTTAGGTTATAGTCTCACTTAGAAAGGTTATCATTATTATGACCCTATTTCCTGTTGTCTTTTTGTCTCCCGCCATGTTGTCTTTCTCGAACGTTTACCTTATTTTCAGCTTCCTCCTCTTACCGCCCCAGTTTCTATAGAGGATTTGGTTCATATTGATTCGTTTCCTTCTGATGTCCCGTCTGATGAGTACATATCCACAGTTCCCCTTGAGCTTGTTTTATATTGTCCTTCTGCTTCACCTCTGGCTGCTTCTTCTTCGGTTTCTTCTCATCCTCCGTTGTTAGTTTATTCTCGTTGCAAGGCTTCTTTTCCACCAGCTGTCTCTACTCCCGCTACTGATCCTCCTGCTTTTGACGACTCTGATCCTACTGCACACTGATATCCTACTCGAGCGCGTCATCCTCCAAATAGGTTGGGTTGGTCTAATACATGTTTTTCTGTTTCCTATCGTACTTTTTTGTCTGCTATTCACTCTTTTTCAGAACCTTAGTCTTACAAGGAGGTCTGTCAGGATCCTTATTGGATTCAAGCTATGAAGAATGAGTTATCTTCTTTACAGAAAACTAGTACTTGGGAGTTGGTTCATTTGCCTGCTGGTAAGAATCTGGTTGGTTACAAATGGGTCTACAAAGTCAAGACTCATTCTGATGGTTCTCTTAATCGTTACAAAGCTCGTCTGGTTGTCAAAGGTTTCTCACAAGAGTATGGTATTGATTATGAGGAGACCTTTGCTCATGTTACCAAGATGACTAATGTCCGTACTTTGATCTCTGTCGTTGCTATTCGTTCTTCGCCTTTTCATCAGGTAGATGTTAAGAATGGTTTTCTTAATGGTCATCTCACTGAGGAGGTTTACATGCATCCTCCTACTGGCCTTTAAAATTCCTTTGGACAGGTTTGTCGACTTCGGCGTGCTCTGTATGGTCTGAAGCAGTCTTATCGTGCTTGGTATGATCGCTTTCAGACTGTTGTTATTGAGCTTGGGTTTCATCCTTGTGCCCAGGACTCTACTTTATTTCTTCTTCACATTTCTACTGGCTTTGTTGCATTATTACTGTATGTGGATGATATAATCATCATTGGTTCTGACTCTTCTGCTATATCTGAGGTCAAACAGCATCTTTTCCGCACCTTTGAAATGAAGGATCTAGGCCCATTGCAGTATTTTCTTGGTATTAAGATAGCTTCTTCTCCCAAGGACTACTTTCTATCTTAGGCCAAGTATGCCAATGAGGTTTTTCATCGTGTCAGTCTTATTGACACTAAGATTTCTGATACCTCTATTGAGCTTAATGTAAAGCTCAACACTACTGATGGTGTTCTTCTAGATGATCCTACTTTATATCGTGAGCTCATGGAGTGCTTAGTCTATCTGACGGTTACTCGTCTTTATCTTGTTTATGTTATTCATGTGGTTAGCCATTTTGTCTTTGCTCCTCACTCTACCCATTGGGCTGTTTTGGTTCAGATTCTTCGCTATCTCCGGGATACTATATTTTAGGATTTATTGTTGTCTTCTACTTCCTCTTTGAACTTGGTGGCTTATGCTGATTCTAATTGGGCAAGTGACGTCACTGATCGCAAGTCCACTTATGGCTTCTGCATATTTCTTGGTGATGCCTTAATCTCTTGGAAGGCAAAGAAATAGACTATTGTTGCGCGTTCCACTGCTGAGGCTGAATACCATGCTATGGCTTATGCCACTACTGAGACTGTTTGGTTTCGTTGTCTCTTGACTGAGTTGGGTGTCCCTCAGTCATCTCCAACCTCCCTCTATTGTGATAACCGTAGTGCTATTCAGATTGCACATAACACTGTCCTCCATGAGCGGATCAAGCACATTGAGATTAATTGTCACTTTGTTCGTCAGTATCTGCAATCTGCAGTCTGACTCTATCTCGCTTCCTTTCGTCTCTTCGGCTCTGCAGCTTGCTGACTTATTTACTAAGACTCACACCACTGTTCGGTTTCAGTTTCTTCTTGGCAAACTCTCAGTGTTTTCTGCCCAAACACCTTGAGTTTGAGCGAGGGTGTGAGAATAATATTAGTTTAGGTTTATTCTGTGAATATTGTTTCTTATTTTGGATTAGGTCTATTGTTTCAAATTTAGGATTAGATTTAGAATTGCTATATATATTAGATATAGACATTATATTGAAACACAATTGAATATATAGAAAAGCTTTCAGGAATCTTACAATCATACACTAAGATTTTGTAAGGATATTTCCCTCTCTCCCCCCCTCCCAAAATAATGGAAAATTCTATTTCTGCACATCTACTTATTTCAGTGTGCATTATTTCTCAGTGTTCACATTTATTAATTTAGTTTTTGGTTATTCTTCTCATTTCATACACTTGATGTTCCAATTATACCATAATTTATATCCTTGTACACACATCTTCTAAACCCTTATTCCACACACTTTTACCCCCTTCACCCATTTCAACACAACTATGAATGATGGTTTAAAATCAGAGATTACCTAGATGATTGTTTCAATAAAGAAGTAGATTATTTTTTATCGAGAAATGGTTGAATCTGTGTATTTTATTTTTGCTTTTTTCTTGTTATGATTTGCGTTGGACCATGAGTATTACACATTCCGCAAAAGAAAGAACCACATCAAACATCATTGAACATAAGAAGAGGGCACAACTTGTTGGTATTCCAATAAGAACTTTTTTTTTCCCCCCTTCCACAGTTTAACCAAAAGACAACAATTTTTGAGATAGAAATAACAGTTAAATAGCTAAATAGAAAACTTTCAAGTTAATTAGGCATCCAAAACACATGATAGTGGCCATTAAAAATGGGGGAACAAGGGCAGTATCAAATATGTTGTACTGAAATTTTAAGAACGGAAAAGATTCCTCAATGTAAAGGCTAGATTGCACGATCAAGGCTTTGCTTTGCTTTGACATGGAAAGGGTTAAAGGCTGGATTGTAGTTTTGGTCACTGAACAAATTTAGGAGGGAGAAAGTGAATGATCTCGAGCTATCAAGGAAGCAAGGAGTTTAATGAACTTTAAAGGAAGTTTAGTGGGAAGAATGATCATGAAGCATCAACATACAAAGCAAATAATGACAAGGAAAAAACAAAAATTTAATACACAGATCAACTTGTAGGAGTGATTTGATCGAGAAATGGTTGAATATGTGAATGATTGGTGAAAGAAAAAATGAGAATTGGAAGCAATAGACAGAGTATTTGGATTGGATCTTCAGATTTGTGTGAAGAGGAACACTACGATACTCATCAAATGTAGAGTTTTGTTTTGTTTTGTTTTGTTTTTTTCTGAAAAATGTGTACTGAGATTTTTATTTTTATTTTTTTGTTTTAAAAAGATGTGTACAGAAAGAAAATTTAATATAACATTGTGAGTATGCTTTGATATCCATTATAATAATTTTACTTTAGGATACAATTATCATTAAAATAATATTTAATTAAATGTATGCACAGAGGTAAGCTGGTGTGTGGAAATAGAATTTCTCTAAAATAAGGCTTGTTAAAATAGAGGATGGAAATTCCTTTTTGGTCCTTAAACTGGCCTAAAATTGTAATTAGGGTACTTCGCTCAACTCTCTAAAAATTACCATACCCAAACAAAAAAATTGTATAAAAAGTATATATTTGTTGGTAGTGGATCATAATAATATATCAACAATGTTACATCCCCCCTAAATTTTGAACTCTAAACCAAGTCTAGTGAGCTAGAAAATAAAAAAATTAAAAAAGAGGCCAAACATCTCTCTCTCTGTTTTGTTTTTTCTTCATTGGGGAAGTGTGGAGACGGAGATCTTGGAACTTCAACTCGAGTGTTGAGCTTAAATGATCTCTATGTTTGTTGCTTTTCTACTACACCAATAAACCTTGACATAAAATAAAATTCATATTGTGATGTTAGCTCTTAGGAACTACAAACTATGGGCAAACCATTTTGGGTCACGGGCAATATCTCAAACCAAAACCTTATAATATTGCTAATTTACTTATTTATTTTTAATTTTTTATGATAGAGTCAATCTTATTAGGTAGGGTTTATCAATACTAATTTTGAAAATTTTGTTCACAAGAAACTATTAAAAGTATTGTCAATTATTCAATAAGCGATGTATGCATTTAAAAAATATATATAGCCTTTTAATATTATTCAGTATTTAGGATTACAATTAATCAATTCATAGAAGAGAGATAAATAGTGGTTTTGAGAGGATAAGTGATATGGAGAGAGGAGGTTAGAATCCGCTGATCAGAAGAAGAAAAATGGGAAATCAGCATGGATATCGCAAGAAGGCAGTGTTGGTTACTATATTTGTGGATAACATCCCAGAATTTATGGATCCAAAAGGATTATTTAATCTATTTAGCAAGTTTGGCATAGTCAATGATGCGTTCATTCTAGGAAAGAGAAAAAAAGTGTCAAGGTCTAGATTTGGCCTTGTAAGATATGATTACGAGGTGGCTGCAGAAATGGAGATTCAGAAGGCAGATGGATTATGGTGCGATAACAAGGCATTGAAGGTTAAAAGAGCAGTGTTTCAAAAACCTCAAAAACCTGTCAAATGGAGCAAATGGTAATGAACAGAGGCGAAGAATGGATGATGATGAAACAGCAGTTTCAAATGCAGCAAAGGCAGGGTAGTAAAGTCAAGAAGTCATATGCATAGGCATTAGTAAGAGGAGGAGCCAGTGAGAGTGAGAAAGTGATGATAAAAGCTTATAAGGAAGGAAATGGATGTCTTTATGAAAGCTTAGTAGTGAAATTGAGTAGCTTTTTATCTTTTAAGGATTTTAGAGCAAAACTGTGTTACAGAGGGATGAAGGATGTGGTTGCAAGAGAGGGGTGAGGTAGAGTAGTACTGCTAACCTTCAACTCAGTACAACATAAGAAGGAATGAAAGGAACGGATACGATGGTGGGGTAAGAATTGGTGTGATTCAGTTGAAGAATGGGGAAAAGGTCAATTTGTAGAGCAAGAGAGGTGTGTCTAATTAAATTGCTTTGGCATTCCAATTAATCTCTAGAGTGTTACAACCTTTAGAAATATTGGTAATCATTGGGGGTTGGTAGTTCAATTCGAAGAGGACATTAACAACCTACAAACTTTTCAACAAGGAAAAGTAAGAGTGATTACGAGGTGCATGAAGATGATTAGTTTGACAATTTTTCTGGATTACAAAGGCATATGCTAGCACTACCCAACGTCTGAGGCTAGTGCTATCACATGATAGGATTCCCTTCTCGGTGCCAACCTAGTTGGGATTGAGTTGGTGTTCTATGATACTCTTTGCACTTCTTCCCCCCCCCCCTGTATTGATGCATTTTCATACTTTGTATGTTCTCATCCATCAAAAAGTTTTCCTTTTGCTGATCTAAAAATATTATTCAGTATTTAGTAAACCAATTAGAGTTTTATTCTTTTATTTTTTCTTCTGTTTATAGTACTTTTCCAAAACTTAAAATGTTGTTGGAAACAAATCTTAAATCATTAATATCACTAAAAATGCATGTCATGTTCAAAAGAACTTCAAGATTCATATAAATTTTTTGCACTACCATTATGTAATAATTTTAACTTTTGAATTTAAATAGATAACTTAAATATCAAAATGCTAAGAAACTAAAAGAGTTAAAAATCAATATAGTCACTCTAGGCATTATGGTTGCTCTGAAAATTGTAATACCAGATATAAAGAATGGAAAAGCCATATGGCAAGAATAATAACCATCTATGGCTCTACACACAAATAGAAATGTATAAATGTGGGAAAGAGAATAAAAATAAATTCAAGAGGCTTGCAATAAATAATATTTCTTACACAAAAGTTCTAACTAGAGGGGACAATACTCAACTGAAAGCAACACAAGTTATATCAATGACCAGCTAAATACTATCTTCCAAAAGAATCTGAGGTTATATCAATGACCAGATTTTTGTTTGTGTCTTGTATCTAGGTTTTTTTTTCCATCATGCTCACATTGTGTCAACTAGAATGCAAATGGGTTTGGAAAGAATGAGAATGATACCTAGCTCATTAAATTATCAATGATTAATACATACATGCATACTATCAATGACCACTTCTTGTAAGGTCACCATGATTTTAAATATCGATTATTAGCCATTAGATATCAGTATTTTGAACCTCTGATACTTTTATTCATCAATATATTGATCAATATTTGACCCATTTGACCTGTATCGTCGATAATGATACCTTCTTAAATTTTCAATTCCATTATTTTACTCTTCATTTTCCAATTCAAATTACCTTTTCACAAGAAATTGAAACTTGAAAGTTAACCAAAAAAAATTGAAAATAGCATCTAAAATGGTAAGAATTATTCAAAGCCTCAGGGACAAGTCAAGTTGACTAAACTCCTCTTGAACAATTTCGCCTTCTCTAGAACCGTAATTCATCTCTCTCCTACCATGATAGTTCATTTCGCCCGGAAACCTTGCTTGGTGACCTTGATGCTCAAGTCCGGCCATGTGTGGTGGCTGCAACCGTTGAGCGTGGCTCGAAGCAGTCGAACTGGAACCGGACCTATCATTCCATCCTGTGTGTGGTCGAACAGCTGAACTCAGATCCCTGCTTTTCTTGGCTAGGGTTCTTTCAAGCTTATGAGCATTTTGGTGTCCTCCAAGGGCTTGTGAACTGTAAAACCTTCTCTGGCAATAGTTGCAAGAGAAAACTCGAGGAGCGGCTGGGCTAAGTGGGGATGAAGAAGAAGAAGAAGACTTATCAAGAACAAGGTCCAAGTTGAGATCATTACCATTGGGTAAACTAAGATTAAGAGATGTGTTTGGTTGGAAACTCATGGCTAAAAGAAAGAAAAAAGAAAAAATGAATATGAAACAAAAAATCAAGGTGTTTAGATGGTGTTTTTAAAAGTTTCAATCAAGGAACTGTAGAGGAAGAGATAGGTTTAATGCAACTCAGATGAGTGATATATATAACTGTAAAGCTAGGTTGGTGGGGAGGAGGTTAAATAGAACAATAATACCATATACTTAAAAAAAATAATAATAATAGAGAAAAATATTCAGAATTTTAAATCTACCGGCAATATTTATTAAAGATGTGTCCTGACTAGAAGTTTAAATCTACACCTTTCATTTAAAATTTTGATTGTTTTTTAAGAGGCTAGAGTTTCCGAGAGAGTCGATAACAAACTAATCAAAGTACTCTTTGAAAGGAATTGAGAAGACAAGAGATGAGATATAAAGTAGTGAGGGGAGAGGAGGGTTTGTGTTGGAATTTCGTGAGGTTCAATGATTTAGTGTTAATGCAAACCACAAAATAAATAACTAGAAATGAAGTGAAGAAGAGATGGGAGGGTAATGAGAGGGAGAGAGGGACAGATACCTGCAAAGATCAGTGGGGAATCAAAGGTTGTCACCTACATTAGTGGCATCATT
The DNA here is from genome assembly GCA_036172215.1 of Camellia granthamiana. Classification (NCBI taxonomy): domain Eukaryota; kingdom Viridiplantae; phylum Streptophyta; class Magnoliopsida; order Ericales; family Theaceae; genus Camellia; species Camellia granthamiana. The sequence goes on from CM069906.1 coordinate 148,704,546, forward strand.
GGAGCCCCTTGTCGGCCCATCAAAAAAATTCCATGACATTCACCCACGCAAATTTACAAAAATTAAATAATAATAATAATAATAATAATAATACCAACACAAATATTATTATATATGAAAATTAATTTATAGTTCCAAAGTGGGTTCACAATTCCGAGTAATATGGGTGAATTTAATTGTTTCAATTAAAGTCATACATATTTATCGAGATTGAATTGACTTTGAAAAAAAATATTTAGTGTGTTTGGTTTGAGTTTTTTGGATTAAGTTTTTTAAAAATTGAGTTTTTTGATTTTCGTATTTTTTTGTTTTTAGTGAATATTTTTAAAATTGTAAACAACTTTTTTACTTTTTTAGATGCACCTTACTTAGATGTATCTAAAAAGTAAAAAAATTTGTGAAAAAATATTTTAAAAAATTAATAAATACATAAAAATACAAAATATGTACGGAATTCTCGTATTTTTTTTTTTTTGTATTTTTGGTATTTATTGAATTTTTAAAGGTTTCTTTCACAAATTTTTACTTTTTAGGTATATTTATGTTAGGTATGTCTAAAAAAAAAAAAATGCTTAAAATATTAAAAAAATTCAGTAAAAACAAAAAAATACAAAAAATAAGAAAGTAAAATTTTCTGAAAAGAGTTTTTAGAAAAATCTAACCAAGCGTAATATCACTACAAGGGCAAAATGTGTGAGATAAATATTTAACTCATGTAATAATAATCTTCATGTCAAAACCTACTGGAAAAGTTTATGATTCTAGACTTATTCACTTAAATTTTTTGAATGTGTAGTTGTGTAGTGGATATTAAATTTGTGTAGAGTGAGATTCATATGTAGAATAAATTTGAATCACAAAATAATAATTCTAAATAATTTTTGGGTTAATAAAGGTAAATTTGTAATACTACTCAAACCCATTAATCATCTTTTTCTAATGAGTTTAAGTTTCACACATGTCCTATAAATGTAAGATGTATAAATAATCAGTGAAAATAGACCATATCAGTTAGTTTGTGAGTGGTGTGGAATGTACACTATCCATTATTTTTTATCTACCTCCCCTTTCCCTCTCTAGTTTCTCCAAGCAACTTCTGGTAACTAGGAGTGTAAAATTACACGTGGCTTGTGGGCAGCTCGAAACTTGCCTTAGGCTCGGGGTAGGCCCGGCCCTGAGCCCAATTTGGGACCTTGGGCCTAGACCGTCATTTTGAAACTTAGTTTAGCCTGGCCTAGTGTCATTTTCGGTAAAAAAAAAAGAAAAAAAAAATTGAAAAAAATGTTCAGGCTCGCCGACTCAGCTCGCTGGCCCTCTCAAGGCTCAAATATCCTTTGGACCTGGGCCTAATTTTTTGGCCCATGGATCGGCCCAGCCCAACCCGGCCCGAATTTTGGTTGAAGCCCGTGCGACCCGATATGGGCTAACTTAAGCCCAGGCTTGGATGGGTCAGGTTGGACTGGGCCAAATTTACACCCCTACTAATAACCATTGATGTTTTCTCTTTTTTTCAACAACCAAAACCAATTATCGTTTCTTTCCCTCTATCCCCAACAATTACCACCACCATTACCACCACTAACCTTCACATCTTCTCTTCCTCAACTTCTCGAGTTAATATATAGAAACCAAGTGTGAGGGTGTGAGGAAGGAGGCAATTGGCGTTGATTAGGGGTGGTGGTGATCCATAGTGGTGGTTGAAAAGGAGAGTAGGAGGGTAGGGATGAGGGTGGTGGTATGTGATGACGGCTCATGAATAGAAAGAGAGGAAAGGAAAAGATGAGACTGCAGGGATGGAAATTTCTCATTTGGATAACATGACTCATTTTTTTAAGATATCCATTTAAATGAGAACCGTATAAATTTTTTTCTCTTCTATAAAACTCATTTGGAAACATGACTTATAAGATGTTTATTGAATTATTGATTTATTTGAATCACATTACATTTCTTTTATTTTACACGTCTTTTCATAATAAGTAAAAAATCAACTTACAAAGCTATTTCCAAAACAACCTACTAATAAGCCTGTATAGGTATATTAATATTGTTTTACATGATATAGAAAAAAGTACAAAAATACTAAAGGATTTTTATATACTATTTGAATATTGTTCAAAATTTTTTTGATGTATGGATTTATTTATTTTTTTAAATATAATAAATGATATACCTACACATTTTTATTACATAAATACAATTAAAGGCTATATATACACTTCTTTTTTTAATTAATTTTGTTTTTGGTAAGGCCAATTGGCAAGTGCTGTGTAAAAAGCCACATATTCCTGGGTCCAATCACGCTTAGCTTTGGTCTTCATCTGTCCGTCATCACCTAGGCGAAATAGGAGTTGAAATCAGGCACTTACTTTTCTAATGTTAGTACAAGATGGTAATCGAGACAAACCATCTTGACTAGACTAAACATGCAATATGATAATGTACCTATTTTTTTTTCTTTTCAAATCAATGTGATTGGTAACTTAAATTTGAATTTATCTGAATCGTTTGAATTTTTATTTATTGATCGTTCAACTGGTCATTTAATAATAAGATGATAATTATGGTCGATAAGGATAACAATCACAATAAATAAGTATTACATCGACTGTTCAATTGATTATCCGATCGAGCGATCAACTATCATATATAAATTCAGAAAATCTGAACAAATTCAAATTCAAGTTACTAATCATTAATCATTTCCAATCTTCTTAGATTTGTATATCCTTTGGTGCATTGAACCATCATTTAATTTAATTTAATTTTATATAATACAATGATTATCCTAAGATACATCTATAAGCCGTACAACTTGGAACTGTTGAGTTTGAAAGGAGACATCTTATCTTTGATAATTGATTTTTTTTTGTACAATCACTTTCATAACTCTTCCAATGGTAATAATGTCCCAATTCGGAGTTCTAACTGATATATCAACATGTACATGTGAAGAGTTGATGCCTCGAAGGAGCTTATAAGATCTTCAGGAGATCTATATATATATATATATATCTTGGAGTTATCTTACTAAATACAAATATTGTATTTTATATATAAGTGATGGTCTAAGTTAATGATATTTTTTAAATTTGAAGTGTTTGAATATGAATTATTGTAGCGGTGGTGAGACTAACAGATTATCAAATTAAAGGTACACATGTTTCATTGCGATATTCAATTAGGGGTAAGTTTCTTCCCAATCTATAATCTTAATTGGATAGTACTATCTAGGTTCGTGTGACTCATCACGGGTTTTGTAAAGCCTTTTGCCTATATCGCTTTTGAAAAAAAAAAAATGAAATCGATTGTAATTTTTTTATTCTATTTTATCGAGTTTGTCTCTCAAAAAATTGATAATCTATTTTAGAAAGCACACTTCTCGTTTTGTTTTGTTTATTTATTTATTTTTGAGAGAAAAACAATAAATAAATAAAAATTTATGATTATAGGAAAGACTAGCTCTTACCTTTTTTTTAATTAGCGAAAAGAATAGTTTTGTTCAGAATTCTCAATTGGTAGTATTTGGTTTTGAGTTTTCAAATATAATTTTTGAGTTTTTTTTTTATTTATTATTATTTATTTTGTGTTGGGTTTGATGAACCTTTTCATATTTTAGTTAATTTTAATTTTAATTTTAATTTTTTAGATTCACTTATAAAGTAAAATATTTATGGAAAATCTAAAAACAAATAAATCAATAAATACAATATATATATATACTGAAATTTAGTGAAATGCTAAAAATATAAAATAAAATAAATAAGAAAAAAAATTGGGGCAGTTGGGGCAATGGGATCCATTGTTGATGTTGATTCTAGAATAATTTCCATATATCATCAAGGCCCAACACACTTATGATACGTTAAGCAATCAATGCCTACATGAGATGCCAAGCTTGATTGGCGGTTGCCAGATTGACAAAAAAAAAAAAAAATTCAAGATAACCCAGTGGTAAAGGTAGAGAAGGTACATATGGATTTGTAATTGTGGTCCATCAACTTCAACTTCATTGTGGGATCTCATAGTGTTTTGCCTGTATGCCACCAATGGGTAATCTAGAAGTAGTTCAATTATTAGGCTATTCAAGTTGTTATTTAAAGTTTATATAAAAAAACATTTAAAAAAAAAAATTATATTATTGAAGGCTTAAATTTTTCAATGACTTAACTTTGATAATGTTTCATTTTGACATTTAGGGTCGTTTGATAATGACATTTTTAGTTGATTTTTTGAGATTTTTTGATTTTTTTAGTCTGGAATTTTTTTTTATTTGTTTGGTTTTCTTGTTTGGCTTTTTTGACTTTTTGGAATTAGAATGACAAAATTATCCTTCACTTGGAAATGATGCTTTTTTGACTTTTTGTTTGTATATGGGTCAGTTTGATAATTTTGTAACTTTTTTGTCTTATTGTGATTTTGTAATTTTTTTTTTATCTTTCTGTAATTATTTAGCCCAAATGATTTACCAAACCAGGCTTAGCTTGAAACTTCTAAAAATCTTGAATCACTACTGCATTCTACATAATCCCTTCCTTCTTTTTGTCTTATAGTGGTGATTGGAAGTAAGTTTATGAAATAAACAAACAGTTGAACTCACTCTTTTGCGGTGACTTGTGCTGAATTTTGAGCGAATTTCACCATTTAAATTTCCAAAATAAAAAATTTATTATATTTAAAAATATTTTAAATACTTAATTTGAATGTCTAAATAAATCCGCTTTTATTTTTTATTTTTTATTTTTAAGAATCATCTTTTACTTTATCTCAAATTTGGATTTATCTTCTTTTTCTTTTTTTTTTCTTTTTTTTTTTGTAATTTTATTTAATCTCAGCTCGATTTGAAACATGGATTGTGGCTTTTTCTTTTTTTATTTATTTATCAACAAATGAAAATTTATTGATGAAACAATATAGCACAAGTTGTACAATAGAAAAAACATCAATAAAAGAGTTTTCGGCAAGACACATCAATGCTTTAGAAATACATCGGGTGAATTACACCAACAATCTCTATAGTTTTGGGGTCGTGTTACTTTGGTCTCTGACTATTTAATTGTGACATATTTGATCATGAATTTTTAATTTTATTCCAAATAAGGGCAATTAAAAATACCTTTGATTAATTTTAAGGGTAAAATTGTCAATTTGACAAAATATAAAATAATTTAACAAAAATAAATGTCAAAAAAACATTTTAAATTTTTAAAAATTATTTCTACCAACAAAAGATAAAATTATGTAAAATTAATAAATCTTTTAGACATTTATCTATTTTTTTTACCTGATTAATTTTTATTATGTGTTTGGATGATGATCATGTAATGGGTAATTGTTAAGATTTTAATGTGTAATCGATATATTTAATATATGAAATATTTTTAGTTTTGAATTTTTTAATTTAATGGATTAGTTTAATAATAATATCAAAGTTGTAGTCATATTTGACTTTTGGAAAAATAGAAACTAATTTAATAAAAATAAAAATAACAACCCATTACATGATTATCATCTAAACATATAATAAAAATTAATTTAGTAAAATAAATAAATAAATAAATGTCTAAAAGATTTATCAATTTTACATAATTTTATCTTTAGTGGGTATAAATAATTTTTAAAAATTCAAAAATATTTTTTTTGACCTTTATTTTTGTCAAATTAATTTATATTTTATTAAATTGACGATTTTGCCATTGAAATTAAGTAATGATATTTTCAATTGTTCTTATTTGGAACAAGATTCAAAATTCAGAGTCAAATGTGTTACAATTGAAAAGTTAAGAACCAAAGTGACACAAGTCCCAAACTATAGGGACAATTAGTGCAAAAGTCAAGTCAACTCAAAATAAAAAAAGAACAACAAACAAAATCTGACAACAATAAATTAGTTATAAGCCTTTGAGATTTTAATCAATTGATTTTGAGTAATAAATTTTCAAAAAAAATATTTTCTCTCAATATTATCGCTACTTTTCTTGTATTTTTGGTTCATTCGAGCATCACACTCTATCTCCCTTCACTCTAAACTTTTGACATTAGTTTAACCCACTAGTTAGGAAGGCAACAGAACCAAGCACATGGGATGAGAATATGTTTTCAAAACAGTAGAAATGGAGACAAATTATGTCCACTATGTACTCCATAACAGGGACACTATAAGGGGCTTCCCTTCAATTTCATTAACATGCACTTCAATAATATTATTCATGATTATTGTGTATATGCCTTGGGTACTCCCAAATAATTTAAAAAGTCAAAAAATTATTCAAAAAGTTAAAAAGTTAACACTATTCACCAAAAGTCAACAATTACGGCTGCACAACTCCCAATTCAAATTTTCCTCTAAAAACCAATTTTCACAATTTTTTATTACATATTTTTCCATAAAAAGTCAAAAAGTTAACCCAAACATCCATATTTTCAACCTCAATTTTTTAGTTAAAAAAGATAAAAAGTGCACTTATTTAATCTTCCCAAACTTGGCCTGATATTGAGATCATAATCTTACAGGTCGGCTATAATTGCGGTGATCAGTCTTTGTCTCCTATTCACACACACAAAACACAGGCTGCGAAACTTTTTTTTTAAAGTTACGTTTAGATTCCAAGTATGGAACATTAATTCCTTTGTAAATAAAACCAAAATCTCATAACCAATCAATATTTTGGTCTTCATGTGTGTGTCTCTTTCAACATTTCGTACTTAGCACATGAAGCAAGAACTCATCTCCAGTATTAGGAGTGTTCGCGGATTGGATTAAGTACCTCTCATTTTATTCATTATACGTTTGAACTTAAATGAATTAAAGAAAATCAATTCATATTCTGTACATAAAACTTATATGTCTTTTTCTTATTTTTTTGATATTTGAACACAAATCCATTTCAGAGTTATTTTGGGTATAATTTATTTTGACCTTTTTAGTTATTTTAGGTGATGCCATAAAAATAACACTACTAGAAAAATGACCTTTCACTACTATATAATTTGCAACCATTTGATTACCAGTCGAATAACCAATTTATTCTTTTTTTTATATATTTATTTGACCCTTTTACCTGTTTTCTTCATATTTGCCCTAGTTCTAGAAAAATTCAAACATTGATCGTTCTCTCTCTCTCTCTCTCTCTCTCTCTCTCTCTCAAGCATCACAAACCTGTATAGCATTGTTCTCTCGCTCTTTCGCTCGCCATTGTTGTTTGGGATCTCCAGCAGTATAAATCACTCTATTTTTCTCTCTCTCTCTCTCTCAATCTCTATCTTCCTTAATCTCTGTAATAACCTCGACCTGTGATTAGCTTATAATCCTTGATTAAGAATGCTTAATAAGTAATTAAGCGGAAATTCTAAATTAATTGCATATGTATTGTATTATTTGTGTTTATATCTGTCTGACGTAGAAATATCTATCTGTGCGAATTGAAGGTTTTATCGGCATCTGAACATGAAATTGATTGAGTCTATGTGTTATTTTGAATTTTGAGAATTTTATGGTAAGTTTAATTAAATTCTAATTCGAATTCAAATAATTAGAATAAACTAATTAAATTGATTCTAATTAACTAAGCCTAGCCTAGCCTAGCCTATTTAGCTTAAGATAATCATACTATATATATGTGATATAAGGTAAGTAGCTCACTACAACAAATTAGGTTTTGAATGATGATTTTTTTTTTTTTTTGTCTCCAAAGAGTTAATTTCGTCACTATATATATTTGTGAGGAAATATTTTCATCATTGGTTTCGTCATTGAATGTTTGTCACTAAAAATGACTGTGACGAAAAATAATTTCGTCATCAATAAAATTACTTTAGTGACGAAATTTTGTCACCAATAAGACAACATTTTATCGCAAAAAGTTTTCATTTTCGTCACCAAATAATTATTCAGTACCGTATATAAAACTTTAGTTGACGAATAAATTTGTCACATATTAATCATTGGTGAGGAAATAATTTCATCACAGTAAGATGTAAAGTTGACAAGATTTTTCGTGTCCAAAAAGTAGACATGGGTGACGAAATATATTTCATGGCAAAAAGATGTATACATGACGAAATTTTTAGTCACCAAACAACAAAATCAACAAAACTTTTCATATATAAACTGCGATAAATTTTGTCACAAAACTTATTGTTCCATATTTTACAATTTAATTTAAATTATTATTTCACAAATATCCATGCTCATATCATAATAGCCTTCAAATATACTAACAAATCCACTAATTGTTATACACCACTCCACAAAACAATTCAATAACCAATTTATATTATAAATCAAAATATATCCATCAAACAAATTTAATAATAATTCATTAAGTATAACAAATACACTATCACAGCAAATCTCAAAATGAACTAAGTATCAATCAACAAAAAAAATAACACTTGATCTTGATTTACAAGTAAAACTAAGTATCAGTCCACAAAAAATATCAACACTTGATCTTATTTTGCAAATATGCTTCCAAATGTCATCAAAAACCAATCTACAAAGAAAATGAAAAAGGAAAACATTAATATATTATCAATTACATCTAAACTAATATATAAATAATTTTATTTTATAAACCAATTTAGCAAAAATGAATTTTTTTAATATTGGACTTTTATCTGTCCTAAATCACAAAAAAAACAGCTGATCTAACTGAGGGCAAGTGAATCATATGAAATGAACACATATGAACCTGCCAATGTTGAAAACAATCAAGCAACATGATGACTTTTATTGTCATATAAAATGGTTCAATGACACTTGGAAATTGAAATCAAAGGTGGTCCACTATTATGCAAGCATCATACCCAGTTGGTGAGCAACCAACCAAAAACATAATAAAACAACTATACAAATAAACATAGGAAGGAACAAAACCAATGTACATCCCCTAAGCTGCCATCCCTTGAACTAGCATACATTCTATTCATCAGCAACAACTAAACACACTCCATTTATTGGCAGTAGCAAATATACACCTCAGTGGTAGCAAAATAATATGTTTTAGCTAGTTCTGAAAATTTAATAACATGTGCTCTATAAACTCAAATCCATTCAAGTTCCTAACTAAATTGACATAGTTAAAAGCTTAATTTCCTAAGACTAAGTTTGAATCATGATCTTCAATTTTCTACAGCATGACAAACATAGAATTACTAAGTCTTTCACTTTAATATTGCATTTCAGGCCAGCACATCCCAAATGAAACCATATTTTTTAAAACCAATCTCAAAAATGAAATTACTTGTTCACAAAATGTTTTTTTTTTTTTTTTTCCAGTTTGCTCACCAGTCTGGTTTTTAAAACATTGCTTTAACCAATATATAGGTCTATTGTCACTCAACCGTTAACAAAAACCAAAGCAATAAATAAGGTAAAACCCATCAACTCACAACAAGATAAAAGAAAACATTTAGAGAATTTAGTGCAACGTTCACTCAACCCTCAACAAAATGTTCCCTAATATAAGTAACTTTAATATCTTACTGAAACTAGATTGAGGGGGCTACCTCCCTCAGTGCCTCTACATCGACATCAAGAGGCTGTGAGTGTTGGGTCTCTACATTGTCATGTAGTGACATCAAAGAACCCGCATTCGAAACAAAAATTGCCTCGTGCGAAGGTTGAAGAGATGGGACTAGTAGTATTCGTGCATAAAGTTTTCACTCATCTTCTGTTAGCCTCTCCAATTAAAGTGATGATAAACCAACTATCATTTTTTAATAAACTTAAAAACCTTTTCTACATCTTATTGTCTATCTGAACACGATATATGAGAATATGAATGATAGGACACTGAAGAAGTTTGCTCCTCAACCGGATCCAATTAACTGATTCATCCACCTCATACTACCAAGTTTTGAAAATATGAGAAACCCCTTTCCTATTTATTTCTACACTCAGATTAGCACTGTTTTAACAACTAGAAAGGGTGTAGTTTAAATTAGTGTCAATCCCACCCTTTTTAGTAACTGTTAGCCACATAACACACCCAAATTGTATCAATTGTCACAATAACAACGGTTATAATTGTAAGATATTTTACAAGTAGTTCAATGGAAGAGAAACAAGAACTTAAAATGGTCCATATTACCTCTAACTCAGCCTCTGCAAGAGCAGTTCGTGATGAGGACCTCCAGTGAACTGGTTTTCTGCCTCTATATACCCTTGAAGGGCCATCTCACCAAACTCCTCAATCCAGTAAAGGAAAGGGTACAGAAGAAACAACAACTAAGCAACTTAACAAATTATAACATCAGCATGAAAAAGATAGAAACACTCTTTCATCTGCAACTATATAGTGGTGTCTCTTCAAGTGTGGTATGTATGTCCTAAAGAGTGATAACAATCAGAAACATTAATAAAATCCCAGAATTAATGGCAACTCAGAGAGTTATAGTTCATCCTACAGATTTATAACACTACATTGCCACAGAAACTTCACAACTTAAATTTAATGTCGAGAATCCACAGAAAAGAAACTTTTCAAAAAGTCGTACAAGGTACCTGAGCAGCCTCATAATTTGGATCAAGAGTCAGATAAAGATGATCCCAGTCTCCCCATACTCTAAATCGCTATAAAAATTGAACATATATGCTTAATATTCAAGCATCCCCTAAACTAAAAATTAGCAGTGATATGCAAGCAAAAAGGAATTTTTTTGGTGAAAAATGAGTATACACTAAGAACAATTATTAACTTTACAAAGACTACAGAGGCCATATGTTAAAGATTACTTTGATGTTTTATAATGGATACCAGCAATTCAAGCAACCAACCTCAAATGAAGCCATTTGTGTCTTAATGGTGGTTTTCACAAACATGAATGTGCCTTTGCTCTCAATTTCACTGATGTGAGCTCCTTTCTAACATAGTGCTCCAACGACTGCAACACTGAAATAACTCAAAATGACAATCAAATCTTAAATAGAAAGTAAAAGGAAAAAAGATAGGGAGATAGATTATGCCAAGAAAGCGAGAAAAAGAGAGGTATGGAGAAAACTTAGTTCTTAATACTGCCAAAAGTTTTGATAATTCATTACACTAAACCAGTGAGCCCTATATATAGGCTTTTCCCATAAAAGGAAAAAAATAAGTGAAAGCCTAAATTAATTTTTTTTTTTTAAAATCTTAAAATAAATTTGAACTTCTAAATAAATACTCTTATGTGAAGCTCTTGTCTTCCTTGATCTCCATCAACCTTTGAGCTTCCAACACTCACAAATTAGCAATCCAACCATCACAAATCAAATATCGTTCAAGCAACAATTGTAAAGGTGACTTTTTATCTTACTAAACATTGAAAAAAAAAATGCAAATACATCATGATAGGCAATGAATCTTACTACAAGTGATCACATTTGATTACAGTAACATAACATAAAGCCTCCAACTTTCAAGATAGCCCGCTATAGGCAATATGTCAATAAACTTCACTGTTTGCAGTTAATTGGAAGCATCATTGTCAACAGATCATAATACCATGAGAGTTTAAATTAGATGGCAACACTACCAAAAGAACATTATATAAAGAAATACTTGCCTTTCAACTCAAGGCCATGACAATTCCAACCAGGCATATACTTTATAGTTTTTCGAAGAAGCTACTGCAAAAAAAATAAAAATAAATAAAAGAGTAAATACGAAACAACAATAGCTATATTAATATTTTTCTGCTTCAGTGTGTATAACGTTGACAATGTACAAATAAATTATGCAGCCTTCAGACCATAACAATTATCCCAAAAAAGTGCTCAACATGTCAGGAAATGTTGTAATGCTCACTCAATATTGGACACCGCCAATCTGAATATTGCATGCACTAAGGGTGCAAAATACACGCACTTGATGCCTCTTAGCATCCATTAAGCTCGTCAGAAGAATATTGCATTCACAATTTTAACATCTTCCAAGAGAGCCAAGTCACCTCAAAGATGGATCAACTTTACTAAAATTATGAATCGGTAGTAAAAAAAAAAGGATACGAATTTATTTAATTCAACTAAGAAAGGTTGAAGAATCGTGTAGACATATAAATGTATCATATGACCATGTGCCATTAATTTTGAAAGCATGAAAATTAATATGAAAGAAAGAGAGAGAAGTTTATGTTGAAAGAAAGGATGAACATTATTGTGAGTTTGAGATTGCCTCTAGTTCCTTAATGTTTGAGTACAATTACAAAAATAGGTTGGAAAACCAATTATAAATGAAGAAAATATTGAGGTTACTATGACAAGATGTATATCCAAAAAATTGTGAAAGAAACTCACAAAATTCTAATAACCATTTCCTTTTCTTTTTTCTTTTTTGTAGTTGCTATAATTAAAATAATCAAAGTAAAATTGCTACTAGTTTTCTAAATAAACAAATTTATTGGTATGTTTTTTATTGTTTCCCAATTTCTTTTTCTGCAATTTTTGGATGTCATGGAAGAGTTTGAAGAAAATCCAAAACATCCCCAGAAAATTTCATCTATTTAACTTAGCTCAAGTCCAGCATGTTTTAGCCTCTGAAATAACCTGTTTTAGCTTTTTTTTGGACTGGTTAATTTGTTTGAGTCTTGTTTTGCATAGTTGTAGTGCAACCCTATGCATCAACTTAATGTTTTGGCTTTTCGTGGCTAAAGTCCAGCATGTTTTAGACCATAATTAGGGTTGTTTTGCCTCTGTTTTTGGTCATTTGTTTCATTTGAGCCTTGCATGGCATGATTGTATTGTTAATTCCTTCACTAGCTTAGTATCTTAAGGCTTAACTAGCACTGGTGAGAGTCGGTTGCATGTTTTTTAGTGCATTTATCACTCAATTTCAGCACAAACAATCTCTGCAATCTCCCTCATTTCTTCACTTTTTCATTTGTTTTGAGGGTTGTTTCAACCTTAGGGTTGTTTAAGCTTGAGATTGAGGCTCATGCTTAATGGTTTAATCCTCCTTTGAGGGTTCATTACCAACGGCATAAAGCTTCTCTCATTCCTTAAACTACCTCTTGGTTAACACTTCTTTCACTTTAGAAGACACTCACCAATGGACAAATTGATTAATGAATGGTTTGGTAATTAAAATGAGTAAACAAAATTGGCAAGTAAAAGTGTGCAAGATAAGCATTCTTTACGGTGCATTGCATGTGTTCAAACAGGACATTAATTTGAACACAAGGAAAATAAGACATTTCATACTCAAAGTGATGAAATGTGTCATTTTCCTAGGTCTCCATTGCCCTTGATCATGCATGATAAGGTGGTGGTCTTTTTGGTCTTGTTTGTGTATTTATTGAACTTGTACAAACTTGGTCCCTTAGCCATCATGCATAGAAATTGTTTGATTGGTGGTTTGAGAGCCAAGAGTTTCTCTTCTTTAAGCTTGTGTGATGATAAGGAGGGTAAACAGTACAAACAACCTGTGCGAATACACTGTTTTGCTTTGTTTTTCTCTCTGTTGCAGCATGCAAGTGTGAACCAGCAGTGGCTGACAGCCACCACCAATGGCCTATCGGCCACCAATGGTAGCCGACCGGCCCTTTCTCCCTCTTGTCGACCATCAGTGATTTTTTCACAATGTGTTGGTAAGATGAAGCAGAGGTGTTCTGGAAGTTGGCAGAATTTTTAGTGATCAAATGTGCAAAGAGAGGCTTGCAACAACAAAGTAGTGGCTCTTCGGGTGTAGAATCGAGCATGTGCATGCATATCCATCACTTCCCGGGGCTAAGAAGTTGATTACTTAGTTTACCTGCAATTGACTTGTAATCCATTAATTAGCTAAGTAGTTAATTAGATGTGATGCAATTACTTAATTACTTAACTAGAATAGTTAATTAGTTTCGGTATGTAATAATTAGTTAGCTTAATTAGCATAGCTAGTTAGCTCTTATTCATTCGAACCCTCCTTCGCGAGGGCGTAATGTTGTAATAAGTGTGCGTGTGTGTGTGTATGTCTTCCAACTCCACGTCTTTCTCTATTTTATTTAATCGCTTTTGATGGTTAGATTAGGGCCATGTGTCAATTAGCATATCGCATGCTTGCATTCATTCATCTTGTATTACATGTACCGAGGCTCGGTGCATGATTCAAACTGCATTATTATTTCAATATCTTATTTGAATACGTGTCTAATCGCATGTTGTTCGAATCGATTCATATGCCACATTAGTAGCCGAGCCTATTAATTACACATTGCATGTGTTGCATTAAACATCTTGTATAATTAGGACCATGCATCTTTCTAACTAGTTTCTGTTTTGGCTCGGAGTACTCGATGAGTTTTTTACGCTTTAGCATACTTGCATGAGTGTGATTGCCATATTGCCATGATTAGCATGCTTGCCATGAGGCTATGTGCTTAAATGCTAAACTGCTTGAATGCCTATGGATGAAGGTTTGTTGTTTGAATTGGAACGATTTAACAAATGTACGTTTTAAGCCCACTTTGTTGAATGACAAATCATCATGTTTTAAGCTCACTATGTTTGGTGGCAAACCCACAAACTTTAAGCCCACTTGAGGTGGCAAATTCAAACCATTTTCGCAAACAAACATGAGTTGAATTGTTCCAAATTGACCAAACTAGTCTATACTTGCTTGTGCGCATCACATTGTAATGTTAGCTAATAACCGGAATAAGAACACATAATGTTTATAAAAACTCATATCATGCATAGTAGAGGCCGATCTTTGATCGGGTGAGCAGGGGTGCTCAATTCATGACCTTCCCCTCTCATATCTAAGTTTCCGAGCCGAGGCAACTTTGGTGATGACGGACATGTGGCCTTTGGCACGAGTCAAGGTTTCCTAAATTTCCCCACAAACAAAATATTTAGATAGCGACTCTGTATCTGGCAAAGTCGTCCAGTTTTGGCATTATTTGATTTAAAAATCGATTTTCCAAAAAAAGTTTGCCAGATTTGGACTCTTTGGTGTTTATCAGTTTCACATTGCACTTTGAGAGACTAGATTCAGAACCGCGAAAGTCTGAACTTTGAGGCCTTTCTTTTCAACCCTTTCCGAAAGGCGGGGCGCGGAAAAAGGCCAGTCCATAGTTTTTGGCGATTCTGCTGGAGACTTAGAGAACTTGACTCGAACTCATGATATGATATTTTATCTATACTTATGTGTTTCTTTGCATTTGCATTTGCATCGGTGTGCTTAAGTCACAATGTTTGCCATCTGCTATTCCTAAACGGTTTGCCAGAGGTTTTTTTGAAAAAGCTTGACAAAAGGTTGACCGGTTACGGGCTCTGCCATGATGGGAACACAACCTTTGGATCTGGATTACCACTGTACCATTTGATCCTCTTTTCACTTCTCGGTGTTAGGTGTGAGATGTATATTAGGTAGTCTTGCTGAGGTACCCTTTTTGACCAAGTGACCTAGTTGCATATCGGAAACCATAGAGATTGTTCCAAATGCGGGATTGTGTGAAGCCACTTGTTGTGTATAATAAAACCCTAGCTCCTGACGAAACTAGGATATGGTAACCTTATCCCCTCATAGGGGTGTTTTGGCTCTCACTTAACTAGTATGTGCTTTACAGTGAAACTGTACAGAGATGTGCATATCAGTTGACAAGTTAGTATATATTTTGGGGCAGAATTCAGTAGAGAGTACAGTCACTCAGCTGTGGTCATATCCGTTCTAGTGAAATTGGGCTGAGATGCTGTCTGTTTTCTTTTTTGCAAGGTAGTCCTAGAACCATAGCTTTAGAAGGCTCCAATATCCCCCAAGTACTCTGGACTTGTGTCGATAGACTTTGTCGGGTCGGAGATTTAGTTCAAGGGCAACTAGTGTTTCTTTCGCTGGTGACAGGGCAAAGAAGGGCCAGACAGGGCTCACTGGTTTAACTGATCCGATAGCCACCAGTTAGATCACCTTTGTTCAACTCAGCAGACCCTTGATGGCACAAAGTCCAAAAGAAGTTGTGGCCATGATAACGACATTAAACCAGGGAATCGTCATGTAGGATGAGATCAATGCTGAAATGCAATGCCCATTCGAGGCACCTACCACACATCTAGTCTCGGGACTCCAGCCGAACTTTGACCCACTTCTGCCAGTTGAAGATTTGCATGGTCCGGATCCCCAAGAAGGGTTGGCTCAAGCTCAAGCTCAAGCTTTTAGACCCCTGGTGCAATCTAATGAGAGGCTTTATCCGCTTGATACTAATAATCTCAATCTGACCTCGGTAAAAATTGCGAACCTTGAGAAGCAATTCAAAAAGGCACAGGTCCTTAACTCCATTCTCGACATTGAGGATGGGTACACCGAGGCAGTCGTAAGGCTTTCAAACAGATTCAAAATGCCGCACATTAACCGTTTTGACGGGTCTGGATATCCTATGGTACATATCCGTCTTTCTTGGACGTCCTGAAATCGGCCACTTAGTACACCAAGTTGAAGGATACAGTAAAGTAGAATTGGGAAGAATTGGCTAAGGCCTTTGTTAATCAGTATTCTTATAATACCCAAATTGAAATAACCACTCAAAACCTTGAAGCAATCCACCAGAATCCTAGAGAACTTTTTGTGGAATTTGTTGCAAGGTGGAGAGCAAAGGCAGTACAGATGACAGATCGACCTTCTGAGAGGGACCAAGTGCAGATAGTGGTGCAGAACCTTGAGCTTGATATGTTGCAGAGGTTAATAGTTGCTCC
The DNA here is from genome assembly GCA_036172215.1 of Camellia granthamiana. Classification (NCBI taxonomy): domain Eukaryota; kingdom Viridiplantae; phylum Streptophyta; class Magnoliopsida; order Ericales; family Theaceae; genus Camellia; species Camellia granthamiana. The sequence continues at coordinate 148,721,191 of CM069906.1, forward strand.
ACTATTCACTTTCAAAAATTTGCATGAATTAGGGGTTTAGATTGAGAGTGCATTCAATAAGGAGATTATTCCCATAACATGCAAACCAACAAAGAGGGTGTTTTCAAGGAGTACCAATGCTGGCTGTAGCACTATTCCCAAACCTACTGAAATCAATGTCATCACCACCAATCCTAAAACTGCCAAAACTTTTGCCAATACCAACCCATAAACAGCTGGCCTAACCCGAGCTCAAGGAAGAACTTTTACCCCCCTCTATATGAGCCTAACCAGCGCACTAAAAGTCCTGATGAAAAGAGGGTATCTCAAAGCCCTTGATCCTCAACCTCTGCTTGACCCACTCCCTGCCAGACATAACCCCACCAAATACTGTGCAACAACGTAGTCATGGCATTGATCGTTGCTACGACCTTCATCATGAGGTCCAGAATCTCATCGACAACCAGATGATAGCTCCACCTCAAGACCCCAATGACCAAGCACCTCATCCATACCTTAACCTAATCCATACACTACTTCTTACCTACAATCCCAGCGTATACATCACCCCAACTCATTTAGCCAAGCCTAAGGTGTTCATTCCAGAAAGCACGGACTTGTGCATGATGGATGTGCTCGAACCCCAATCATCTCAAACCCATGAACACACTACTTCTGGGCTAATGAGCATGATTGAAGATTTACAGAAAACTGTGGCAGATTTAGCCTTTGGGTTTTGGTTCCATCATCGACCACATCACATGCCATAAATTTCACAGCAAAAGGCTCCCCAATCTTGGGGCGAACTATAATTGAAAAGGGTCAACCTTAAGCCATCTCAAGTCTGGGTGGTGGTATGTTGACAACAACTAGGCTCCGCTCTGATATAGCGACCCAATCCCTTTGCAAAGTGGAGGCAAATGGCAAGAACAAGGTCGGGGCAAGTATCGGTCCCTATGAACATCTTTAGTGGGCTGTTGAGGCTTTGAAGGCTGAAGGAATGAACAAACAGCAAGTGCTCGCAGTTGTTGCAAAGACTGTGGATGACACTTTTACCACTCAGGATGAGAGCATTCTGAATCAAGGAGCAAGCCAGGAAAAGGGATGTCGCACCAGAAACGCCCCTTTTAGCTCCAATCCTACACTCGGAAGAGATCATTAAACCCAGTCAGCATCTGCTAACCCCTTTGCCGATACATCCAACACAACTTCACAAACCTCAAACCATTAGGCCTGAGGCCTGAGGGTCTTCACCCCGCTTTACATGACCTTATCTAAAGCTATCTGAATCCTCATAGGACAAGGCCATCTCAAACCCCTGGACCCTCGGCCTCTCCTGGATCCCCTTCCAGCCAAGCATAATGCTGCCAAGTACTGTGCCTTCCATCAACAAACCGGTCATGACACTGACAGTTGTTTTTGTCTTCGCCATGAAATACAAGATCTGATTGACAACAAGGTCAGCATCGCACTAGGTCCTGCAAAGTCTATCGGTATTGGATCGATGAACTGGGGAGGCGGGGGATAATGTGACTATGTGATCAAGGGATGAACCACCTGCTGATGGCGCTCAGTTTTACTTCAGATATGGTGGATGGCATACACTGTTTTGAGCAATTTGCAAATATTGTTTATTTTACTTTCAGACTTGGGTATTGAGTCAGTCTTTTGTATTGAGTTAGTCTTGTTGTATTGAGTTAGTTATTTTGTACTGAGTCAGTTAAGTCAGTCTTGTTGTGTGGGAGGTTGGTGGTTTCGGGGGTGTTAACTCGAACATCACTTCTCTATTTGTTTTGTGTTTGTCTTTTACACTCTTTCTTTTACGTCTGTTTCTGTCAGTAAGCCTGTTGTGCCAGAAGATCTGAATGAAATGACAGAGATTTTCACCTACTTTTCTGTGCCTTGAAATCATTACATTGACCTAAATTTTTCAAAGATTTTCTAACACTATGATGAAAACAAAGAGGGAAAAATTCCTCAGAATTTGCAAAAATTTGATCAATTGAAAGAAAAAGAGGCATACTAAGCCCTTAATGAATAAGATCATGTTTGTTAATGTGAGTACTGAAAAGGATCCTAGCTTGATCCAGATTGGTTCTACATTGTCTTCAGAGGAGCATGAGTGACTAGTCGCTTTAGTAAAAGATTTCAAAAAATGTTTTGCGTGGTCCTACGAAGACATGCGTGGAATTGATCTTGAGATTGTGCAGTATAGGATCGCTCTCATGCCTCAAGACTCAACCCCTTTGCTTTTAAATTTTGGTTCAAATTGTTCAATGATCAATCACAATATAAGGCTTGTATGGCTGGATTGGAAGCAACTCTTGAATTAGGGGCAAAAAGGTCAAATGTGATCATAGAAAGCTTGCAAAGTTAGATCAGAAGTAGCCCTTGAACTAGGGGCAAAAATGTTAGATGTGCTCGAAGATTCAAAACTGGATCATTTCTTAAGCCAATGGAGATCGGTGAGAAAGCCAAATCCCAAAATTTGATAGAAGAAAATTTTTGATTGAAGAACAATCGAGTTCCTATCCACAACACGAGGGGCAAATTCAGACCCGATTGGATGAGCTCCTACATCATCAGCGAACAACAGCCATTCTCCTAGATTCAGATGGCTTTGAGATCTAAAATCGATCAACATGGACAAGTTAAAATTTTCTATCTTGAAAGGCTCGCTGGGCCGAAAACCCGGAAGGGCGACCTAGGTAAAAGTTAGAGCAAATGAAAAAGAAAAAAAGAACAAAAGAACAAAAATGAAAAAAAATGGAAATGGAGAAAAAATTTAAAAAAAAAAGAGAAAAAAAGAAAAAAAAAAAAAAAGAAGAATAAAGGAAAATGAAAAAAAAAAAAAAAAAAAAGCTCGCAAGGCTGAAAACCCAAAAGGGCAGCCTTGGCAAAAGTTAGAGCACAAAAGGAGAGTGTCAACACCTGAGCGAACCTTAACCCCCCGGAACTACGTACAGCCTGATTCCCATCTTTGGGATACGTAGGCAACTTTATCCTGAAGTTCGGCCCCAATCATTTTTAACTTGCTTGGCTCATCTTTGTTCAACTCGGCTATCTTATCCATGTGCAAATTGCCTCATCTTCATGCTCATCTTTTTTCAAATTGATTATTCTATTCTATTAGAAGATTCAACTGCGAGACAAATCAAGTTCAGATCTGAGATTGTGCATCTCGAGAGTGATTCCGTGTTGGTCGAGCAGTGGCCATTTGCAAAAACAGTTTTGAGGATTTTTAATGAGGTTAACTAATTTTTTCAAAAATTATTCTATTTTTCCAAAACTGGACCATTTCTTGGACTCAAAAAAGGAAAATTTTCAATGCTCATAGCCTAAACTTACATGATTTCAAAGCAAAAAGTTGAATAAGCATGTTAATCTAACTCTCATATTGGTCAAAGTTGTTTTAGTAGAAAGCCAAAAAAAAAAAAAAAGAAGGTCAAAATGTGAACTAGGGGCACAGTTGAGTCACGTTTTTTGTCTGTTCCCTATTATAAATGTACTCGCCAGAAAGGGTGCAACTGAAGCTAACAGTAGAGGGCCAAAAGCTTTCTCATCCTCCAAATAGTGAGGTATCAAGCCAAGTGTGAAGCACGAATTGAAAATAGAGAGGGATATTCAGTTCCCTCATCTGGATGACCATGCTCAAATTGGCATCTGACCCAGAATGGGGACGTAGAAAACGCAATGTATGAAACCAATCAATTGTATAACTGGCCGGTGGGACATGTTGTAGTTCATCTCAATCAAGTTAAGCCAAGGTGTAGACAGGCCCGCGGGGGGACCTCGCTACAGCTCGGACTCGATTTGTGTTACGGTTCTTAATCTTGAACCAAAGAGTCCAAATCCGGCAAATCGTTTTGAGAAAGAGATTTTTGAAAGAAGTGCCAAACATGGACTACTTTGCCAGATACAGAGTCGCCACCTAAATATTTTATTTTGGGAAATTTAGGAAACCCTGACTCATTGCCTAAGGCCACGTGTCCGTCATCACCAAAGTTGCCTCGGCTCGGGAACTTGGGTACGATTGGGGAAGGTCACTTCGTGAGCACCCCCGCTCGCCCGGTCAAAGACCGGCCTCTACTAACCATGATATCTATTTTTGAAAACATTGTATGTTCTTATTCCGGTTATTAGCCTAGGTTACTATGTGATGCGCACAGCACACAAGTATAGATTGAGTCGCCTGAATTGGAACAAAACATTTCATGTTTGTTTGTTTGAAAACGGTTTGATGGTGCTACCTGCAGGTAGGCTTAAAATGCGGATTTTGCCACCCTCGGGTGGGCTTAGAAAACATGATTTTGCCACTGTCTAGTGGGCTTAAAACAAACATTTGATGTATTGTTCCAATCCAAATAACCCAACCTCCACCCACAGGCATCCAAGTAGGTATATCACATAAGCACATAGCCTCATGGTAAGCATGCTATTCATGGCAGTCACTCACACGCATGCAAGGATGCTAAAGCATAAAACTCACCGAGTACTCCAAGCCAAAACAGAAACTGATTAGAAATCCATGCATGATTCTAAGTATACAGAAATGCCTAATGCAACACATGCAAAGATGCAAACTATAGCAGGCTCGGCTATTCTAAACATGGCATATGAAATGCAACAGCTAACACGTATTCAACTTAGAATTGAAATACAAATGCAGTTAGTATAATGCGCCAAGCCCGGTGCATGCAAAACAAATGAATGAATGCAAACATGCTATCATACTGTATGCTAATTGAAACATGCCCTAATCTAACCATCATAAGCGGGTAAATAAAATGGAAGAAAGACGTGGGGTTGGAAGACATACATCACACACACGCACACTTATTACAATTATGCCCTCGCACAGAGGGTCCGAATAAATAGTACAGTCCCGAATAGTACAGCCCAAATAAATAATACAGTCCAAAATATATACAAATTCCTAATTAATTAACAAATTAACTAAGAAAAGAATAAACTGGCATGCAAGCCAGGGACTGTCTTGACTCTTCTTCAGATGATGAATGATGCATGTCCGGGTTGCCTTCGCGCGGAAATCCACAACGATGCCCCAATTAGCCTCTGTTTTGCAATGGTTTTTGGAAAGCGCGCCAAGCCTCAGAAGACTGCTGATTCTTGATTTGCTGCAACAGAGAGCAGGAAAGGGGCATGGCAATGTATTTTCACAAATGTATGCATGCCTCGATCCTCGTGCCACCAATCACGCATATCGATGCATGATGGCCGAGGAGTCAGATTGCACAATTCAATATGGAATGAATGCACATGAAAACTTAACTAAAACCTAACTCCATCATGGATAATCCGGAGTGTCGGTGACTAGGGAATTGAGACACGTTCCGTCACTCGGAGTACGAAACGTACCTCGTTTCCCGTGCTCGGGCTAACTCCTATCCCGAACACAATGCAATATGCATGATATGCATGAAATGCAACTAAGATACATCCTAACATGGAACATGCTATGAAATGGCATACACGATGCACGAGGTAACATGGCATACACAATGCACTAACATACAATCCTAGCATACACAACGCTATGGAATGAAATGGTATACACAATGCATAATGGACTTACACCAATATGAGTGGACCTCAGCCACACTCACATAGGAGGCCATCAGATGAAAATAAGACACTCGAGATGCGTGCACGCGTGCACGCAAATCGAGGACCGAACCTACGGCACGAAATGCCACTCTAACAAGGCATGGCAAAACATGAAAAATGGAATACTAGTATGCAAATGTCAGAGGCAAAATGAGATGCAAAACAGCCCCAAAACATGGCAAAATGGTAGCCGATGCATGGAACGAGTCCTGAAACATGAATTTTGGCGCATGAAATGGCCTATAGCTATACAATGCATGCATAATTTGAAAATGAGGTGTAAATACAGAAGCAAGGAAGCCCCAAAACAAGCATATTTACAGTTTAAATCAAGGCCAAACAGTGGGCACAAATGAGGCTAAATTAGCATGCAAAAATGGCCCTAAAAGCAAGATAATGAAGCAAGTGCAAGCTTCTGTCCCTAAACAGGGAAGGGGCCTTCTACAATATTGAAGAGGGGCCAAAAATATGATGCTTTACAGTTTATGGCTAACCCCAAAAACAGATACAAGTATGCTCAAAATGCTATGCAAAATAAGGGCCAAAATGGGGATAAAGAAGCAGCTGATGTATGCTGGTCCCAAACAGGTAAGGGCCCTTCAACAATGTTGAAGAGGGGCCCAAAAAATGACTTTTTACAGTTAATGGCCGAGCCTAAAATAGTGTACAACTATGCCCAAAATGCAATGCAAGATATGGCCTAAAAGAGAGGCTACAACACAAAGTATACAAATGATGCTCTAAACAGCAATAGACCCTTAATGAAACATGGAGAGGGGGGTCAAAACAAGGCCATTTTCAGTTCAGACCAAGGTCCAAAAACAGAAGCACAGAGGGCTAATGAATCATGCAAAAATGGGGCCAAAAGATGGATACAATGGCAAGTGATATATGGAGGCCCCAAACAGTGATGAGCCCTTCAACAATGTTAAATAAGGGCTCAAAATAAGCTACTTCACAGGTTATAACATGCCTCAAAACAGTTTACATATAGGCCAAAAATAACATGCAAGAAAATGGCATATAAGAGGGATAATGAAGTAAGTGCCAAATGGGGGCCTCAAACAGTGAGAGGCCCTCAATGAAAGATGAAGTAGAGCTCAAAAAAATGCCACTTTCAGTTATGGCCAGAGCTCAAAAGTATAAGCAAGAAGAGTTAAGAAATAATGCAAAAAAAAAAGCTCAAAAGAGGGAAATAGTAACTCACCCTTGTAGACCAATCTTTAGCAACTTCTTGGACCAAGTTTGGATGCTCCTCAGCTTTGGAAGACAGCTCTAAATGGCTGAAATGGAGGTGGTGGTGTGATGCTAGGTGGTGGTGAAGAAATGGTGTAAGAACTTGGGTGTTTGAAGCTTGGAGGTATAGAGATAGGGGAGCTATGCATACAAGGCTTGAAGGCAAATTTTTTCAACCCTTTGCAAGGGGCTGGAGCTGCTGTATATGTAGGCAAAAAGGGGGAGAAAGAGGGGGAAAAAAGGGAGGGAAACCACTCCAAGTTTCCCTCCAAAAATTGCCCCACCGGATACAGAATCTGGGGGGAAAAAAAGTACATTTCTGTGATGTGCCAGGTGTAAGGAAGCTGGCCGGCTGGTTATTGGACTTGGAGGTGGCCGGCCGGCCCTTCCCACGGCCAGCCGGCCAAAGGTCAAAAGGGCCAATGAATATTAGTGGCCGGCCACCACAAATTGGTGGCCTCCCATGTGTCCTTAACACAGCCCTGTGGTTGAAAATTGGCAACTGTGAACCAAGAGAGAGAACAACCCACTTTTCAAAGGGGTTCAAAAGGGTCAAATGGAATTACTGGCCGGCCACCACATATTGGTGGCCTCCCAGGTGTGTACATCACAAATATGGGGTTTAGAGTGCAAGAAAATGGTCCAAGGGTGGTCAACATTGGCTTTGAAGTGAGAAAAACGGGCGTCGGAGGGCGATGATGGGATATAACTGGTTGCTGGAACAATTACTGGCCTCCCACCCTTCTACGACCTTCCTGGTGATGAAACAGAGGTCCCTGCCAAAAATGAACGAAAATCGATGCAAAATGAATGTTCGGGGGTCGAAACGCGCAGTCTGAGGCCCCGAAAACCGACTGTTAGGCACCAGGAGTGGTGTTCGACCACGAAGTCGGTCTCTCGGACCTCAGTGTCCCTCAAAAGGGAGTAAATAAGATGTATGCCAAAAATCGGAGCAAACGGAGGTGGTTAGGCGGTCCCGAACCGAGGCACTCGGCCTGACAGCTCCGAAAATCGGGAACCGGGCTCCGAAATGGGCAAAATGGCCTACGGCCACGAAATGTGGCCCACGGCCACTGAGAGATGGTCTACGAGACCTCCCTCCCTCTGGGAAAAGAAACAGAGAAAACCGAGCCTAGTTCGCAAACCGAGGCAAGGCACAGAAAAGCCCGAAAGTCCGGAGGCAAGGCTCACGGCCGAGACTCTGAAACCTCTGGACGAGCACGATATGCAACATCACCAAGCAGTCAATCGGTGACATCTGAGTCTTAAGGTCGGTCAAAAATGGGGTGCCTACAGTTGCCCCTCTTTGACAGAACTCGGAAGTCAAAAAGTGACGGGAGTGAATGTCAAAGCCCAAAGACAACCCATTTTTGACAAGGCCGAAGACTTATACAATCATACAAGATACACAGAGATATGCCCGTAGGCGTGCCCGCAGGCGGGGGGCAAAATGCAAATGGATATGCACAAGGCCGGAGGTAACTCAATGATCATGCAAATGCAGCAAGCTGTAATGAAGCAAGTATTCGCAAATAGATGCCACAGTTTTAAGCAAGGATGCAAAGCAACAACTACATTTCATGCAGTTAGGAATGCGGAGAATTATTCAATTCTCGTCACGTCTCACACGGAGAAGATACGATACCTGCACGATTCGTCTGGTCGCACCAGCTTCAAATGAACCGTACATACAATATCATGCCTGCAAAAGAGAGAAACTAAACAAGCACAATCATACATAACAACATATATCCGAGGTGATTTTGAAAGCTTGACACACGCGGTGTCGGCGGGTGAATGCATCATAATACGAGAAAGGAACGTGCGTGACAACGCAAGCTTAAGCGCAGAGGCATGGCAATATCAAACAAACGTGCATAACAATGCAAGTATGTTCATGAGAATGCAAGTTAGATGCACAATAATGCAGAACAATCGCAAATCAGGACGCGTGTTTGTCGCAAAATGACGGGCAAGGAAGTGCGCGCTTCGGTGAGGGCGAGTCGATTGCGGTCTCCGGTTCACCTCCCGGAGAGGTTACAACATGTTCACGAAGGGTACATTTTGATTTTGATGAGTAATGATGAGACACATGTCAGAAATTGAAGCTGAAGTTCCGGTGGAGCGATTTCGCTACAGAAAGTGCACTTTTCTTGAACTTTTTCAGGTCCGGGAACTCCAATCTTCCTCAAAATTTGCAGAGAGCTTGGGACCCACCTAGGGATCACCACCGGCCAGTTTTCTTCCCCATTAGAGGCCACCGGCCAGTTTTCCAAAAAGGAGATGGCCGGCCAGCCGGAAAAGGTGGCCGGTCGCCCATATGCCCAAATCCGCGGGCATTTTGGTCTTTTCACATTCTTTTCTTTATATTCACTCACCCAAACACTTTGAGCTCATAACATTAGTTCTGAAATCTTCTCCTCTAGCTTCCCAAACCATTTTCTCCCTCAGATCTGTGCTCCATACGTGTTTTCCAACGTCCCATGCAAGTTGTTTTCGCAAAAATATTCAGTTTTAAGCACTTTGAACCGATTAAATTTTGATTTTGGTGCTTCTTTTCTCATTTTTGCCACTTGAGGTGAGTTTATCCCAACATTTGGAAAATTTTCTCGGGAGTTGACTTTTATTGACTTTTTCATTTCCCGGGAGTTGACTTTTGTTGGCTTTTTCCAATTTTTGCTCATTTTTGCTCCTTTTGCAGATTTTCTGAAATGGCCGGTCATTTTCCTCATGGTGGTGGTCCTGCGGATGCCGGAGGTGCTCCCGATATTATGGCTCTACCTCTGAGGGTTCGACCCTTCATACCCAAGAGATATGCCCCGCCAGCGCATGTTCTTCCACGAGCTGTTTTCCATTACTTCACGGACTTTGACGGGCGAGCACCCGAGGATCTGCTTCTGCGGGAGCCGGAGTATCACCTCTCTCATGAGGCACGAGAGGTATTTACTTCATTTTTATCTTTTCTGCAACGTATTCTGCATTTTTCGTGGATTCTGTTTACATTCTGAATACACGGTTCGATTATCTGAATTCCTGAACACTCAGCCCATAAATTGATTGTCAACACACGGCACACACTGATTGAGATTTGAACACGCAGCCCAAACACTGATTTTCTGAATACACGGTCCGAATTGAAGGTGAACACACGGCACATCCTGATTGAGAGTTGAACACGCAGTCCAAACACTGATTCTCTGAACACACAGTTCGTATTGAAGGTGAACACACGACACACACTGATTGAGAGTTGAACCCGCAGCCCAAATTGATGGTGAACACTCGGCACACACTGATTGAAAGTTGAACACGCAGCCCAAGTTAATTTTCTGAACACATAGCCCGAATCGAAGGTGAACACACGGCACACACTGATTGAAAGTTGAACACGCAGCCCAAGCACTAATTTTCTGAACACACAGCCCAAATTGATGGTGAACACACGGCACGCACTGATTGAAAGTTGAACACGCAGCCCAAATTGATTTTCTGAACACACAGCCGAAATCGAAGGTGAACACACGGCACACACTGATTGAAAGTTGAACACGCAGCCCAAGCTAATTTTCTGAACACACAGCCGAAATCGAAGGTGAACACACGTCACACACTGATTGAAAGTTGAACACGCAGCCCAAGCTAATTTTCTGAACACACAGCCCAAATCGAAGGTGAACACACGGCACACACTGATTGAAAATTAAACACGCAGCCCAAGTTAATTTTCTGAACACACAGCCCAAATCGAAGGTGAACACACGGCACACACTGATTGAAAATTGAACACGCAGCCCAAGCTAATTTTCTGAACACACAGCCCAAATTGAAGGTGAACACACGGCACACACTGATTGAAAGTTAAACATGCAGCCCAAACATTGATTTTCTGGACACACAGTCCGAATTGAAGGTGAACACACGGCACACACTGATTGAGATTTGAACACGCAGCCCAAACACTGATTTTCTGAACACACAGCCCAAATTGAAGGTGAACACACGGCACACACTGATTGAAAGTTGAACACGCAGCCCAAACTAATTTTCTGAACACACAGCCCAAATCGAAGGTGAACACACGGCACACACTGATTGAAAGTTGAACACGCAGCCCAAACTAATTTTCTGAACACACAGCCCAAATCGAAGGTGAACACACGGCACACACTGATTGAAAGTTGAACACGCAGCCCAAATTGATGTCTAGCACGCAGCTTAAACTTTGAAATCTGAACACGCAGCTCATTCACTTTATTTTGCACGCAGCCTATTCATTTCATTTGCACACAGCTCATTCATTCTATTTGCACACAGCTCATTTTATTTTATGCTGAAGCATGTATTCATTCTGAATGCAGGTGACTTCTCGCACAGTGCGGGGATACGGCTCCACCGTAGCCAGAGATTGGTATGCCGAGCTCCCAGAGGCTGTTCGGGATTTGGTTGATTTGGCAGGGTTTGGCCCTTTCTGTACTGGGCTTTCCCGCTGTCCCGCCAGGAGGACGATGATGGCAGCTTTGGTGGAGAGATGGTGGGACACCACCAACTCCTTTCATTTTTCTGCTATGGGGGACCTGACTATGACCTCGCTTGACTTCGCTGTGTTGACTGGCCTCGACGTGGGAGGTTGGCCTATTCCTTATGACGAGGATATGGGTCAGTGGGAGGCCGCTTGGATGTATCTGCTGGGGGCATGCCTACCTATTGATAGAGCTTCGGGCAGAGTCCGATACACTTGGTTCTCCTCCCATTTTCGGAGGGAGGAAATGGACCCCGGGACTCCTGAGGAGGCAGCACAGTATGCCCGTGGTTTCTTGATGTTCCTCTTCGGGACCACTATGTTTGCCGACAGGGGGAATACTATTGGGTTGTATCTGTTGAGCGCCTTGGTGGACCTATCACAGGTCAGACGGTATGACTAGGGTGGCGCCGGCCTAGCTACCCTTTACTGCTACATGAGCACGACCTCCCGAGGACGGGGGGATTTACTTGGTGGTTACTGGAGAGCCTGGGAGGTACTTTCTGCCCTCTTGATTTACATTTCCGCTCTTCATTAGTTGTACACTGCACACACAGCGAACTTTACACACTATATTTTGCCCTTAGTACTTTGCATTTACATTCTGCAATGTTTTCCACAGTTGTGGGTCTATGCATACTTTCTAACGTTAGCCCCAGAGATGGTGATGGAGGGGCCCTTCATTACCCCGTACTCACTTGCATTTGAGGGCCAGCACCGGCCAAGACCTTGGGAGTCTCTCCTTTATCTACGGCAGTATTTCGACACGGTGCAGTCGACGGAGGTATTCCAGAACTCTCAATTCTTTGTGCTTTCATCTCTGATTTGTTTTGTGCCTTCTTGATTTCTGATTAATTGGCTATCCGCAGATTACATGGGAGCCCTGGGCACCTTTTGGTGAGAGTCTCCGATACCAGTATGCTGGAGGGCGAGGTGCCTCCCAGTACAGGATTCTATTCGAGGGGCCAGTTGGTAGGGCCTGGTTTCTGGGGGAGCGCTTCTTGCGCTAGGTATGGGGCTATATTTCTCATGGTCCTCCCTTAGTACCCCCAGTCGAGATGTGGATTGCTGATAGGCTCTCTTCTCGGGAGGTTGTTAATGCCATGCTGGGTACTGATGCTTTGCTTCATCTTGAGGAGGGGAATTATGCCACTTACCGTCACATATATCTGATGCCTCCATTGACGGGAGTCCGCACTCCGACGATGAGGCCTGCTAGTATGCCATCTTCGAGTCGGGCCTCGGCTCGGGCTGCAGACGCTCCTTCTTCCAGCAGGGCTGGTACATTCGGAGGGCGGCGCGGATTTATTCCCCCGATCCCTCCGACTTATCATCATCCTGGATGGCCGGATATGCCGACTGAGCTGATGGGGTGGCAGTATGGGACTATTGCTCCGATTCCGATCCCGATAGAGCCTCCAGTACCTGGCCACCGCTACGTCAGAGACCCTGAGTCACCACCGGTATGTTTTACAGCTTTGATTCATCACTCAGATATTTGAACATTCATTCCTTTATTGATACTCTTGTCTTTGCATCTGCAGCCCCCTGTTGAGTACATGGATCAGGTGCTCGAGATGGTAGCCTCACTCGAGGGGATGGTTCTGCGGAGGGAGGCGCAGTTGTCCATCATGGGCTTCCAGGTACCCTTTAGGTTTCTAGCACTGTATCTTCTGATGACATGCTGATTTTAAACATTTTATTGCATGCTGATCTTGAACATTTTATTGCATTAATAGGCTACTTATGTAGAGCACATCTGACACACACCGCTTTCATGCATTGTTCCTGCGTACATCCATTCTGTGTAGCTTGCTTGCATCTGTATCTGATACACATGTTTTGGCTAATGTATTCAATCTGTATTTTTCATTTTCAGATGCCTCCAGTATATGCTCAGCCACAAGCCAGGCCACCTGGGCCTTCTCGGGGATGCAGACCATCCGGGTCTTTTCGAGGAGCTGGGCCATCTGGGCCTTTCCGAGGAGCTGGGCCATCCAGGCCTTCTCGAGGAGCTGGACCATCCAGGCCTCTTTGAGGAGCTCGAGGAGAGGGATCGTCTCGCGGACGCAGGGCACATATCATAGAGGCGGAGCCCGATTAGAATGAGGAGGAGGATGATGCAGATCATCAGTCAAAGACATCTGCTGATAGAGAGGAGGGTTCCGGTCTTGGCTCCGAGAGTGGAGACGAGGCTGAGGGGGATCCTGAGGATGACAGCTCTGACTCGGACGGTGATGGGGGTGCAGAGGCGATTCCGCAGAAGAGGACGAAAAGGGCCTCTTATTCCCGCTCTCGAGAGCATTGATGTTGCAGTTCCCTGTTTTATTTACCTTTTTGCTAGTAGTTGTAGCACATTGTACATTATTAGGCAGTTTTATATTTTTGTAAAACTTGTGCCCTTTGTTTGCAAAGTAAGGCATGATGGAATGAAACAGCTTTTGAAAAAGGTGTTGTACTTTTAAACTCTTAGCATCATATCGCATCGTTTTGCACCATAATGAGATTGAATGAAAATGTACATTGTGCATTTGCCCAGTCAGGTAATGAACCGACGTAACAACTTAACTTACTAAGATATAATAAAATCTCGGCAAGTTTACAACTCGATAAGCAAAACACAACAATGTTGACGACTCAATAAACAAGACTCAAACAAAAATTGTTTACACAAAGAGTAACAATTCAAAACACGATATACGGTAGCTCGACAAAACTTACAACTCGATAAGCAAAACAACAACTCGATAAAGTGTACTTCGGACGATCTGGGCAACGGAATGCATCCGGAACAGAGGAAAATGGAGGCCTTCGACATACACGATGCACGGAAATGCTTGAAACTTCCTCCCGGAGGGTAAAACAGGACTGAAGGAACACAACAGAGCATGGCCGGCCACTTTTGGGGGCCGGCCGGCCAGTTTTGTGTAGGTGAGGGGAGAAATGTGGCCGGCCAGCTAGTTTTGTGTAGGTGAGGGGAGAAATGTGGCCGGCTAGCTAGAAAAGGTGGCCGGCCGACCACTTATCCTGGCAACCATCAACTTTTCAACACGTGTCCCCTTGAATAGTGTTTTCCTCACTTTAAAAGCTCCAACTTCGGGACTCATTCATTTCATCACTGCTTTGCACAAAAATGGAGGCATTTCTCGTAGAAAATCTCACATCTTGGATCTCCTCTTTAGATGGCTCGAAAAAGTTGAATTTCCGGGGTTTTGGCTTGAATGCACTATTCACGCTGAGCCGGACTCCGCTGCACCTTTCTTTTCTCCATACCGCGGCGAGATTTTGGAATCCGGTAACGCATGTCTTTAGCTTCGGCGGGCAAGAGGTATGTCCCACTTTTGAAGATTTTCAAATTTTGATGGAGTCTGAACGTTCGGAAGAGATCTTGTCTCAACTTAATTTCGGTCATGCCCAAACCTTAGGGCGAATGTGTGGACTCACCGCGCATAATGCTCGGTCCCTGATTTGCGACGGAATGTTGGATATCCCGAGCCTGATTTACCGGTTCTCCGATGCTGGTGACCGCAGTGACCATCATTGGCAAGGCTTCCGGCGACATGCCCTCTGTTTATGCATATTATCACATTTTCTGTTTGCCTCAGGCCTTGGAGGATCCAGCGTTTGTCTGATTGAGGTTGCTCAAGGCTTGAAAGAAGGAAAGAACTGTATTGCCATGATATTGGCCGAGACATTGATGGGCTTGGATGCTTTCCACCGTCGGGAAACGAACAGATTCGTGGGGAGTCCACTATTATTGCAGGTAATATTTCCCACCCGATCTCACATATGTGTTTGCTCACATCACTCGGCCCTCAGGCTCGGTTTTTTTTCATGAAACCCTTGTCTCACTGTTTTCTCATCGCACATCTCTCTATTCTTTATTCTCTCATTTTTCATCCCTCCCCAGGTATGGTTGATGGATAAACTGCAGGTTGTGGACTCTTGTTCAGCCTACTCAGCCTGTGCCTACTTCTTTCGACAACGTCTAGTCGATGCCCTTGATGAGGGATGGTGGTTCGACTGGATGTGCAATTTGTCGGCAGATCGCATTGCTTGGCGCTGTTCTTGGCTCAATCTCCCGGCAATGAGCTACAGTATGTCCCAGCAGATCAGGATTCGATTGATCGGCTTGACTCACTGCGTGTTCTATTTCCCATTCCGTATCCTACGCCAGTTTGGTCATGATCAAACTTGCCTACCAGAGGGTATAGAGTATTCGGCTACATTCCCGGTTCGAGGCGCACAGCTGGCCCGGCAGGCCGCAGCGTGGAGAGTTAGAGAGCTCCTGGCTCCTGCTCCCACTTTCAATTGCATGTTGTCTGATGAGTGCTGGGACTGGCTTAACGAAGAAGCGCAGGTTGGGCCTAGCTTGGCATCAGAGGCTTCAACCAGCTCTGGAAGGGAGCGCAGGGACACTTGACTTGACTATGCCCCGGACTTATTGCTTTATTAGTACTTTCAAGTTTTCGTTATGAGTGTAATAAAAAGCGACTTCAATTGTATGCAAGAGCAAGAGAACTCCGTATCGAAATCAATGAAATTGAAGGTTGTGGTACTGAAAATTCTCCGCTTTGGTCCAAAAATGGTCGTAGTTGTAAAAGATCAATTTTAACAAAGTCAACATTTATTAAAACTTTTCAAAACTATTTTTGATATGGATCAGAACTGGACACGCCTGAAACCTGTCACTGAGATGCATAACCCCGGATCCTAGCAACTGGAAAGTTGCCCCTAGTCTGAATAATACTGCGGCACTGTGTGGCAACGGAAAGTTGCCCCTAGTCTGAATAGCACTGTACCGGAGATCGCGATGACTGCTGATGGATAAAGATGACTGAGATGATCAAAATGGACAAAGTTGATCGAGGAAAAGTTTATGGCTGAACTTCAAGATGAAGTTGCCTACGTATCCCAAAGATGGGAATCAAGCCTTACGTAGTTCAGGCTCAGGTTCGCTCGGGTATTTTCACTCTCCTTTTACGCTCTAACTTTTGCCAAGGCCGCCCTTTGCGGGTTTTTGACCTTGCGAGCTCAGTTTTTATGATTTGAAATTTTCTGTGCTCTGAGTTTTGCCTAGGTTGCCCTTTTGGGTTTTCGGCCTAGCGAGCCTCTCAAGGGTAATATTTCTTCAACTTGTCCATATTGATCGGTTGTGAGAACTCCAAGCCATCTAGATCCATCAGAACCACAGCTCCACCTGACCAGATTGACTTGATGATATAGGGACCAGTCCAATTGGTTCTGAACTTGCCCCTTGGGTCGTGGATGGGAACTCGGTTGTCTTTGAGCACTAAATCTCCTTCTTTTAAATTCCTGGACTTAACCTTCTTGTTGAAAGCCCGGGCGATTCTGCGTTGATAACCATGGACATGGTACAGTGCTTTCAGCCTTCTTTCATCGAAGAGCATGAGTTCCTCAAACCTGCTCTGCTGCCAATCCGCTTCGGCTATCTGGCACTCAGCCAATACTCGTAATGACGGGACCTCAATCTCAATAGGCAGAACGGCCTCCATCCCATAAACCAATGAGTACGGGGTCGCCCCAGTAGAAGTTCTGATTGAAGTCCGGTAGCCCCATAGAGCGAACGGTAGCTTATCTGGCCAGTCCTTGTAGGTTTCCACCATCTTTTGCAGTATGTGCTTGATATTCTTGTTGGCGGCCTCGACCGCTCCGTTGGTCTGCGGCCGATAGGTAGACGACTTATGAAAAGCCACATTGTATTTCTCCAAAAAGTCAATCACCTCCTTTTTGAAATGGGAACCATTGTTTGAAATTATTTCGTTTGGGATCCCATAGCGACAAATGATGTTGTTTCTGATAAATTTTGCAACATGCGAAGCCTTCAACACCGCATAAGATTGGGCCTCAACCCACTTTGTGAAATAATCTATCGCTACCAAGATGAACTCATGCCCATTCGACCCCTTTGGTGTGACCACTCCGATTACATCAATTCCCCAGACTGAAAACGGCCATGGCGAAGTCATGTTGTACAGCTTAGACGGCGGAACGTTCATGCGATTTGCATGAATCTGACATTTGTGGCATCGCCTGACAAAACCGATACAATCCTCCTCCATGATGGACTAGTAATAACCCTGTCTGAGGATCTTCCGTGCCAACATTACCCCATTCATGTGCGTACCGCATTCTCCCCCATAGATGGCTTCCATCAGACGCTTTGACTCTTCGGCATCAACGCACAGTTTATGCATTCCCAGATGACCCCTTTTATACAGTTTACCCCCGCAGATGATGAACTGAACTGCCATTCTCCTGATTGCCCTTTTGTCTTTGGCATTTACCCCTGGCGGGTATACTTCTTTCTCCAAGAAGTTCCAGATGTCATAATACCAGGGGTTTTCGTCCTGAACTTCATCTATAGCGGCAATCGACTAGTAGGCAGGTACAAATTTCTGGTCGATGATGACTGGACGCATCCGGACTCTACACGGGATGTCTATCATAGAAGATAGAGTTGCTAAAGAATCTGCGAACCTGTTGTTCTCTCTTAGTAGATGAGTAAAACTTAGCTTCTCAAACCGAGGAATCAGCAAGTCCAAGGTCTGGTGATACATCATCATCTCTTCCTCTTTTACTTTCCAGTCTCCTTTAGCTTGAGACACAACAAGGTTCGAGTCCCCAATGACGTCCAACTATCTTGCCCCTAGTTCCAGGGCTGCTTCTAGACCAGCAATACACGCCTCGTATTCTGCTTCGTTGTTCGAGACTTTGAATCGGAGTTTAAAGGCTAGAGGGATACGGGAATTGTCGAGTGCTATCAGCAACACCCCTATCCCATTCCCGTATTGATTTGACGCTCCGTCAAAGTACATCGTCCAAGTTTCGTCGTCAATATGCAAAATGGCCTCATCTGGGAATAAATACTTGACTGCTTCACCCCCTTCCACTGGATGGTCGGCTAAAAATTCTGCCACTGCTCTGCCTTTGACCGACTTGCATGTTACATACTTTAGATCAAATTCGGAGGGCAACAGCAACCAACGAGCTAGCCTACCCGTAAGTGCTGGTTTCTCGAAAAGATATTTGATGGGATCAAGTAGTGAAACCAACATTACAGAGTGAGCTAACAGGTAGTGCCGCAGCTTCCTGGTAGCCCATACCAAGGCTAAGCATGCCTTTTCCAGCGGAGTGTAACAGGTTTCGTACTCTAGCATCTTCTTGTTTAGGTAGTAGATGGCTTTCTCCACCTTGTCTTCTGATTCTTGTGCAAGCATGCAGCCCATTGTAGTTTCAGTTACTGACAGATACAAAATCAACGGTTTCCCTGGTTCTGGCGGTGACAATACAGGTGGGTTCTGTAAATATTCTTTAATCTGTTCAAATGCAGCTTGACATCGGCCGTCCCATTGGAACTTCTTTCCTTTCTTGAGGAGGCCAAAAAGTGGTTCACAAGTCAAGGTTAATTTTGAGATAAACCGTCTTATGAATTGCACTTTACCCAGAAAGCCTCGCACCTCCTTTTCAATCATTGGTGGTGGCATTTCTAAGATGGCCTTGATTTTGGAAGGGTCGACCTCGATGCCCCTTTGTGTAATCAGAAACCCTAGCATTTTTTCGGCTGTAACACCGAATGTACATTTCTGAGGGTTTAGCCGTAACCAGAATTCCCTGATCCTTTGAAAAAACTTGTGCAAGGCGGTGTAGTGGCCCTCTCTTTCTTTGGATTTGACAATCATGTCGTCCACGTACACCTCAACCTCTTTGTAGATCATGTCGTGTAATATCGTGGTCGCGGCCTGTTGATAAGTAGCTCCAGCGTTCTTCAACCCAAATGGCATGACTCTATAGCAGTACGTCCCCCACGGGTGGTGAATGCAGTCTTTTCCCGATTTTCTGGCGCCATCACTATCTGGTTGTAACCTGAGAAGCCATCCATGAATGAGAGCAAAGCGTGCCCTGCTGTGAAATCCACCAACTCATCGATGTGCGGTGGGGGAAAGTCGTCCTTCGGACTAGCTCTGTTCAAATCCCTGAAATCCACACATACCCGGATCCTGCCATCCTTCTTCGGCACCGGAACAATGTTGGCCAACCAAGTCGGATATTCTGATACCAGCAGGAAGCCTGTGTCGATTTGCTTGGTGACCTCTTCCTTAATCTTGAGAGCCCAGTCCGGGCGAATCCTTCTGAGTTTCTGTTTGACAGGTCAGGCCTCGGGGTCAAGGGGGATTCGATGATGTACAATCTCAGGATCGATTCTAGGCATGTCTTCGTAGGACCACGCGAAAACATCTTTGAAATCTTTTAATAAAACGACTAAGCGCTCGCGTTCCTCCGAAGACAACGTGGACCCGATCTGGACCGGCCGCGGGTCCTCCTCAGTACCAATGTTCACGGTAGTGATTTCATCCATTAGAGGTTTGACAAATCTCTCTTGCACTTGCTCAATTAAACGTTGCAAAACCGGAGGAACTTCGTCCTCGTCGTTTTCATCAAAGTTTTGAAAGTCTAAATTAATGCAATAAATCAAGGGCACAGAAAAGTACTCAGAAACCACAGTTACTTGATTCTCATTAAGTTCATCCAAATCGCCCGATTCATTTACAATAGACTCAAATGAAAAGGAAAAAGACGACCTAGACAGGACTGTGGTATCCGGGTTATCATCCCCAGGATTACCAGATTCAGACTCAGTCGAGCTGGAACCTGATTCCGACTCACAAGACTCAGTGGAATCAGATTCCGGCTCACTACCTGACCCGGCGCTGCTGGACAAAAATCCCTCCTCGTATTGCCAAGTGAGAGAGGGTGCGATAGATGCATCCAAGATAGCTGCTGGTAGGCCCGCAGCCGTTTCATCCCCAATCATGGAAACCGCGAAGTTATCCCCCAAGCACTTATGGTCAATCGGAGGATCAGAAAGTTGACATGCCAGTGCTACCCCCATTTCAAATTCTGTGCCCTCAGGATCCACTGCCTTACATTGCTCAACCTCAGCTGATGGGTCTGTCTGCTCTATGGCAACGTCATCCCCGGATAGTTGCAGGTCGAAGAAGATCTCGAAACCTGGCACGCACTTCTTCTCCGCGTTTAGCCATGGCTCTGGGAAGCCACAAAATGAAAAGTCTTCCCCCTCCCGGACGAAACGTCCGATCAGGGTACCCTGAATGGGCCTATGCATTAACTCAAAAGGCTTCCCAGCCTGCTTTGCTCTAGCTCTTCCAGCCATTTCTTTTCCCTTCCTCACCCAGTCCTCTCTGGTGGGCAAATAACCCAAGCCAAAGGTATGAGGGTTGTGTGGCACTTCGGCCAATGCTGCAACGCCTTTCCGGCCGCTCCTTCCTAATCCCATCCTGGGGATATGTTGTAGCTTGTTCATAAGGTAGACAGATTGAGCACTGACGTACACTCCCTCATTCACAGCCATGATATTCTGCACCACCCAGGCCTCAGCCAAAGTAAACCCTGATAAGAACACATCCTCTGTGCCATGCTCGATTTCCAAGACAGGTGTGGACACCTCTGGCGGCGGATGGATTGATGAATTCCCGAAGACAATAGCCACACCCTTCTCGTGAGGTTATTTCAACATCTAATGTAAAGTGGAAGAGACTGCCTTTACTTGGTGCAACCACGGCCGCCCCAAGAGTAGATTGAAGGTTACGGGAACGTCAAAGACATGAAATTCAATGTTATGTTGTCCCGGACCAACCTGCGTCTGAATTTTGACAGTCCCCATCACTTCCTTGCTGGTATTATCATATGCCCTGATCACCTGAGTAGTCGGCGCAAAGTCCATGGGCTTCAACCCGATTGCATATGCTGTTCTGGCTGGGTAGACATTGATGGCGGACCCGGTATCAACAAGTACCACCGGTATCCACTTGTCTCTACATTCCACAGAAACATAGAGGGGTTTGTTATGATTTGTGCCCTCAGGCGGTAGTTCTTTGTCTGAAAAGGTTAATGCTGGGGAACCTCCTCCCGGAAAAACCAGCCCAACCAGCTGCTCTGGCGTAGTATCTATAGAGAGTTTGGCCTTGTCCATAGCAGATAGGACAGCCTGTCTGTGTACTCGCGACGCCATAAGCAGTCCCCAGATGGAGATGTCTGCTTGTATCTTCTTCAATTGCTTGAGCACAGCTTCTTCTTCAATCTGTTTCTCCTTCTGTTTCTCAGCTTCTTTATCTTTCCCAGACGCCTCAGGTTGGTCTAAGTGCTGGGGCTTGAAACCGTCCACTTCTCGTCATATGAGCGACCTCGTCAATATACCAAGTATCATCTGGTTGGTTACTTCCCCAATCCTCATCTGTGTGGGCAAGACATAAGTCATCGTCTTCCCACCACATTCCGTCAGCAACCGACAGACACCTGTCCGGCTCCGGTATGCTCGTACCCGCAGCACCTTCAGTCTTGATGCCCGCAGCATTTTCTGTTCCCGTGCACACAGCACTCTCGACCCCCACATGGGCCTTAGCTTTTCTAATTCTCTTGGAATCCTCAAATCTTTGTTGTTCCAACTGCGTCAGTACAGCTGGTGGTTCAATACTCCCTGCATTTACAATCCCCAAGTTTTGAGCGAAATTCTTAGTGCCGGCGCTCTCCGGCGGTGTATTCTGACTCTCGGCCCTTCCGGCCACCACTGATACTCTTGCCCTTGCCGGGCCCTGCTCTGGTTGAAATTCTACGACGTCTGGTTGATCATCTAACCATTCGGTAACTTCTGCCGACTCCTCATATTCAAACCAGTTGATTGCCGCATCCCCTGATTCTTGGTCACTGAAGAACTAGAGGTTGGCAAGGTCCTCTCCTACAGCTGTTAGATCATCCATTCCCCATTCAAATCTGTCCCCCTGTATTACACATAATTCTACTCTTTCTGGCAGCCCCACACTCAGCTCAGACCGGCCCACTGACTGGATGTATTCACTTGGATCATAGACTCCTTTAGCGAGATTCCCAGACTGTTCAATCTCAGACTTTGCAACCCCACTTTCCTCTGAAATCTGCCTTGTCCCATCTTCGGTGGTCACCATCACTGGCTCAGATTGGGTTGTGGAGATGTCCATCATGCACAAGTCAGTGCAGACAGGAAGGATCACCTTCGGCTTAGGTAGGTGGGATGGGGTGATATAGACACTAGGATCGTAAGACACGACCCCAATTTGGATGAAGTTGATTCTGTTGGGAGGAGGGGCTTGGTTATGTGGTAGGAGAGGATTTGTCATGACATTGGGTTTTTCGGGAGGCGCGATCACCTGCTTGTCAATAAGATCCTGGATCTCATGACGCAATCTGAAACAACGGTCGGTGTCATGACCGTGCTGTTGGTGATACGCGCAGTATTTTGCCGGGTCGTCAGAGGGAGGGAGTGGATTTGGTAGTGGCCTCGGCTCTAGGGGCGTCAAATGCTTCTTCCTGATTAATACCCCCAGAGCTTTGGACAGGGGCATATATAGGGGTGTGAAGGTTCTTTGGCCTCTGGGTTGATATTTAGTGTTTTGGGTATTGCTTCCAGATGTGCCAGAGAAAGGCGTGGCTGTCGTGGGTCTTAGGGGAGAGGGAGTGGTGGTGACCATGCTCACCTCTGAAGCTCGTGCAGTTGCAGCGCCACTCGGGCCTGCGTTATTGTTATGGTTGAAAGTTCTTCTAGGTTGCTCCTTATCCTGGTCGATCAGACCTTGTTTTATGGCATCCTCGATCTGTACCCCCATCTCGTGTAAATCTGAGAAGGTGGGAAAGGGGAGTACGATCATCTTCTGCATCAATTTCGGTTGGAGATTGCGCACAATCATCCTGATTTGATCTTTGTCTGTAGGCTTCAAAGTCATCATTGATGCCTTTGCCCTCCAACGAGTTACGAAGTCTGAGAAAGTCTCCTTGGGTTCCTGCCTCGTCGTTTCGAGATCACGAGTTGTAATCTCGATCTGTGTATTGTACGAGTACTGTGCAACAAAGGCCTCAGCCATCTCATCCCAACTTCTTTTGACCTCGTCTTCCAACTTCGCGTACCAGATGGCGGCCACACCCGACAAAGTTCGGCCGAACAGAGAAAGCTTTTGTGGTCGGGTTAAGCCCATTGGTCGCAGGATGTCTGAGAATAGCCGAAGATGGACCATGGGGTCCCCGAACCCGTCGAAACGGTCAATTTGTGGCATCTTGAACCTATCGGGCAATGTCACGGCCACGTCGGTGTATCCATCCTCGATGTCCGGAATGGCCTTCACCCCTTGTGATTTCTTAAAAAGCTTCTCAAGCTTACTCATTTTTAGAGCTGTGTGGTCCATTTCGAGCTCAAAGGGAGAGTCCGGGTGATTGGGTGTATGAGTCTTGGACAGTTGAGGTGGAAGCGGGGGCGGAGCTGGCCCCGTTGGAAGGTTTGTATCCTCTTGGATATTCTGGACATTTGGCACAGTGTTCTGGGTGTTTGGCAGAGCATTCTGAACAGTAGGAGCTTGCTCGGGTAATGGGGGTCGTGGTGGAGGAGGAACCTGATGTGAAGCAGATGCCGTATTCTGCTGTTGCAGTCTAGTGATTAGCTCAGCTTGCTGGGCCATGATTGCAGCTTGTTGCTTAGAGAACTCTGCTTGGCGGGCAGCGTCCTCTTGCATCTGTCTCATGCTCTCCTGCATTTGGCGCATTAGGGCTTCTACCCCTGACGTATTTTGCTGATCCATCTGACTGACCGGTAGATCTATCTCGATAGCAACAATTGGGACCTCAATCCTATTATCCTCTGACAGAGTAACCCACTGTTCTGGCAACCTCTGTTCTGACACACTGTGCTTCTTTGGCTTTCTCCTGACAACGGGAGGTAAAGAATAGAACACTGGATGTCCGTCAACCAGATCCTCAGATCGATTGAGTCGGCGACCTCGTGTCCAAAGTGCTTGGGAAATATCTACAGGGTTGGAAGCAATGGTGCTAAAACTGCCCTAGCAAAAGATAAATAAAGCGAAAAGGAAATAAATAACCAGATAAATGAAGAGCATGATAGCTTAAAGTAAATACACAACATACAGTCGGCCATACAACACACGGTTGACAAGGTGAAAATAAACTGTCTCCAAATACTGATTATTGTCCCTGAATCACTGTTCCCCAAAGACTGAATCGGATACCCGCAGATAACTGATTCTCAAATACTGACTGATGCCCGCAGGCCTGATGCCCAAACTTGCAAACTGATACATGCATTCCTGTAAAGACACGCTCTAAAGCACATAACAGATAAGTGAGAGCCAAAACACCCCTATGTTGGGGTAGGGTATCCCTGTCCTATTGTGTCAGGAGCTAGGGTTTCACTACGTACGCAGCGGTTTCAAACAACCTATATCGGGTAAGCAACCTGTCTTAGTTTGGAATGGCCACTACGGATTTCGATATGCACTTGTTCGAATGGTCAAAGAGGGTGCCCCGGTAAAACCGGGGTTTGTGTTCCCATGCTGTCAGAGCCCACAGCCGATCAGCCTTATGGTCATGCCTTGACAAGACAAGCCTCCGGAAAATCGTTCGGGAATGGCATATGGAAAACACAGTGTCCTAGGCGCACCAATGCAAATGCAATGCAAATAACCACACAAGTGTAGTCAAAACTAGATATCATGAGTTCGAATCAAGTTCTCTAAATCCCCAGTGGAGTCGCCAGAAACTGTAGACAGGCCCGCGAGGGGACCTCGCTACAGCTCGGACTCGATTTGTGTTACGGTTCTTAATCTTGAACCAAAGAGTCCAAATCCGGCAAATCGTTTTGAGAAACAGATTTTTGAAAGAAGTGCCAAACATGGACTGCTTTGCCAGATATAGAGTCGCCACCTAAATATTTTATTTTGGGAAATTTTGGAAACCCTGACTCGTTGCCTAAGGCCACATGTCCGTCATCACCAAAGTTGCCTCGACTCGGGAACTTGGGTACGATTGGGGAAGGTCACTTCATGAGCACCCCCGCTCGCCCGGTCAAAGACCGGCCTCTACTAACCATGATATCTATTTTTGAAAATATTGTATGTTCTTATTCCGGTTATTAGCCTAGGTTACTTTGTGATGCCCACAGCACACAAGTATAGACTGAGTCGCCTGAATTGGAACAAAACATTTCATGTTTGTTTCTTTGAAAATTGTTTGATGGTGCTAACCGCAGGTAGGCTTAAAATGCGGATTTTGCCACCCTCGGGTGGGCTTAGAAAACATGATTTTACCACTGTCTACTGGGCTTAAAACAAACATTTGATGAATTTTTCCAATCCAAATAACCTAACCTCCACCCACAGGCATCCAAGCAGGTATATCACATAAGCACATAGCCTCATGGTAAGCATGCTATTCATGGCAGTCACTCACACGCATGCAAGGATGCTAAAGCATAAAACTCACCGAGTACTCCAAGCCAAAACAGAAACTGATTAGAAATCCATGCATGATTCTAAATATACAGAAATGCCTAATGCAACACATGCAAAGATGCAAACTATAGCAGGCTCAGCTATTCTAAACATGGCATATGAGATGCAACAGCTAACACGTATTCAACTTAGAATTGAAATTAAAATGCAGTTAGTATGATGCACCAAGCCCGGTGCATGCAAAACAGATGAATGAATGCAAACATGCTATCATACTGTATGCTAATTGAAACATGCGCTAATCTAACCATCATAAGCGGGTAAATAAAAGGGAAGAAAGACGTGGGGTTGGAAGACATACATCACACACACGCACACTTATTACAATTATGCCATCGCACAGAGGGTCCGAATAAATAGTACAGTCCTGAATAGTACAGTCCAAATAAATAATACAGTCCAAAATATATACAAATTCCTAATTAATTAACAAATTAACTAAGAAAAGAATAAACCGGCATGCAAGCCAAGGACTGTCTTGACTCTTCTTCAAATGATGAATGATGCATGTCCGGGTTGCCTTCGCGCGGAAATCCACAATGATGTCCCAATTAGCCTCTGTTTTGCAATGGTTTTTGGAAAGCGCGCCAAGCCTCTGAAGACTGCTGATTCTTGATTTGCTGCAACAGAGAGCAGGAAAGGGGCATGGCAATGTATTTTCACAAATGTATGCATGCCTCGATCCTCGTGCCACCAATCACGCATATCGATGCATGATGGCCGAGGAGTCGGATTGCACAATTCAATATGGAATGAATGCACATGAAAACTTAACTAAAACCTAACTCCATCATGGATAATCCGGAGTGTCGGTGACTGGGGAATTGAGACACGTTCCGTCACTCGGAGTACGAAACGTACCTCGTTTCCCGTACTCGGGCTAACTCCTATCCCGAACACAATGCAATATGCATGATATGCATGAAATGCAACTAAGATACATCCTAACATGCAACATGCTATGAAATGGCATACACAATGCACGAGGTAACATGGCATACACAATGCACTAACATACAATCATAGCATACACAACGCTATGGAATGAAATGTTATACACAATGCATAATGGACTTACACCAATATGAGTGGACCTCAGCCACACTCACATAGGAGACCATCAGATGAAAATGAGACACTCGAGATGCATGCACGCGTGCACGCAAACCGAGGACCGAACCTGCGGCACGGAATGACACTCTAACAAGGCATGGCAAAACATGAAAAATGGCATACTAGTATGCAAATTTCAGAGGCAAAATGAGATGCAAAACAGCCTCGAAACATGGCAAAATGGTACCCGATGCATGGAACGAGTCCCGAAACATGAATTTTGGCGCATGAAATGGCCTATAGCTATACAATGCATGCATAATTTGGAAATGAGATGTAAATACAGAAGCAAGGCAGCCCCAAAACAAGCATATTTACAGTTTAAATCAAGGCCAAAAAGTGGGCACAAATGAGGCTAAATTAGCATGCAAAAATGGCCCTAAAAGCAAGATAAAGAAGCAAGTGCAAGATTCTGTCCCTTAACAGGGAAGCGGCCTTCTACAATATTGAAGAGGGGCCAAAAATATGATGCTTTACAGTTTATGGCTAACCCCAAAAACAGATACAAGTATGCTCAAAATGCTATGCAAAATAAGGGCCAAAATGGGGATAAAGAAGCAACTGATGTATTCTGGTCCAAAACAGGTAAGGACCCTTCAACAATGTTGAAGAGGGGCCCAAAAAATGACTTTTTACAGTTAATGGCCGAGCCTAAAACAGTGTACAACTATGCCCAAAATGCAATACAAGATATGGCCTAAAAGAGAGGCTACAACACAAAGTATACAAATGATGCTCCAAACAGCAATAGACCCTTAATGAAACATGGAGAGGGGGTCAAAAAAAGGCCATTTTCAGTTCGGACCAAGGCCCAAAAACAGAAGCACAGAGGGCTAATGAATCATGCAAAAATGGGGCCAAAAGATGGATACAATGGCAAGTGATATATGGAGGCCCCAAACAGTGATGAGCCCTTCAACAATGTTGAATAAGGGCTCAAAATAAGGTACTTCACAGTTTATAACATGCCTCAAAACAGTTTAAATATAGGCCAAAAATAACATGCAAGAAAATGGCATATAAGAGGGATAATGAAGTAAGTGCCAAATGGGGGCCTCAAACAGTGAGAGGCCCTTAATGAAAGATGAAGTAGAGCTCAAAAAAATGTCACTTTCAGTTATGGCCGGAGCTCAAAAGTATAAGCAAGAAGAGTTAAGAAATAATGCAAAAAAAAAGCTCAAAAGAGAGAAATAGTAACTCACCCTTGTAGACCAATCTTTAGCAACTTCTTGGACTAAGTTTGGGTGCTCCTCAGCTCTGGAAGACAGCTCCAAATGGCTGGAATGGAGGTGGTGGTGTGATGCTAGGTGGTGGTGAAGAAATGGTGTAAGAACTTGGGTGTTTGAAGCTTGGAGGTATAGAGATAGGGGAGCTATGCATACAAGGCTTGAAGGCAAATTTTTTCAACCCTTTGCAAGAGGCTGGAGCTGCTGTATATGTAGGCAAAAAGGGGGAGAAAGAGGGGGAAAAAAGGGAGGGAAACCACTCCAAGTTTCCCTCCAAAAATTGCCCCCCCGAATACAAAATCTGGGGGGGGGAAAAAGTACATTTCTGTGATGTGCCAGGTGTAAGGAAGCTGGCCGGCTGGTTATTGGACTTGGAGGTGGCCGGCCGGCCCTTCCCATGGCTGGCCGGCCAAGGGTCAAAAGGGCCAATGAATATTAGTGGCCGGCCACCACAAATTGGTGGCCTCCCATGTGTCCTTAACACAGCCCTGTGGTTGAAAATTGGCAACTGTGAACCAGGAGAGAGAACAACCCACTTTTCAAAGGGGTTCAAAAGGGTCAAATGGAATTACTGGCCGGCCACCACATATTGGTGGCCTCCCAGGTGTGTACATCACAAATATGGGGTTTAGAGTGCAAGAAAATGGTCCAAGGGTGGTCAACATTGGCTTTGAAGTGAGAAAAACGGGCGTCGAAGGGCGATGATGGGATATAACTGGTTGCTGGAACAATTACTGGCCTCCCACCCTTCTACGACCTTCCTAGTGATGAAACAGTGGTCCCTGCCAAAAATGAACGAAAACCAATGCGAAATGAAGGTTCGGGGGCCGAAACGCACAGTCCGAGGCCCCGAAAACCGACCGTTAGGCACCGGGAGTGGTGTTCGACCACGAAGTCGGTCTCTCAGACCTCAGTGTCCCTCAAAAGGGAGTAAATAAGATGTATGCCAAAAACCGGAGCAAACGGAGGTGGTTAGGCGGTCCCGAACCGAGGCACTCGGCCTAACGGCTCCGAAAACCAAGAACCGGGCTCCGAAATGGGCAAAATGGCCTACGGCCACGAAATGTAGCCCACGGCCACTGAGAGATGGTCTACGAGACCTCTCCCTCCCTCTAGGAAAAGAAACGGAAAAAACCGAGCCTGGTTCGCAAACCGAGGCAAGGCACAAAAAAGCCCGAAAGTCCGGAGGCAAGGCTCACGGGCGAGACTCTAAAACCTCTGGACGAGCACGATATGCAACATCACCAAGCGCTCAATCGGTGACGTCTGAGTCTTAAGGTCGGTCAAAAATGGGGTGTCTACACAAGGGCATTGTCAATCGATGTCAGTTGTAGATCTGCTGTACATCTAGTCGCTCCACAACCCCTCTGTGGGAAAGTTCATGAGTTGTGAGTAAAAGAAGGAGAATCTAGCAGAATGCTAAGGGCAAGAGCCCACAACTTCTTGCTTATCCATCAACCACTCAGGGAAAGGATAAAATAAGAGAGATTAAAGAATAGAGAGATATGCGTTGGGAGAAAAAGTGAGAAAAAGGCTTTTCAGAGAAAAAGAGATTGAGTGCCAAAGTGATGTGAGAATCACAAATAAGAAAGGGTGGGAAACAATACCTGGAAGAGTAGGCTCCCCATGAACCGAGAGGTCTCTCGTCATTGGAACATATCTGAGTGTTGTGTTTGTTGTTTTTGTTTGTTTCGATTCTTGTTTGAGTTGTTTTGAGTATCAATAAATGTGTTGTTTTACTTTGTTTTCCCTTTGTTGAGTCGTTTTGACTATGGTCATTCGTAGGCTCAATACCTGGTCAATAACTCTTTCTCAATTTCAATTTCAAAAAAATAAATCGTTTTGTGTTCAGAGTGCCGTGCCATTCTCAATATATGTGCAAAACAGGATTCTTTATTTCATAAAGTGCAAGGTCCACCCCCGATCAAGAGTGAGAGCAATAGAACCAAGACCTATCTAAAGCTATATAGGTTTTGGACTGCAAAGCTAAAGAAAAGAGGGAAAATCAGAGCATCTGAGTTTGTTTCAACTTTAGCAAATTCTGAGACTGCATTCCAGGTGCACTTTCTCCGGCCTCGCCATTTGTCTGGAGTATGAGTGTCCTTCGACCCCGAGTTCAAGCCTGTTTCAAGTCAGAATGGCAATCAAAGCGGCATGCAGATGTTACCCCTTGCCAATATGAATAGGATGTATCCTTTTTTGAGCATGTTGCAAAGTCTCCGAGGGGTAAATCGGAGGTTGTCACCGAACAACATTTTTTGTTTGATCTGTCTTTCTATCAAAATTACATATTTTGTTCTCTTCTATTGCGTAGAATGTACACTTTCATATACACTTATGTTGCATGTGTGCCTCGCATCGTTTATGGTTCATACATAGAATATGCTTTTAATGTTGCATAGAATATGTTCTTGTTTTATGCATAGAACATCCTTTCAGTGTTGCATAGAATACGCTCTTGTCTCTTGCATAGAACATGTTTTCAATTAACATCATGCATTGGTTGTTTATCTTGCATGGAACATGCGTTGTCACTGTATTGATTTGTAAGCCTTGTTCATTTATTCATTCTGTGCATCTATCGCATAATAATCTCATTTTGTGCATCTATTGAACAATAATCTCACTCAATGCATCTATTGCACAATTTCATCTCACATCACACTGTCTTGTGCATTTCATCGCACTATTTTGTGCATTTCATTGCACTTTTTTTTTTTGTGTGTGAATCTTACTTGCACTAGTTTGTGCATTTCATCTCATTATGTTGTGCATCTTACTTGCACTATTTTGTGCACTTACACTCGCACTATTTTGTGCATCTTACTTGCATTATTTGGTGCATTTCATCGCACTATTTTGTGCACTTACACTTGCACTTGCACTATCTTGTGCACCTAAATCGCACTCTCTTGTGCACTCTCGGTCTAGGAGACCTTAAATCCTGCATCTTCACTCGCACTCTCTTGTGCACTCTCGGTCTAGGAGACCTTAAATCCTGCATCTTCACTCGTACTCTCTTGTGTACTCTCGCTCTAAGAGACCTTAACTCATGCATCTTGATTCGCACTCTCTTGTGCATCGCACTATCTTGTGCACTCACTGGTCTAGGAGACCTTAAATCCTTTAAAGGTGCAATTCCTTTGGTGTTTGTCGTGCTCGAACGACTTTCGGTGGTCTGGTATAGCCACCTGTCTGTGTTTACGAAGAGTTTTTAGGAGATCAACTAAGACGATACAAACTAGAGTTCGAATGGCCAAGGCCTATAATGCAATGGTTCGGGATTTCCGAGACTAAAGTCTGTTTTAAATACCCAGGGGTGTATCCTCAGCTTGAAATTTGTATGGTAGCCCCATAGGTTGAGGTGGCTTGTACGCGCCTCAATTCTGGATACTGAACCAACCTAGTTTGTCACCCTATTGGAGAATAGAGAAAGTTACGAACATAGTCAGGGAGGAAAGTAGTACTTGTTTGGAAGTGCAACCAAGAAGGAGTGGAAGATCCCCAACAGCATAAGGTGAGTCATCACCGATTGCCCCTGCAGGCTACTTTCACTTCCTAACTGCTATATCGCATTTATTATCTATTACATCACATCTATCACTTCTATTGCATATAGAATTTATTGCATACATCTATTGCATCATACCATTTTATAGTCTGCATCCTTTCCATGTTAAACTTAGTCTGGCATGTGCCCATACTTTTCACGTTAAAACATAGCTCTGCATGTGTACGTGCCTATTCCACAGGAATTGTGGTCTGAGGGTTTCGGCATATTTTCTATGTTAGATGTGATCTGTTTTGTGCCCATACCTTTTCTAGGTAAAATGTGGTTCGGCTTACGCCTTATTCACTGTATCCATTGCATCGTGGTTTGTCTTGTTGCATTCAGCATTTAGGATCACGATCTTTTCGTAGCAAATCATTCCTCACTTATATCATCCCACCCAATTACTTGAATACTTTTTGCGAAACACATAGTTCTGTCAAACGTAGTTTGATGTTACAGCTCCATCCCTTTATGGTATTTGTGTTGTTTAGCACTGCTCATGGTTTAATTATATTATTGCATTGCATTGTACATCATTTACATTGTTTTGTTATATTGTGTATCATTTTACATTCTGCCCCTGAAGTACGCTAGTTTGATTCCTTGTAAAGGGATAAGTAGGCAACCCTCGGGTTCAGCCAACTGTATCTGCATTTTGTTTGTTTACCTAAGTCTTACGACCTTGTCAAAATGGATTGTCTCTGGGCTTTGACATTCACTCACGTCATTTCATGACTTCGAGCTTTGTCAAAGAGGGGCAACTGTAGACACCCCATCTTTAACTGCCCTTAAGAATTGGGTGCCTCAGGTGGATTACTCGAGGATGAAGGCTATGTTATGCAAAGGTTCGATTTCTTCAGCAAGGAGAGTATCAAATCCCAACCTTACACCCCTTTTTGGACCAAAACTATTTTGACCAAAATTATTTTAGACCTTAAAACCCTCTCTTTCAAAATATTTTTGCCAAAGTTTCTACGATGTTCCGAGGCTCGCATTTCGTTAAATATTGCGTTTTTCGGTAAATCGAGCAAGGACAAAGTAGAAATAAATGAAAGAGATGTGAACTCTTCGAAAAATCTTTCAAAACACCTTATTTAGGGGTTTGGAGTTAAAGAAAATAGGAGGGGAGGGAAGAAAACTAGCTGAGGAGAAGTTAAGCATAAATCCGGTTATGATCGAAACTGAGCAGTTTTCACTAAAATAGGCATATCTTTTTACACACTTGGAATTTTGATGCGAGGCTGCCACCATTCGAAATAAGACTTCCGGGGCTTCAATTTAGACTCAAGAATGACCTGCAAAGGAGTCCGGACGAAGGACATATGCCCATTTGAAGTTGGACCTGGAGAGTAGATTTTTCTGGCCGGCCAGTGGTGGAGTTTGCTAGCCATGGATGGGCTTTGATGGCCATGTGTTGGCCATGAATGGATTTTGTCAGCCATGTGTCATCCAAGGGTGACTTTTGTCGGCCACCAGTGGTTGTCAGTCGGCCACTGGTGTCAAAAGGCAATTTTTATACAGATATTTTTCCTCCAGCTGTTCCACACTGCTCCAGCTGTCCTATATGGATATTTTCAACCTGAGCTCACATTTTTCTATACATAGAGGGCCTTCTCTATTGTTTTCAAGGTTGGAAAGATTTTGGGAGTCTCTCTCTCTACAATTCTCTCTCTCTCTTGAACTTTTGTGCATACAAGTGTTGATACACTTCAAGTTTGCCTATCAACCCTTAACCAAAGTTGCTTATCTTTGGGATGAGGTTACTTGGGAACCTTTTTGAGCTCTAGAAGGTGGTTATGGCTTGCTTTGTTTCCTGAATTGTGCCTTGCCTTCAAGAGGTATAACTTCTGCTTAGATAGCTTGTTTTACTTACTTGCTTCACCATCTTTTTCTAATGTTTTTGGACTATTTTTGGCCTGGTTTTGAACTATAAAAAGCTCTGTTTTTATGACCTAAAAATGGTGGTTTGAGGCCATTTTTAGCTAAGGGGTGGTTTACCCTTCTCGTCTCTTTGCTTGTATAGCTTTTGAGCCTTTGTTTATCATTTTTTAAACCAACTTTTTTGGGCCTTTTAACCACTGAATTTCAGAGGTTTTTCAGTGGCAAAAACTTATTTTGAGGTTCAAATTTGAAGGGGTTAGCCACCCCTTCTCGTGTCTTGTTTGTATGCTTAGTTAGCTTCACATGTTAGCATGTTTTTGTAGCTTAACTTAGCTTAAGTCTAGCATGTTTTAGTCTCTGAAATAACCTATTTTAGCTTTGTTTTGGGCTGGTTAGTTTGTTTGAGTCTTGTTTTGCATAGTTGTAGTGCAACCCCATGCATTAGCTTAATGTTTTGGCTTTTTGTGGCTTAAGTCCAGCATGTTTTAGACCATAATTAGGGCTATTTTGCCTCTATTTTTGGTCATTTGTTTCATTTAAGCCTTACATGGCATGATTGTAGTGTTAATTCCTTCACTAGCTTAGTATTTTAAGGCTTAACTAGCACTGGTGAGAGTCGGTTGCATGTTTTTTAGTGCATTTATCACTCAATTTCAGCACAAACAATCTCTGCAATCTCCCTCATTTCTTCACTTTTTCATTTGTTTTGAGGGTTGTTTCAACCTTAGGGTTGTTTAAGCTTGAGGTTGAGGCTCATGCTTAATGGTTTAATCCTCTTTTGAGGGTTCATTACCAACGTCATGAAGCTTATCTCATGCCTTAAATTACCCCTTGGTTGGCACTTCTTTCACTTTAGAAGACACTCACCAATGGACAAATTGATTAATGAATGGTTTGGTAATTAAAATGGGTAAACAAAATTGGTAAGTAAAAGTGTGCAAGATAAGCATTCTTTGTGTTGCATTGCATGTGTTCAAATCGGACGTTAATTTGAACACAAGGAAAATGGGACATTTCATACTTAAAGTGATGAAATGTGTCATTTTCCTAGGTCACCATAGCCCTTGATCATGCATGATAGGGTGGTGATTTTTTTGGTCTTGTTTGTGCATTTATTGAACTTGTACAAACTTGGTCCCTTAGCCATCATGCATAGAAATTGCTTGATTGATGGTTTGAGGGCCAAGAGTTTCTTTTCTTTGAGTTTGTGTGATGGTAAGGAGGGAAAACAGTACAAACAACATGTGAGAATACATTGTTTTGCTCTGTTTTGCTCTCTGTTGCAGCATGTAAGTGTGAACCAGCAGTGGCCGACAGCCACCACCAGTGGCTGACCGGCCACCAGTGGTATCCGACCGACCACCATTGGTAGCCGACTAGCCCCTTGTCCCTCTTGTCGGCCATTAGTGATCTTTGCACAATGTGTTGGTAAGATGAAGCAGAGGTGTTCTAGAAGTTGGCAGAATTTTCAGTAATCAAATGTGCAAAGAGAGGCTCGCAGCAGCAAAGCAGTGGCTCATCGGGTGTGGAATCTAGCATGTGCATGCATATCCATCACTTCCCGTGGCTAAGAAGTTGATTACTTAATTTACTTGCAATTGACTTGTAATTCATTAATTAGCTAAGTAGTTAATTAGATGTGATGTAATTACTTAATTACTTATCTAGAATAGTTAATTAGTTTCGGTATGTAATAATTAGTTAGCTTAATTAGCATAGCTAGTTAGCTCTTATTCATTCGGACCCTCATTCGCGAGGGCGTAATGTTGTAATAAGTGTGCGTGCGTGTGTGTATGTCTTCCAACCCCACGTCTTTCTCCCTTTTATTTAATGCTTTTGATAGTTAGATTAGGGCCATATTTCAATTAGCATATTGTATGCTTGTATCCATTCATCTTGTATTGCATGCACCGAGGCTTAGCGAATCTTTCAAATTGCATTGTTATTTCAATATCTTATTTGAATACGTGTTTAATCGTATGTTGTTCGAATTGATTCATATGCTGCATTAGTAGCCGAGCCTATTAATTGCATATTGTATGTGTTGCATTAGACATCTTGTATAGTTAGGATCATGCATCTTTCTAACTAGTTTTTGTTTTGGCTTGGAGTACTCGGTGAGTTTTTTACGCTTTAGCATACTTGCATGAGTGTGATTTCTATATTGCCATGATTAGCATGCTTTCCATAAGGCTATGTGTTTAAATGCTAAACTGCTTGAATGCCTGTAGATGAAGGCTTGTTGTTTGAATTGGAACGATTCAATAAATGTATGTTTTAAGCCCACTTTGTTGAAAGGCAAATCATCATGTTTTAAACCCACTATGTTTGGTGGCAAATCTGTAAACTTTAAGCCCACTTGAGGTGGCAAATTCAAACCATTTTCGCAAACAAACATGAGCTGAATTGTTCCAAATTGACCAAAGTAGTCTATACTTGCTTGTGTGCATCACATAGTAATGTTAGCTAATAACTGGAATAAGAACATATAATGTTTATAAAAACTCATATTATGATTGGTAGAGGCCGATCTTTGATCGGGCTAGCAGGGGTGCTCAATTCGTGACCTTCCCCTCTCGTACCTAAGTTCCCTAGCCAAGGCAACTTTGGTGATAATAGACACATGGCCTTTGGCACGAGTCAGGGTTTCCTAAATTTTAAAAAAAAAAAAAAATATTTATGTAGCGACCGTGTATTTGGCAAAGCAGTCCCATTTTGACATTATTTAATTTAAAAATCGATTTTCCAAAAAAGGTTTGTCAGATTTGGACTCTTTGGTGTTTATCAATTTCATATTGCACTTTGTGAGACTAGTTTCAGAACCGCGGGAGTCTGAACTGTGAGGCCTTTCTTTTCAAGCCTTTCTGAAAGGCGGGGCGCGGAAAAAGGCGAGTCCACACTAGCCTAGAGTTTTGTTCTGTCAAGCCAACTACCATGCCTCCCGAGGAGGTTCCAAAATGCTTCAAGTGGTCAAATTTGTGAACCAAGCCTATTATTTTCCTTTGTTTAAGACTAAACAAGTTTTTAAGCTTTTATCTTCTTCTATTTGCCTGAACAGTTTTTGGTACACTCTATATTTAGGGCTAAGTCCCTTTGACTTATCTGTATTAGTGATGTAAGACGAACGTAAATATGATGTCATATATATTTTAAATGTCTTGTCCCATGTATGTTTACACAGCTCTATCGACATTGCATTTGATGTTTGCTTCTGCCAGCCCCTTTAATTTTGTTAATCTGTTTCAAAGGCCTTCGGTAATCCCTAGATTATTAGCTGGTTACAATGCTAAACCTATAGGGGCGGGTTTGGGTCATGACAATCTCTCTCTCTCTCTCTCTCTCTCTCTCTCTCTCTCTCTCTCCACCTATACATACATATATACGTGTATCTATGAAGTAAAGCAATCAAATCCATATTTCTACTCTGTATCTATCATAATATCACTTTGAAGCCATTTTTTTCTTGTCTGTTCAGTTCTGATTTTTGAAGTTAATGCTTCATCGTTGTTCGTTGATATTTAGACAAAATAGAGGATTTGAAGCTAAAATTGATTCTATTTTGCACAAGATCTCTCTCTCTTCTTTGGAAGTCTTTATCTAAATATAGGCCACCTATGGATTAATCTATGAGGTCATGAGTGAATTTTGGAATTATTTTTCTATTTATTATGTTGGTCCAGACAAAGAATTTGACTGGTTGTTGTCTTTCTTTGTTGGCATTGTTATGTACAAAATTGTAAGTGTGGTTGGTTAATCTGTATGATTTCGATTATTGGAGTAGAAATAAATAGATTTGTATTAGCTAATATTATGGTTTGTCAATTACACAATGGATGAATACAGATTCCCAATTTTGTGCTCTATTTTATGAAATGTATGTCTATTTCTTTCTTGACTTACAATGTTGAATCATGATTGATCATATCTGTGACTGCAATGAGAGACTAATTAGTTAGGAGGAAGGAAAATATGAAAATTGAAATCTCCAAAGCAGAAACGAATAAAGCACCATCTTGAACATATAAATATTAATTTAGATTGAAAATTCATTTCGGATATACTGTTTCATTGAAGGATAACTGATGAAAACTGCCCGACTACCTCTGCTTTGTCATTCTTCACTTATTTTACCAATCAAATTCAAGTTGAAAAACCTATAAGAGTTATGAAATTTTTTATTAGCAATTCTCTATGACATCGTGTGTTCAATTTTCTATGATATATATATCTATGTTCAATGATTACTTTGTGTTTGACAGACAATGCTTACTCGGCATACAAAACTTGTGCATAGAAGTTGTTTGAGGATTTGTCAAAAAGACTAATACTTCATTGGCTCCAAGGTTTGACATAGATATAAATTTTGAGTGTGAGTGTTAATGTCAATTTGATATGTAACGCCCCAAAATAACCCAACACAAATTAGGTACATCAATTAACATCCATCAAAGAATAATAGCAATTCTCCAACCTTTACTTCATTAATCAATAAGGTTTGTACAAAAGTCCCACATGAGAATTATACATTCAATAATGTAGAAATACATAAATCTATAGCATGTAGAACATCAAATCCCAAAAATAAATAAAATGCCCTTGAGGGCTTACATGTTCCAATGCTTAAGCCCGGTTACACAAAAATGGCCTCTCGAACCCATATATGAATAGCCCTTGGTTAGCAAAATAAATCACAACAAAAATAGTCATTTACTCTCCACAAAATATGTCCACGCCCTTAACTCAGCTGGATCACCATATCTTTTCCTGCATCAAAATCCCGTGGGGGTGAGCATAAAGCCCAGTAGAGAATCCTTAACAAAGTATATATAGTTATGCAAGAGTTCCAATATTAAACGCAGATGCCATGCAATGCCAATTAAAAAGGGATTTCATTTTCATGCCTTTTTAAAAAGTCACCATGTTCAACAATAACTTGAAATCTCAACAATTCCGAAATTTATAATTTTATTCAATAGGGCGGTAAATACGACTCAAGTAGTCCCTAGGTTGGTATCTGCAAGTAGGCTTAACTAGCACTACCAAAAACCCCACTTTACCGGTTGTTAACCGGAAGGGAAGTGGTTCATCCTCTGCACGTGTTTTCGGTCTTTCACCCCGAACACTCATGCCAACTTAATCATTTCCATCTACACCTCCTACCCGGACTTACCAACATATTTATCCCAAAAACATTTCTATAATTTTGCTTCATAGCATTTCTTTCTCAACGAAAAATATTTTCAAATCTAAATTCACAACTTGCATCAATGTAATGATAGCAATGCCAATACAATATATACTAAAACTCAATAATGATGTTGAGATAATCAATTAATGAATATACCATGCAATAATCATTGTCACTACATAACGTTTCTCCATCGTCAACTCTCTCAACGATAATTCATCATAATTAAACTTTCCATTCCCCTTTCAACATTGTCAAACATGATACCCTTAAATCCCACCTAATTTCATCACAATTAAATACTTCCATATTTCATATTTAATCGACAATTTGCCATCTCATAACTTTGTCTACAATTTTAACTATAAATTTCCTTCCCCATGTTTCACACATTCCATGCAATGCATTATTTCTTTTGTGGCATAATAACAAATTGGTTAATTTCATTGACCCCCAACCCATTTCAAAAACAAAATCCATAAATTTGGGTCTTTGACTAAGATGAGGTATCTCCTCACCTTTTAAAAGAACACACACACACATCAAACATCATCTCTCACACAATGAGAGTGGAACCCTCAAGGATTTAACTAAAAAGATTTGAGATATTGAAGCCCTCTTTTGAAAATCTCTACATTCTTAAGCCAAAATCAAAACCAACATAATAACTTCAAGAAAACCCTTAAATCAACATCAACCTTGAAAAACATGTATATTTAACTTAAAGAAGTCCCTACCTTAAGTTTTGATGAAGAGATTTGATGAAACCCTAGAATCAAAAGTTGTAGAAATTCGATCTCCGTCTTACAAAGTGAAGTTCTTGCTTTGCTTTCCAAGATTTGTGAAAAATGATGGATCAAAACTCAATGGATTGCAAGAAATCAAAGGTTCTTGGTGTTTGATGAGATTTCTTAGAGAGAAGGGAGAGCAAAAGTGTTTTTAGAGTGAAAAGAAAGGGTTAAAAGTGATACACACTCAGCCAAAAGAGAGGGAAAAAAAATAGAGTTCTCTGATCCAGCCCATCCCGCAGGTGCAACACTTGTCCCCACACGTGCGAAGCCTGCTTCACGCACTTGCTGCCGCACCTGCATATAACGCAATGTGCAGCCCAGAATTTTCCCAGATTCCCGTACATGCGGCCTACGGCCCCGCACATGTAGCTCAGCCCTCAGCCCAGGAAATTCCAGCTTAAGTGTAACACCCTCCCACCCCCCTCGGATTCAACTTTAAACCTCCCGAAACAAGTGGGACTCAGAATCGAAGTTAAAAGAGACGAAAATCAAGAGATAGATTTCAAAAAGTGTTGAACCCAACACGCACAAAAGAAGGCAGGACGGTTTACGTACCCGGCCATCACATGATATGAATATAAAATTGTTGAAAGGTTCTTTCTTTGAAGAATGGTTAATTTTTTGATAAAGAATTCATGGATTCACTTCATAGATTGCGTGATGGAATCTCAAGTGCCTAATTATAGAAGGATTAATCAGGATTAGTTTTCTTAACGTCTATTTTACTTTGAGTGTTGCTCAGGGTACTACTCATGCTCTGTCGTAGTTATATACAAATGATGAATTTTTAGAATTCTATTAAACCTAAACTAATTTTAAAGCATCTCTTTCCAATTCTGTAAGGAAAAAAAAAAGTTTGGCCCTTGTTTTTGTTTGAAATTAAACACAATTGAAGGAGTAATTTTGAGTGGAATGAGAACCATTGAACAGAGCATTATAGCATTATATGTTTTCTCCTCATTTCAATTTTTTAAGAACCATGAATTGTGAAATGAAAAACAAACATTAAGATAAATTCATTGTGCCTTTATATATTTTTATACATTCACTGCTACCAAATGGAAATTTTTTATTATTATTTATCCTGTAATGGTGATGATATTGAAGGCGTTTCTAAGAGTGTTTTGGTTCTTTCCACTGTCTTTTGATCAACTCCTGGGGCGGTATCACTCAAAAAGCAACCAAATAAGCTTCAATAGTTAATCCCTTCCCTTTTATTAGCAAGTTAAGCTTTACTTAGCCAGTTAATGTAGCATTTCTAATATATGATTGAATAGTTTGCTATGCTTATGCTTTTGGGTTTTGACTTTGAGAAATTTAAAATTGTTAAGCTTATGCTTTTGGGTTTTGGAGCAGGACAGGTAACCACTGATCAACAAAATAAATAAGTCTATTGTGGCACCCTCCTAACCAAATACTCTCATGCATTGTGAGTAATTTTTTTCTTATTTTACATAATTGTTGTGGCCTGTTCAATGTTTATGCAATAGAATTCTTGTTATCTTAGTTCTTATTTTTATATTTTGGGACTCTCTTGATCCAAAAGGAGGTGAGCTTGCTTTAGGGTGTTGACAAGGACATGAAAAGGCTTTCAGTCCCTCTTTCTAGAAGTGATGAGACTGATTATTGCACCATCATCTGGAATGAATCCAATGACATTTCCTCATCAATTTTTATTTTTGTCAATATTTGTTTGTAAGGGTAACATTAGTTTGAATTGGTTACTACTATTATTGATATTTTAGAATTTGAAAATTTTCTCAATATCTAGTTTTGTATTGGTATTGCAAAACCCATAGGAGAGGAGGATGACAAAGCTTATATTTCTTTTATTGCAGCCTTTGTTTCTTATGAAATTGTTGTTCGTAATTTCATTATGAGTTGTGAGATTTATGTGATGTGATTAATTAAAACTTGCTTTCAATGAAATTGGATTGTGATTTTAATGCTTAGAGTAGGGTATGATGTTCTTATGCAATATCAAGTCAATATTCACAAGGACCTATAATTAAAAATATATATATATATATGAATAAAAAAAGAACGAGTGGCATCGTTTCTCTCTTTCTCTCTATGCCATTTTTCATGCACAGATGATGTGGCTGGTAATTGCATGATAATACCTGCTTTTTGTGATCTTGTAGATTGATTTTTGGGGGGAACTTGCCAAAGTACATGTAAGTTATGGATATTGAAATAAAATTGTGACTTAATGATACTTTTTATTATGAAACTCTATAGGAGGCAATCAAATGCAATGCCCATAGGTGCCTGTTCGAACTCCATAATTGATACGTAGACGGCAAGCTGAGACAGCCACATTGGCATTGCTTCTTGCCTAAAGGCGGCAACTCGTTGGGCTATGTTTGTTGCTGCATCCTCAGTTCTCACGTTTTGGATACCTAATAATCTAAAATTAGCAACTGAATTTGGAACCAGCAACCCTAAAGTTGTAGGACAATCTAAAC
Source organism: Camellia granthamiana (assembly GCA_036172215.1). Lineage (NCBI taxonomy): Eukaryota > Viridiplantae > Streptophyta > Magnoliopsida > Ericales > Theaceae > Camellia > Camellia granthamiana. The sequence goes on from CM069906.1 coordinate 148,763,142, forward strand.
ATTGTGTGTTGATAAGGTTGTTAAGTCTCCAAACTTTTGATATCTGATTTTTCTTTTTTAGATTTGTTTTAGTTGCAACGTATAGATAAATTGTTGCAGTGAAATTTTTTTTTACCCATTATGAGATGTATCTAGTGTTGCTAACTTTCATGGATATATATATATATATATATATGAGAATACATGTTAATGTTTTTATTACATGTTTAAATTAATTTGTTAAGTGCTTGCGATTGATATTTTTGTTGGAACAAATGCATATATAATTTTTATAATAGATTATAATTTGTGACAAATGTCATTGAAGACTATTTGCAACGATAACAAGATGGTCGCTAAAACATAGTAAGCATTTTTTTTTTTTTTTTTTGCGATGGTAAAACAACAGACGCAATAAGTAGGTTACTTTGCCGTCACAAAAAGTATTTGCCACCCCCATATTTGCATCCTCCATTTGGCATCATATGGGCCGTCACAAAAACAAAAACAAAAAATTGCAATTGTATTTCTATTTTTTGCGACAGCATGTGACGGTCGCAAAAAGTACTTTTTTTAGTAGTATAAGCCAATAAGAAAACCTCTACTTGATACTTCGAATATGATGTGGCACTCTAATGGCCATATTTTGACATCAAGTATCAACTCCATCCAGTATGTCAAAAACTGATGAGGAATTTAGTATCACTCCGTAATACCAATTTTGACATGTTCCTATTTCATGTCTCTTTTTGAAATAAAAGCGTTTCTATGTAAAATAAGTAGGAGTGTAAAAATGGCCAGCAACCTATGGGCGACCTGAAGCCCGCCCACGGCCCGGGGTGGGCCCAGTGCGTTTAGGTTCATTTGGGTCCGAGCCCAGCCTGAGCCCCTAGGCCTGGGCCATCATTTTGAAGCTCGCGGGCTCATCAGCCCATTTAAGGCCCACTCAAGGCCCGGCCTGCCTGCCCAAAGCCCAATGTCTTTTTTAGTGAAAAATAATAAACTTTTGGTGGAAAAAAAATTTAAAAGAACAAAAAAAATTGGTCAGGCCAACCCAAGCCTGAGGCCAGGCCCAAGCCTAGCCCACTGACTTACCCAAGGCCCGAATACCCTTAGGCCTAATTTTTTGGCCCGTGAACTGACTTGACTTGGCCCGGCCTGGCCCGATTTTTGGCAGGAGCCCACTAGGCTCGACATGGGCTGAGCTGAGCCAGATTTACAACCCTAAAAATAAGAGTTTAAATTTAAAAAATAATAATATAATAAATTTAACATATTGGATGGAGAACTTTCATTTCAATTTGACAAATTCTAATTTACTACTTAATTTTTTTATAAAAAAAATTAACATATTAAATTTTAAAAATTTAAGTAAAAATACTCTTAATTGGGATGTTCAAAAAAGGCCTTAGAGCTATTGTATTTTGCTATTTTGAAATTTGAAACGAGAGAGAGAGAGAGAGAGAGAGAGAGAGAGAGAGAGAGAGAGAGAGAGAGAGAGAGAGATGGGAAAATGGCAGGGTTTAGGTAAGAGCTATAGCATTTATGAAGGGAAGACTATGGTTTTGAATAGAGACCAATAAGGATTTCTTCAGAATTAACTGAGGCTGGGAATGGTAGTGGACATGTTCGTGTTTTGTCGGACGGAAAATGGTAGGGTTATGTAAGAGCTGTACCATTTATGAAGGGAAGACTATGGTTTTGAATAGGAGTTATGTTAGGGATTTCAAATATTCTATCAAATATTCTATCAAACCTCTCACATGGGTGAGGGACCCCGCACATGTGAATTTGTGCGAGTCCTACTCCATATGAGAGATTTGGTAGAATATTTTGTATAATATTTGGGATATATAGCATTTCTCTTTGAATAGAGACCAATAAGGATTTCCTAAGAATTAACTGAGGCTGGGAATAGCAGTGGACATGTTTGTGTTTTGTCGGATTTTATTATTAGGCCAGGCTTTTATTCAGGTAGAGAATAAATTGAAGTGTGTTATTAACTTTGTGGGGGGTTTACTGTAGATACTGTTTTAATGATTCGAATCGTTTATGTATAAAATTTATTGAGTACTTTATTTCTGTAAAAAATCATGCTGATTAAATATCATAGTTGTTTAAACGGATCAAATTTCTGTCAATGGTAAATATAATTTTCAAAATAAATTGTTGACAAAAATCTAATCCGATCAAGAAGCTTATCCGATCAACGTAATTTTTTACAAAAATAAAGTACTCGACGTGCTCTACACATTAAACAATTCGAATTATCGAAATATGATCCATGATGGGTTCCACAGGGCCAACAATAGTAGAGACAAACCTACCGTTTATTATTATAAACTTTTTTTTGTTGTTGCTCAATCAGATTGTTTTTTAAAACAAATTTGATTAAAAAAGAAGGATTGGGCTGCTCTCCGGTCCATAATTGGACTAGAGGGTACTGTTAGGTTCATAGGGGCCCACCATGAGTTCCCATTTCGATAATCCGAACCGTTTAATGTGTAGAACTCGTCGAGTACTATACGTCTGTAAAAGATCATGCTGATCAGATATCGATAACTATCTCATCGGATCAGATTTCTATCAACCGTTTATTTTTTCACTGTCCATTTTTTTTTTAATTCAAAATTGATTTGATCATGTAGTTGTCGATATCCGATCAATGTGATTTTTTACAAGCATATAGTACTCAATGAGTCCTACACATTGACTGTTCAGATTATCGAAACGGAACCCGCGATGGGCCCTCACAAGCTTAACCGTACCCTCCAGTCTGATCATAGACTAAAAAAAAAAAATTCATTATTGGTGTAATGAGCAATGTTAATTTGCAAGAAACACCAAAATATTTTTAAGGTACTGAAAAATAAAAATTGATCACTTAGGTCTTGTTTGGGATTTAAATATTTTAATTAAAAGTTTAAAAGTTATTATAAATTGTCATATAACTCTTTTTATTTTTTTACATATCTTTTCATAAAAAATAAAAAAAATATTAAAATAACCTGCTTAAAAAGTCACTATAAATATTTTTTTTAATATATTTAAATTTTTTTATCAACTCATGTTATCACATAAAATTGCGGTACCACTCAATATGCTTTTTAAAGTGACCATCCTTGATTCACTTTTTTGCCCACCGGCTATTTTGGGAAGATTGCTAAAAGTCATTTTCTAATTTTTAACTTATTTTGAGTAATATATTTCTTATATTTTTTACATTTTTTTTTAAAAAAAAGTTTAAAAAAATTAAAAAAATTAATTTTTAATCATCTTTCTAAAACAACCTTACATGTGGATAATGACTTTTATTGTGATCTAGTGACAAAAAAATGATAGAGTTAGGAGTCTTCATTGGTCAGTTTGATTTGGTATGATATTAAGGCCTTGTTTAGAAATATGTTATATTAATAATTTTTTAATTGTTTATGAAAAGATATACAGAAAAGTAAATAGAGTGATGTGATAACTTATAGTGACTTTTTAATTTTTTTTGTTAAAATATATAGTTGACAAACAAAACCTAAATTTAAAATTAATTCAATTTTAATAGGTTATGAGGCTTTAGACTCAGAACCAAACTAATCCTACTCAACCCAATCCAACTTAATGTAGCTTGGATTGCTTCAAATTAGAACCACAATTCAACTATATATAAATATATACGAAATCAATTAATAATAAATAATTAAAATAAACAAATTTTAAACATTTAAACATAATACAAACAAATAGAAATATTTAATATTTTGCTATTTTAAGTTTAAACATAACCAATACAAATGAAATTCATTAATACAGTCAATATAAATTAAATGAACTACAAAATCAAATTCAAACTTCTAGTACGTCATTTGTTCACCTAATGATTTTTGTAAATAGAAATTATTACATGAAATTAAATCCATGCAATTAATAATCTAATTAGCATGTCAATATAAATCAAATTTTAAAATATCTGTATATAGAGAGAGAGAGAGAGAGGGGAGGGGAGGGGAGGGGAGGGGGGGGGGGGAGAGGGGTTCAATTCTCAGGCTGGTTTAATTTAGATAAAACCCAAGTTAAAAACTAATCCAATCCTATTGGTTTGATGATTGGAATACCAAAAACCAAACCAATACACTAAAAAATAACCCAAATCAACTCGAAGAGGTTGGTTTGGTTCGTTTCTTCGATTCACTGAATAATTTGAACACCTATACTAGAACCTCCAAATGAATTATAAAATAAAGAATTGTATACATAAAAAATATATTAATTAAAATACAAAGGTAGTTTTTAATAATAATTTTACTCAAAATTTATTAAATCGGAGGCTCTAATACCTCATCCCTTAAAAAAGTCATTAGGTGCATGTGATGTGAGGGCAACTCCGATAAAAGTTAAAATAATCTTGTCATAATTTTTTTATGTACCGAAAATAATATCAATAATAATTTTTTACCGTACCACTTTAGTAGTTTACATACTATTTTGACGCAAATAATTCTCATATCAATTTCTGGGTATTAGATCTATTTCTGCAAAAATCTAATGTGATCATGATTTAGTTGTATTGATATAATAAAAATAAAGGTAAATTAAACTTTTAACTTTTGTAATTTGATTCAAATTTCAAATTGGTCCATTTTGTTTCAAATTGGACAATTCAATCCATGTACTTTAAGTTAAGTTTCAATTTGATAATTCCGTTCAAGTTGGAGATTAAATTTAGCGATTTTGGAGCACTTTATCAATTTCTTGAAAATTTAGATAGGATGACAAAATTGAAATTGAATTTAAAATATAGGGATTAAATTATTTAAATTAAAATAATAAGAACCAAAGTAAAACTTAAATTAAATTATAGGGGGAAAAAAAGTAATTTTAGCAAACTTCAAGTCAAATTTAACACGTGATTTCACTTTGCATTTTTTTGACAAGGAATTTGACTTACCATTAGAAAGAACTTTGAGGAAACTAAAAAACCCATAGGTTTGATTCTAGTAACAAATGAAACCCTAATTTTAACTATTTTAATTTTAATTTTTAATTTTTAAAATGGTATCACTTATAATTATTCATCTATAATTTTGACAATTTAATTATTTTTTTAATTTTATTTTATTTATAGTTAATAATTTTCTCGTTACACCAACTTTGTACAATACGTTGTTCCTAATATAAAGTGTTACAATGCGTAGAGTTAAGACTTCTCCAGTTCAGAAGTTGAGGGGCTTGTCAAGCACATATGGGTCGCCTTTTAATTATTTGAACCATTCATCTTGTAGGGCACTCAATACATATTATTCATTAAAAAAAAATTAAACTGATCCAATAAACATAACTTTTTTTTTTTTATAACATGTCTTTGAAAAATAGATCACAAGTATATTTTGTAAAATTGATTATCTTTTTTTTTTTTTTTTTATAATCAAATACAATAAAATAAAAAGATTATAATTATCGAATCCACTTAACTTTTTTCATAGATGATATATATGAAGGTCCCTCCAAAATGAATAATTTGAATTATTACAACGATAAGTCCATCAATCTCTCAAATCTTCTTAAATTTAAATTTAAATTTGAAAAGAATTGTAACATCCTCAAATAAAAGACATAAATCAAACAATCGAATACTCCATCCAATGACAAGTCCAATATGGTAAATCAGATCTCTAAATTAATATTTCTTTCTGGTAATAGATTTACAAAACAGATTCACATGCATTACACATTCAAACCCTCTTAAGTTGAATCTATAGCATGTGCGACCATACAACCATAAAAAAAATAAATAAATAAATAAAATAACAAGAAGGAAATGCCTCAAGGGCTTCAAGTCCAAGGCTTAGGCCTAATTACACAAAAGGGTTAACTAACCCATACAATAAAAGCCCTTGCCTTAACAAAATAATCACAAAAGAAAAGAGCTCTTCCTCCTAAAAGACTTTCCACGCCTTCAGCTAGGCGGGATCACCACATCCTTTCCTACACAAATCCACTAGGGGTGAGCACAAAACCCAATAGGAGTTCACAAAGTATATATGTTTAAGCAGTCTGTCATATATATGTGTGTGTGTGTGTATGCAATGTCTTACCATGCCACAACATATTAAACCTTGCTTCAAGAAAAAAAATAATATATGTTGCCATGATCTTTAAAAGAATTACTTATTCATCTCAATAAATCCAAAATTTAAAACGAGGTGGTAAATACGACTCAGGTAAATCCGCAGGGCTAGTGTCTGCGAGTAGGCGTATCATGCACTACCAAATCCTACCTTACCGGCTCCTAACCAGAGGGCTTAGGCACCGACACACACGTGTTTCTGGTCTTACACCAAGGACACTCAAGCCAACTTAATTCTTGAACAACACCCCCTAATCGAATTTCCCACTGTATTTACCTCAAAACAATAAACAGTAACAATTGTTTTTCTCAAACAACATAACCATTTTCAAGACATAACCATAGTGAAATCATATTTCGAAAACCATGTATATGAATGAATTAAAATGCAATGATTTAGTTCCAATATGCACAATTTCTCCACAATTCCCAACGTTTGCTCAGAGAACAAAGATAAGATATTCAATATCTATATGTGTTGATACTCTAAGAATTTATATCAATTCTACATCCATGTGACATATGACATTCTCTCATATTCACAATCAACATTCATTTCCACTTTCATATTCTAGACAAATGCACAACATGTTACCTTAATTTCTCAACAACACAACAACATGATGAAGATGTTCTCTGTAAAATACAGATAATGCAACGGGTAAAAGGATTCAAACCATACCTTATGTGATAGAATCCAAAACGAAGAACCTTGTGGGTAAATCACGTGCTTCACAACCACGAACTAAGAACACCTAGCAATGAAGTGGTACCACAGTATGAGTATCACCCACTCTATTCACAGTGCAAAGGCTGTATCGTTATTCTAATGGGAGAGAGTTAGAGAGAGAGAGTATGGGAAAAATCATTTGTTATTTTATTCATCCCCACATCCTATATATCGTATCTGATATATAGACCAAATAGCTAACCATCTATCCATATCTCCTAAGGATAGGATAAATATAGATAGATAGTGGGTTATCTTAACAAATAAGATAATCTAGAAATCAAATTCAAATTACATGGGTAATTTGAATGGGCCATGGGTCATGCCACATGAGCTCTCAAATCCGAGTCCAATACCCAACCCAATTTCCAACATCTCTCACTAGCACATGAGTTGGCATGACACTGCCACATCTCTATCTAAATCTCCCCAAATATTGAACAATCCCATACTAGCCAATGAACCGTGTGACCATCGAGAACACCTGCATGTGGGAGCTCTATACTAGAAACTCAAAATGAGCCAGCATAGAGACATCAACCCCAAAAGAATAGAAATAGTGTCTCATATACCCATACCCATCTAATTACACTGGTCCAAAAAACATCTCTAAACCCTCAAAAGAGCATGTTTGACCCTCTCAATTCTTGCAATATATTCACAGTTAATCCGCCTCTCATATAGAGCAATGTGAGTTGCTAGTAATAAATATACAACAATGGTGTAATACTACATGATCTTCTCTTTGCCCTTATGTCATTTAGTTTAGGATTGACCGCTTTCCAAGTGATGTCCCTTAAGTCCAAATCATACATGACCGTAACCAACATACCAAAGTAGCAGAACATCAACCCCTTACATTATAACATAGTCAAAAGTCACAAAAGGGTACATAAGTGAAAGTCATATCAATAATGACACGTAAAACTCACACGGTGAGGAAACAGGGATTCATTCTCTCACCTTATTACTCGGTCACCAAGCACATGTAGTATGAATACATGCTACGATGGAGTAACTCTTCTAAAGAGTGACGTCATACTCGATATACCGTACAAATTTTGGTCTAGTCGCTTTCTAGCACCTAACCCAAATTCTCTATTTGCTCGCCTTCCAGGTGCCAAATGAGATCTCATATATGGCTAATCATAACAGGCACAACATGGAAAATGGGTATTACTATCCATGTTTGGTTTTTAACATGACCTCATCTTGGTTGTAACCAAGGCGACATACATAGTCATTCTTGCCTGCTGACATCATCATCTGCTAATCATTATGACACAAACCATAATAGTATCAACATCCCATAATCTCACAAAAATAAGTGATTGATAGGAAAAACACAACCACAGTTTGTGCAATTCTAGATTCCAAACATAAGCCTTATCAGCACCTCTTGCGATAAGCATATACAACGGAATCCACCATGTGCGCCTCACATGAAGTGGTTCAAGATCACTACCACTTGCACAATTACCTCTCTAAATATATTTTGGTGACCAATTTGCGTTCATTCAAGATGCGCCCAACAAGCACACATTGAATCTTACAAAAGGCAAATATATACACTACCAGTAAAGCATCCTATCCAAAGTCTAATGAGCAAGGTCAAGTTCTAAACTATTCAGTTGACCATTTACCAAAGATAACCCTCAACATGTCGAATACGCCCACATGGTGTACTTCAGGCTCCCCCCCCCCCCAAAAAAAAAAGAAAAAAAAAAAGAAAAAAAAAAGAAAAGAAAGAAAGAAAGACAAACAAGGAATATAGGTCATTTGTTTCTCCTACAGACAATCCAAGGATTCACTCAATAGCTAAGGCTCTAGCTTTTACCGATGGGTAAGTTAATGTGTTTGCAATTTTGTATCTAGAATCATTCTAGGATATTTCTTATGTAAGTCATCAAAGACAACCCAAGAATTCTCCCAAAACAATCTTTAAGGATCTTACATACAAGCATATAAATTACATCACCCATGTCCGTTATCTCTAAAACAGAGGACTGCCAACCCTAGGTGGCCACAACCGTATACATTTCTGGCCCATAATGACTAAGTAAGGAAAAATTTCTTTTTGGACCATTGATCATGCCTTAGTGGTCTTCATCGATCATCGTTGGCTTATCATGGCTCAACAAAATCTAAGAACCACTATTTGGATAACTGTTTTAGGCCGTAAAAGATTTATTAGAACTAGCAATCTTTTTGCGCTCCTATCTTTTCACCATAAAAGCATAAGATAAATCCGTAAGGATCTACTTATCCAATTCTCTAATGAGAAGTTGGGTCACAACGTCTACAAATCAAAGTTTTGAACTTATGTCAATCATAGCCTAAATTGAAGTAACCTCACTCCCCAGGAGGAAGCCTTCTCATGGTCTACATCTTCTTCAATGGTGCGACTTTTCGGTATCTAGCAAGCCTTATGCCTCAAAAAGAGACTATCCAAATCGTGTATAACTTTAGAACTGTTTCGCGTCATAATGGAAAGTCAACCAAATCCTAGAAATGGTTAATCCTTAAAGATTTTGTCTTAAACTGCACAACATTGATCCATTTTTTTAAAAGTAGGGGACTAGAGAGCCTTTGGCATTATCCTAGGCTCTTTATTATCTTACAGAGCAATCATGAATGTTTCCCTCTCAATCACCCAGTGATGATGTGAAAAATTTTCACATTCGCTACCATGCAACTAAGAATGTAGAGTATTCTTCTTTAATGAAGTAATCCACTAGTAGGCACATTGCTCTCACTGTCCCTAGGATATTGGAAATTTCTTTCCATTCTCAACTAGGCTACATAAAGCGCTATACTTAGAATTCTCTATCTTATAGAGTTCCAAAACTCTATTCACGTCACATTTACTAAGAAAACTTTATGTGACTTAGTTACACTCCCATAAAGCTGCTTACCTATAAGCACATGACCCGAAGGGTTTACATGGCTGCATACAATAATGTGCCACATGACTCTAAGCGTTTACAAGACATCACACAATAATGCGTCATAGAACTCTAGGTCTTAACTTCGCAATCTTATGACAAGTAAAATAAAGATAAGCTGCTTGATGGTTACAGATTGCCCATAGAAGGCTCTCCGCTAACCCATTACTCAAATAGAGTGTAAAACCTGATATGGAGGGCACTTAGTTAGGGACATAGGCAAAAACTAAAGTCTAATTCCCAATTGGGAAACATATTGCGCCATCATTCACCTAACATAACAATACTTAATTCCTTATCCCCACTACACCATTGTGTTGTTGAGTACTAGGAATTATCAATTTTCTAAGCATCCATTTCTCTTCATAGAGCTTTCTAAAAAACAACTCAAAAATATACTCGCCACCTTTGTCAAAACTAAAAAAATACACAAAAGCTTTTATCTAATTGATCTCGACCTCATATGTGCAATGTCAAAAATTATCTCAAAACTTTTGACTTATGGGACATCAAATAGTCTTGACTAAGATATGTATCGTAATCTGTAAATGTGTCGAGATTGGCGCTAGCTATCATACCCTTACACATATCTAGTCACAAAAAACATAGTGGACCAAATGTGCCAATACAGATGCCCTTCTGTAGCTTTTCTACTTACTTGTACGCAACCATTGCCAACAAAATTACACATTCACAGGAGAGCAAGATGTCACAAGCGAGTGGGCCTGAGAAGGCCTACTTAAACCATCCAAGTCATCTTCTCATTAATGTGATTAAGTATAATAAGCCACCAGTTCATGACCAATGTCATAAACTAATTCTAATCATTCTAATGTGCAAGTTCTCAAAGACATGTGTAAAGGTTTAGGCCTAACTAGGTAATGACTCATGACTAATTCATGTTCACTAGATCATAAAAAGATGTCATGGAGATATCAAGTGCGCCTAAGTCGCAAATTTAACTTGCAAGTGCTAATCCCCTGCATCTTCAAGTTAATTTTATTCTCCATACACTTCACTGCATCTAGTTGAAACATGATGATACTCCTCTTGCTATCTCTGTTTTCACTTCATAGTTAGTTGCAATTAATTCTACTATCCACAAAAAGGAGAGAATAAGCTATCAATCCATGACAGCTCTTGAAGTAACTTAAGCGCAAATTAGGCTAAAGAGTCTAATTCAACACAATGCTCTCACGAGCGATGCGTCAAATTCTTAGAGTCATAACAACCTTGTCGGCCTTGACCTTTTTCATTGCTATGCTGCAACTTTTGCGCTTAGTAGTAAATGTCATTCAAAAGCGTTAGCCTAGCTAAGGAATCATACAAAGAAGCACCTTCTCCTGTCTCACACTCAAGTGTGAAAACAATAAGTGTCCAGACTTAGACAAGTTGGCAATGCTAATAGATTTTACAGCCACTAGGTACTAATCTTTTCACTTAGTGTTAATAGATTTTGCAGCTTCTAATCGCTAATCTTTTAACTTCAAGTGATTCTTCAACGCACACTATTATAATGCATGAAATTTTGCTTCATCCGCTCCCATCAGTTGGGTAGAGAGCAAAACGCTGCTTATTATGGCTACTCGTCTTACACTTAATGAATAACTCATTTAAGCTCACATTTCTTGGATGACGTGACTCTTGAATGTTGCTTCATCCAATGATGCAACATTATTACAAGTCAAATTACAAAAATCAATCCACGCAGCTCAATAGTCAAGATCGTATCTAAATCTATTAAGGGCTTACTCATTTCACAACTCCAAACTCGCCAATCAAAACTAATTAGCATGCTGCTAACCATAGCGCACACATCAATTTTTATTGCGCCAAGCAAGGCAACATAACCACGGCGACTTTGAGTCACGTTTCCTTACTTTGGCTCAATTAAGGTCTGACCTAAAGTCTCAAAGACTTTTTACTCATCTAAAGAATAGGCTTACATTGTTCACACCTGAACATCTCTCCTAAGTGTAGGTCAACTAAATTAACTTCCATAAGCTAAGTCAATTTAGAGAGAGAGAAAGAGAGAGAGAGAGAGAGAGAGAGAAATGCGCATTGGGATTAATTTGATTAGCATATTACAATATTATTTTGCCACAAAAATTTAAATAAATAATTACAATATTACACAAGTCGCAAGATCGAAAATTCACTATGCTCGTAATCATCTCTTGCGTCACAAATGACAATTATCTAAAATTTAATTTAATTCATGCACAAAACATTAGTTTTCGGGAGTAAATCTTCAAAGATTTCTCTTAACCGAACAACCTCCCACTAACTATGGCATGTCTAAAGCATAAAATATTAATTCCATACAATAGCATTTTAATGTAAATTTACAATCAACTCATGCTATATTTCATTTAATAATGGAAGAAAACTAATCATGCTATTCTAATCACAACATATTACAAACTCTAAGCAAAAAACAATAATATGCTGTGTTTAATATTCAGATTATGCCATCACTTCTGGAATTTTTCTAGAATTTTAAATAATTAATAGACACACAAAATCAGAAATAATATTCTAGAATCTGGAAAAACGCAATAATCATACCAGTAAATAGTAAACTATTACAATAGTCTATAGTAAAAATTTTAGCCCCAGAAACTTAGTCATACAACACCAGAAGCATTTTAAAGCACAAATAATGGATTATTATTTCAAGAAAAATATCTTTTATTTTCATAAAATTTTGAAAATTTTACAATAGATAAAAAAAATGTAATTTTGAGTCTAACCGTACCAATCACGCATAAAACAAAGGTATAACGAATTTCTTATGACTGTTTAAAGCAATTCTGGATTTTTAAAACAAACAAACAAAGCCTTAATTCCAGCAGCCAAGCCAGTCAAACTGGCGCAAAAAACGGCGAGGGGCGACTCGGCGCAGCGCGGCTTGGCATGCGTGTGGGCAGGGCCCAAGGCGTAAGGCGCGCGCGTATGAAGCGCGGACGACGTGTGCCTGGCACGTGCAGGTAACGGGTGACGCGTGGTGCGTGCTGCTCACGCGTCGCTTTCCAGGGTGTTTTCTGGTCCAATTTTAGTACTGCCAGACTCCATTTTCCAAAATAAAAACAATGGTAGTCTCAAAAATGACATTTAATAAACACAAATAATGGAATGTATCACGCTCTCTCTCTAATGAAAGTGGAAGTTCAAAAACTCTACACTTCATCTTCTTTCTTAAGCCATCAAAAAATCAAAACGAACCCAAATTAGGGTTTGATTGTTCTCATCAACCGTAAGTCCAAATCAAATAAATAATATATGGTTTCAAAGGTCTCGAAACAAGGATTCTAAATATGTAAGATTTGTAAACTGAAATTAAAGCATGTAAAACCATCATGCAAACAAAGTTTCAAGAATATAAAATGGATCTTCATTTTTTCTTGCAATATAACCATTGGATTTTCATGAAACTTTGTAGATATGTTCTACATGAAATGTACTACAACATATGTAAATTTCAAGTTGATCAGAGAAAGTTTGAAAAAATATTAATTTTTCATGCATATATCATGTATATATATAATTATATACATATTTTAATGCACAAAAAACAAGCATGAAAATACTCTTTTAAGGCTCTGATACCAATGTAAGATACAGATAACGCAGCAGGTGAAAGGATTCAAACCATACATTATGTGATAGAATTCGAAACGAAGAACCTTGTACGTAAATCACGTGCTTCCCAACCATGAACTAAGAACAACCAGCAATGAAGTGGTACCACAGTATAAGTATCACCCACTCTATTCACAGAGCAAAGGTTGTATTGTTATTCTAATGGGAGAGTGTTAGAGAGAGAGAGTATGGGAAAAATCACTCGTTATTTTATTCATCCCAACATCCCATATATCGTATCTAATATATAGACCAAATATCTACCCATTTATCCATATCTCCTAAGGATAGGATAGATGTAGATAGATAGTGGGTAATCCTAACAAATACAATAATCAAGAAATCAAATTCAAATTACATGGGCAATTTGAATGGGCCATGGGTCATGCCATATGGGCGCCCAAATCCAAGTCCAGTACCCGACCCAATTTCCAGCATCCTCAATTTCTCAAAGGATTTATCAACAATTTCATGGATATTTCACAAATTTCACTTTTTTTTTTCAATTTGCCCCAAAACCTAAGGTTTGATCAAAAGAGGGGTTTTTCCTTCATTTTCAAAATATATTCTTGCAAACATTCCCAAACGGTTCATAGTTCACAAAATAATCTATCTTGGACCAAAATCATAAGAAAGAAATATTTTCTCTAACATTTTCTAGATTCAAAATTTTAAAACTCAAAACCCAAACTTGAAATTATAATAAAATGGACAAGACATGCTAAAATCATATATATAACTCAAAGGAACTCCTTACCTTAAGATTAGGAATAAAGATGAGAGAAAATCTCTAAAATGAAAGGCGTCAAAACTTGATCTCCCCCGTAGAAAATGTTACTGTTGATGAGCTCTCCAAAATTAAAGAAAGCACTAGGGTTAAAATCTCAATGAATATGGAGGAATCAAAGAAGTAATGAGGTGGTTAGAGGGTTTCTTAGAGAGAAATGAGAGAAATGAGACTGAGAGTAATTGTAGAGAGAGAGAGAGAGAGAGAGAAAGAGGAAAAAAGAGAGTGAGTGAAGTGAAAAGTGAGAAAAAGTGTATAAGGGTCTAACTTTTATGTGATTAGACACATTTTTTCGAAGCAGACTGAGGACAGACCACTAGAGTGACCAAACTTGCGCTTGAACGAACAAACGAAACTCCCAGAATCTCTCTCCTCTCTACAAAAGACCGCTTGAGTGACGAGACCTTCCCTTGAGCGAAAAGTATATGCTCCTGAAGGTTCAGACTGTAGAACAAAATACTGGATTTCGACATTACCGCTCGAGCGACGAAAGGACCGCTCGAGCGGTCTCAACTTAGAAGTGAGACAAAACACTATTAAAACATTCCCACTATTCTCGGATTCACTCTAACACCCCAAGATGCCAAAAGATATCTCGAAACACACTAGAATAACACACGAACAACCATAAGGAAACGAATAGGTGACAACACGAGTTCCAAATGTTTCAACAATGATAGGGCGATTAAAGAAGACAGAAATTTCAAAATGCTAGATATTTTCAAAATGCTTTAAAAGGACTTGGAACGTCACAACCTCCCCACCTTAGGAAATTTCATCCTTGAAATTAAACGAATCTTTTCAACAAGAATAAGTTCCAACCCAACAATCCCAAGTAGCAAGATTTTGATTTTGATTAACAATGATCATTTAATACAATTTTAAATGATTCAGGATTTCATTAACTTCGTTGATTTCACAAAATCTTCGTTTTTCACAATCACAAGGAATTTAATAATTAGTACTTAGTAATGCCATACCTAAATTTCACAACAACATTTAAGTACACAATAATCTTAATCAACTAAACATCATTAAACAAATCTAGATATTTGGAGCAAACTTTCGCCTCTTGGTCCCAGTTTCCTCCTTGACTCTGTGGTGTCTCCACAATACCTTCACCGAGGGTATGGTCTTGCCTCTCAACACTTGTTCTCGGGCATCTAAAATTTGAACCGGTTGCTCTTCGTATGAGACATCCTTATCTACCTCCAAATCAAACCAATCAAGGACATATGAAATAGACACCCCATTTTTGAAAGACCTTAAGACTCAGACGGCATCATTTGTGCGCGCGATGATTGTGCATGTTTGCGCTCATTTTGAGTGTCCAAAGTTCTCGGCTGAGTGCCTTGTCTTTGGGCCTCTTAACACTCTGGGTTTTGGCCTTATTTTTGGGCCACCTAAAGTGGCCGACGGCCAATTTTCTCATTTTTTAGATATTTTCAGATCTTTTGAGCCAGGTACTAAGCACTAAGGCTCATCCTCCATACATGTGTATGAAGGAATGAATACAAGCTTTATGCTTGTATTCCTATATAAGGGGAGGTGCCTCCCCTTTTTGAAGGGTCTGAAATTTTGGGAAGCAAAATTTTACTCTCTATCTAGAACGCTCTCTATATATATATATATATATTGTGCTTGAAAGTGAGCTTTCTTTACATTTTTATACACAATCTCTTGGCCAACTTAGACTACCTTGTTGCTAAGGTGCTTGAAGGTCTTGTTTGGGCTTTTGAAGGCTGGTTTTGGCTCAGAAGTTGCTTGTTTGTTGCTATGCTTCAAGGGTAAGGCATTTACCCCTTTTAAGCTTGTTTTTGTACACTAGTTTGGGCTGCCTTTGCATGTTGTTTTGGCCTAGTTGTCAACTACAAAAACCTCTATTGTTAAGTGTTAAAAATGATAGTTTGAGACCCTCTTGGAGTTAGGGGTGGTCCACCCTCTTTTGTAGCTTGTTGGCTAAGCTTTGTGCCATCTTTTAAAGCCTTTAAAACAATCTTGTTTTGGCCTTTTAACCACTGAATTCCAAGGGAATTTTAGTGGTAGAAAGTTGGTTTTAAAGTCCCAAATAGGAGGGGGTAGCCTCCCCTCCTTGTGTCTTCTTTACATGTGTAGATGGCCTAGTATTTGAGCATGTTTTTCTACCTTTTTGTAGCCTAGTTCAAGCATGTTTTTGGACTTATTTAAACATGTTATAACTCTATTTTTGGCTGGTTGAAGCACCTCTTGTTTGCTTCTTACACTTGTAGTGCAATCTTGTTTACTAGCCTAGTGTGCTTAATGATTTGGCCTATCGTTCTAGCTTGTGTTAGCTAGACTCTAGCATGTTTTTGGCTATGATTTAGCATGCTTTAAATCCCTTTCAAGTGTTCTTGGTCACATGTGCTTCGCTTTGTATAGCTACAGTGTAAGCGGTCCTTACTAGCTTTGTGTTTTAAGGCTCTTAGCATGCTTTATTTGAGTTATTTGCATGATATGGTATCATTTAGCATGTGATTTTAGAGCATATTCCTCTGTCAAGCTGTCACATATATCACTCTTTAAATGCTTTTGAGAGTTGTGCCTTATGTCTTGCTTATTAGCCAATTTGTGAGCATGGTTTTCTTGCCTTTCAAGCTTCAAACTCAGCATGATTTAACCTTTGTTTTGGCATGCTTTAACTCTATTTTGAGTTGGTTTGGCCCTTTGAGGCTTGTGTTGTAAGGTTATGGTACAACCCCTTTCATTATCTTAATGAGTTAAGCCTTTAAACGTGCATTACATGAGTTGTTTGCATGATTTTGAGTCACTTTGCATATTATTTTAGTGCTGAAATATATGTCATTACACTCCATTGTTTCAATCTTTCATTCGCTTTGAAAGTAGTCTTAAGCCCCTTGATGGCTTGAATATGGAATTGAGGTTCGAATGTCTAATGGTTTTAATCCTCCCTTGAGGATTTCTACTAACCAACAACATGAAACCTCTTTCATGCTCAAGGCACTCGTGGCTTAGACCATCTTTCCAATTAGTGGACTTTTCACATTGGACTTAACCCGTTAATGGACTAATCGGTAATCTAAAATGTGTAAACAAGAAAGTAGACAAGTAAAACATGAATAAGATAAGCATTTGTGTTGCATTGCATGTGTTTGGATCGGATGTTAATCCAAACACAAGAAATGTGGGACGTTTCATACTCATAGTGATGAAACGTCTTGCATTTCTTGGTCGCAATCACCCTTGATCATGCATGATAGGGGGGAGGCACTTTGAGTCTTATGTGCGCATTCACTAAACTTATACAAGCTTGGTTTTTGGGCCATCATGCATTGAGATTCTTGGTTGGTAGCTTGAAAGCCGAGCGCCACACTCCTTTGAGCTTGAGAAATGATGAGGAGTGTGACAATACACACATTTCCTTGCAAATACATTGTTGTGCTTCTGTTGTTCTCTGTTGCAACAAAACCAGAAGCCTGGAAAAGTAGATGGCCGACCGGCCACTTGAGGTAGCCAACCGGCCACTTTCACTAGCCGATCGGCCAGTTGAGGTGGCCGGCAGCCACTTTTTGTAGTCGACCGGCCACCAATCCATTTTTTTTTTGTAGAAATGATCTTGTTTTGGAGCAGAAACAATGTGGAGGTTGGTTCGATGTTCAGAAACTGAGCCACGTGCAAATAGAGGCAATTGACAGCAAAGTAATGGATTTCCGAGCGGACGCCAACCGAGCATGCATGTCTCCCTCACCCGCGAGGCCACTTTATCGCTTTAATTAGTTAGCATAACTGATTTTTCGAGTGTTGTAATATTTTAGCTAGTTTGTGTAATTAGTTATTTCATTTGGTTTGTAATAATTAATTAATTAGCTAGTATAGTTAATTAGTTGGTTTGTAATAAGTAGCTTAGCTTAGATTAGCCTAGCCCTTATTCATTCGGACCCTCCTTCAAGAGGGCACAGTGTTGTAATAAGTGTGCGTGTGTGTGTGCATGTCTTCCAACCCCACGTCTTTCTCCCTTTTATTTATCCGCTTTCGATGATTAGATTAGGGATCATATTTCATTTAGCATACCTTATGCTTGCATGTGTACATCATTCATTTGTCTTGCATGCACCGAGGCTCGGCGCATCATTAAACTGCATTGTATTTCAATACTTCTTTGAAAAAGTGTATCAAATTGTTGCATTCATATGCTATCTTAGATAGCCGAGCCTATTTAGTTGCATTATTGCATGTGTTGCATTAGCCATTCTACATAGTTACGATCGTGCATTGTTTCTAACTAGTTTTTTGTTTTGGCTTGGAGTACACTATAAGTTTTACACTTTAGCATACTTACATGAGTGTGAGTGTTGCTATGTTTAGCATGCTTACCATGAGGCTATGTGCTTATTTGCTTAACTGCATGAATGCCTATGGATGAAGGCATTGTTGCTTGAATTGGGACAATTCAAAATATGAATTTTAAGCCCACTTTGCGAAGTGGCAAATCATGTTTTAAGCCCACTTGAGGATGGCAAATCCGCACTTTAGCCTACTTGAGGGTGGCACTTTCAAACCATTTTCGAAAATAAACATGAGTTGATTTGTTCCAATTCTTGCGATTTTGGTCTATACTTGTATGCTGTGTGCATCACATAGTAAAGTTAGCTAATAACCGGAATAAGAACACATGTGTTTATAAAACAACATATCATACTTAGTAGAGGCCGATCTTTGATCAGGCGAGCGGGGGTGCTCATGTCATGACCTTCCCCTCTCGTACCCAAGTTCCTGAGCCGAGGCAACTTTGGTGATGACGAACACGTGGCCTTTGGCAGGAGTCAGGATTTCCTAAATTTCCCAAAAACAAAATATTTAGGTGGCGACTCTGTAATCTGGCAAAGCAGTCCATGTTTGGCGATTTTTTATTCAAATCAATTTTTCAAATTCAATTGCCAGATTTGGACTCTTTGGTGTTTATCAGTCTCACATTGCACTTTGTGAGATTAGATTCAGAACCGTGACAGGAGTCCGAACTGTGGGACCAATCCGCACCTCTCCGAAAGGCGGGCGCACGAAGAAAGTCAGGTGCTACAGTCGGGTTCACACTTTCTAAGCATAGAAGCGTAAAACACGTTATGGACCCTGGAAAGCTGTAGCGGTAAGGCTAAACGATATGCTACTTCACCAATTCGCTTTAAAATCTTGAAAAGCCCAATAAACCTTGAAGATAGTTTTCCACTCATCCCAAACCTTATTAAACCCTGTCTTGGTGAGATTTTAAGAAAAACATGATCACCAATCTCAAAGGATAGAGGTTGCCTCCTTTTATCCGCATAACTTTTCTATCGGCTTTAAGTCGTAACCAATCTCTTTTGGATGAGATCAACTTTCTTGGTCATCTCTCGGATTAGTTCTGTGCCCAACATTGGTGTATCACCTACTTCGGTCCAACAAACTGGTGATCTGCAGGGCCAACCATACAAGGCCTCAAACGATACCATCCCGATACTTGCTTGATAACTATTGTTATAGGAAAACTCAATCAACGGTAGGTGTCTCTCCTATGACCCTTTCAAATCTAGGACACAAGCTCTAAGCATATCTTTCAAAATTTATATAGTACATTCAGATTACTCATTGGTTTGAGCATGATAGGTTGTGCTAAAAGTCAACTTAGTCCTGCTTTGTACCCCTCCACCAAAACTGACGAAAAAGATCATGGTACATTTTGGTGCATCTCGGATGTACTGCAAGGTGTGAGTGATGGAATTCTCGGAGTACATCTTCTCTACAAGACTCTGGCACGAACAAACGATCTAAATACCTCACACTCAAATCCGAGTGGATGTTCAAACCCTTCTCTTGCTTCTAGTTGGAGATTTTCTCACAGACTATCTCCACCACACTGTCATCCTGTTGTGCTCCTATGACTTTGCTAATCAAGGTGGATGGTGCAATTAAAGTAAACAAAGTAGCACCCTCACTAGAATTGCCAAGATGCAAGTTATACTCGCCAATTTTACCCAACATAACCCATTCTCGAATGGCTACACTCGCCACAATACTTATAGACTTCCGACTAAGGGCATCGGCCATAACATTGGCTTCCATAGATGACAGTGCAATTCAAAATCGTAGTCTCCCATAAGCAAATTCAAATTTTTTTGAGAGAGTAAGTAGTTCAAGCTTTTGTGGTCTGAATAGACATCAAACTTCTCATTGTACAAATAATGTCTTCAGATCTTCAAAGTAAAGATTACTGCTGCTAGTTCTAACTTATAAGTGGGGTAATTCTTCTCATGAGTTTTTAATTGTCGTAACCCATAAGCTACAACCTTCCCCTCTTGCATCAACATACAATCCATCCCATCCCGGGACATATCATGATACACGGTATAACCCAGACCCCCTTTTGAAATTATCAAAACTGGAGCAGTAGTCAACTTAGTCTTAAGTTCTTGAAACGACTTCTCACAAACCTTGTTCCATACATATTTGATACCCTTTCTGGTCAACCTAGTTAACGATGTAGCTAATCTAGAGAAGTTCCTCACAAAACGGAGGTAATACCCTGTTAACCTTAAGAAACTTCGAATTTCAAAAGCGTTCTTAGGCTGTTCTTAATCCTATACAACATCTATCTTGGAGGAATCAATGGTTACCCCTTCTCCCAACACCACATGCCTCAAAAACTTCACATCTGTTAGCCAAAACTCACACTTCTCAAATTTTGCAAACAACTTGTGCACTCTAAGAAAATCAAGTACTGTCCGCAAATATTTCTTGTGTTCCTCCTCGGAGAGCGAATAAATCGAAATATCATCCACAAAAATGACTACGAATCGATCTAAGAACTCCCAGAAGACTCGATTCATCAAGTCCATGAACAAAGTGGGTGCATTACTCAACCCGAATGGCATAACAAGAAACTCATAATGGCCATAACACGTACAAAAGGTCATTTTCTAGATATCTTCCTCCTTAACCCTCAACTGATGATACCTCAATCTCAAGTTTATCTTCAAAAAGTAACGGGATCCCTTAAGTTGGTCAAATAAGTCATCTATTTTGGATAGAGGATACTTATTCTTAACAATGACTCGATTAAACTTGCAATAATCAATACACAACCGCAACGACCCATCCTTCTTTTGTACAAAGAAGGTTGATGCACTCCAAGGCGATGTACTAAAGCGAATAAAGCCCTTATTTAAAAGTTCTTGGGGTTAGATCTTCAACTCATGCAATTCGACAGATGCAAATCTATATGGTCCCATGGAAATTGGTGCTGTGCCGGGCACTAAGTCAATGGAGAATTCAATTTCTCGGTGGAGTGGCAAACCGGTGAGATCTTCAAGAAAAATATCCGGGTATTCACAAACTACCCTTAGCAAGTCGCTATGGATCATGCTAACCTTATTGGCCAAAGAAAAGGCAAAAAGAAAATTAAGTCCTCCTAGACCCTTAAGGTCATATAACGGCAGCATTGAACTATCACCCCGGTTACAAAAGAAATAAAACAATCCCCGGTGGGTATGCATACAAACACTTGGTGTCGCTAAAATTTCTATCGTGGTCTGAAAATGTGACAGCCAATCCATATCCAATATAACATCAAAAGTGTGCATGTCTAAGGCAATAAAATCAAAATAGAGTTGGTGATTTGTGACCTCAATCTCGTAAGAGCGACACACCCATCCCAATGCCACCCTACCCCCAACCGGTGACTCAACCCATAAAAGAGATTCTAGCTGATTAATCTTTAATCCCAAAGCAGAAACAAAAGCAGTAAATATAAATGAATGCGACGTACTCATATCAATCAACACTCTAGCCATGCAATTGAACACAACAAAATTACCTCTCATAACCGAGGATCTTGGTAACTATTCTGGCACTGTAACTGCATACACATGCCCCTAAGGCCTTTGGTCAACTTTGCTCCTCTCTCAAAACATAGGCCTACTGCACTAATTGAGCAGAGGTGGCTCCTTGAATAGCTCGTGAGGTTTGGAGTGAATGAGTCTGTTGACAACTCTGAGTTTGTCTCGACTTTGATACGCCAGACACACCTCCTAACTGTGGATACATTCTCTTCCTGTGCCCGAGTTGACCACACTAGAAATATATAGGTCTTTGTCCCCGACTCTGGGACTGGTTAAAGGATCGACTAGATGGTAGTAGTGGTAACATCTAATGTCCTCATCCCTTCTGTGGACAAGCATTGGCCTTGTGGCCCGTTTGGCCACACTTAAAATAAGTAACTCTGCCTTGAGTATTCTTTCCCGGCCTAGCACTAGGCAAAAGAAAGGTGGATCTGGTCTGTTATGACTAAGACTGTGATGAAGCAGAGCCTTAATGCTTCTTACTGGACCTAAAGTCTCTCTGTGACTCATGCCCTCTAGATCTTGAACCCCTAATCCTTTCTTCTTTGGCTTGCACAATAATCTCCATGTGTGTCGCTGCCTCCACAATTCGATCATAGTTCCAGATCATTTTTTCGACCACCTTAAACAAAATCTTGGTTCTAAGTTTCTTCTAAAATTCAATGCAACAGCGTTCCTCCGTTGCCACTAATTCCGAAGCAAACCGAGACAAACTGGTAAAGGTCGCTTCAAATTCGACCACTGTTGTGTTTAGTTGTTTGAGATCTAGAAACTCTTGCCTCAGTCTCTCCCTAGTAGTGGGAGGTAGGTACTTATCTTGGAAAGTAACAACAAAAGCTTCACACGTCGGCCGAATTTTGCCTTGGGCATATTTCTACCATTGGCCCACATCCCCCTTCAAATAGTAACTTGCTAGGGTCATCCTAAGCTCACCATCCTCAATGTGAAGCATTTCAAATGTCTTCACTATTTGCTTCAACCATTCATCCACCTTCTTGGGTTTCTGGCCACCGTGAAACTCGTTCGACTTAACCCGCAAGAACTCTCGAGTAAGAAAAGTAGCTCTAGTCTCTATAACATTCTCTCAGGCTTGGTTCTCTGCCCGCTAGATGTTCATAGACTCTCTCAAAGCCTTTGCTATCTCTCTGGTTAAGGCCCTCATAGCAGCTTGACCCTCTTGCTCCGAGACTCTCGCTTGTCCTACTTGCTCAGCCATGATAGCTTGGGCCGCTTACTTGGCTATATTAGCTTGGTCGAACCCTTCCTCTTGCACCAGAACCTCATGAACTCCTAGGTGAGTCCTACCCCGCCTTCCACCTCTACCACCGCGAGTTTAACCTCATCCTGACATCCTAAATAAGGACAAAAATGAACAGTTTAGCGCATAGTCACACATGTGCTTGCAACTGAAACTCACGCATCCTATCACGATAATTAATAAGCATTTAATTCACATAACACTTAGTTTCACTCCACGTAATCACATCGTCACGTAAACACATACGGATTACTCATTCAAGATAATATTTACCCCACAAAATATTGAGAATTCCCATTAGAATGAGTATTGATCATGTGCATTTCTAATGAGACTTCAAGAAGTTTAATAGGCACAAACAACATCCTAAAAGTTCAATCCCATACTCATCTAGTGAAGTAAGCATGTTATCACATAATGATTAAAACATGAAGTGTCTCCTAATTTAGCAAAATGAACCCATTGTGGTAAAACCACTTCCTCCAAACACCAAGTATTCAAACCCGGTAACTCTGATACCAAGTTGTAACATCCCTAAATAAAAGACATAAATCAAACAACCAAATACTTCATCCAATGACAATTCTAATATGGTAAATCATATCTCTAAATTCATATTTCTTTCTGGTAAAAGATTTTACAAAAGAGATCCACATGCATTACACATTCAAACCCTCTTAAGTTGAATCTATAGCATGTGCGACCATACACCCATAAAAAATAATAATAACAAGGAAATGCCTCAAGGGCAACAAGTTTCAAGACTCAGGATTGGTTACACAAAATGGGTTAACTAACCCATACAATTAAAGCTTTTGGCTTGAAAAAATAATCACAAATAAAAAAGCTCTTCCTCCCAAAAGACTTTCCACGCCCTCTGCTAGGTGGGATCACCACATCCTTTCCTGCACAAATCCACTAGGGGTGAGCAAAAAGCCCAGTAGGAGTAACTTCACAAAGTATATATGTTTAAGCAGTCTGTCATATATATGTGTATGCAATGTTATACCATGCCATAATATTATAAGCCTTTCTTGAAGAGAAAAAATAATATATGTTGCCATGATCTTTAAAAGAATTACTTAATCATTTTAATAAATCCAAAATTTAAAATGAGGTGGTAAATATGACTCAAGTAAATCCCCAGGACTAGTGTCTGCAAGTAGGCATATCTTGCACTAACAAATCCTACCTTACTAGCTCCTAACTGGAGGGCTTAGGCACCCATACATGCGTCTCTGGTTTTATACCAATGACACTCAGGCCAACTTAATTCTCGAACTACATCCCTAATCAAATTTCCCACCGTATTTACCTCAAAACAATACAATAGTAATAATTGTTTTTCTCGAACAACATAACCATTTTCAAGACATAACCATAGTTAAATCATATTTCGAAAACCATGTATGAATTGAAATGCAATGATTTAGTTCTGATATGCACAATTTCTCCACAATTCCCAACGTTTGCTCAAAGAAAAAAAGATAAGAGATTCAATATCTATATGTGTTCATACTCCAAAAATTTATATCAAATCTACATCCATGTGACATATGACATTCTTTCATATTCACACTCAACATTTATTTTCTCTTTCATATTCTAGACAAATGCACAACATGTTACCTTAATTTCTCAACAACACAACAACATGAGGAAGATTTCCTCAATTTCTCAAAGGATTTAGCAACAATTTTATGAATATTTCGCAAATTTTACATTTTCCTAATTTGCCCCCAAAACCTACGGTCTGATCAAAGGAGGGATTTTCCCTTCATTTTCAAAATATCTTCTTGCAAACATTCCCAAATGGTTCATAATTCACAAAATGATCTATCTTGGACCAAAATCACAAGAAAGAAATATTTTCTCTAACATTTCCTAGATTCAAAATTTTACAACTCAAAACCCAAACTTGAAATTATAGTAAAATGGACAAGACATGCTAAAATCATATATATAACTCAAAGGAACTTCCTACCTCAAGATTAAGAATAAAGATGAGAGAAAAACTCCAAAACCAAAGGTGTCAAAACTTGATCTCCACCGTACAAAATTTTGCTCTTGATGAGCTCTCCAAAATTAAAGAAAGCACTAGGGTAAAAATCTCAATGAATATGGCGACATCAAAGAAGTAATGAGGTGGTTAGAGGGTTTCTTAGAGAGAGATGAGAGAAATGAGAGTGAGAGTAATTGTAGAGAGAGAGAGAGAGAGAGAGAGAGAGAGGGGTAAAAAGTGAGAAAAAGTGCGTAAGGGTCCAACTTTTAAGTGATTGGACACGATTTTTCGGAGCAAACTTTTGACAGATCACTCGAGCGACCAAACCTGCGCTTGAGCGAACAATCCGAACTCCCAAAATCTCTCTCTTCTCTGCAAAAGACCGCTCAAGTGACGAGACCTTCGCTCAAGAAAAAAATACAAGCTCCTAGAAGTTCAGACTGTAGAACAAAATACTGGATGATTGACGTTACCATTCAAGCGACAAAAGGACCACTCGAGCGATCTCAACTTAAAAGTGAGACAAAACACTCTTAAAACATCCTCACCATTCTCAGATTCACTCTAACACCCCAAGATGCCAAAAGATATCTCGGAACACACTAGAATATACACACGAACAACCACAAGAAAATGAATAGGTAACAACACGAGTTCCAAATGTTTCAACAATGATAGGGCAATTAAAAAAAACAGACATTTCAAAATGCTGTATATATTCAAAATACTTTAAAATGACTCGGAACATCATAAGAACCTAACCTTAGATAATAGTGTAATAAGAAATTAATATTTAAAAAAATACCCTAGCTTCTCTCTATTCTCTGTAACAAGTGAATGAGGTGCCTACAACAAAACTTTTCCATCATTGTAAAAACTAATGAATGCAAACAATGGTTGGAATAGATACCATTTATCCTATTACCGAATTATTATGTTGGCCTAAGTGTCAAAATGACCTAATTGCCTTCGGGCGCCAAAATTATTATTTTACCCCTAATACAAAATATTATGAAATAATACAAATAACATACTTTAAATCGCAGAGTATTTATAAGGGAAATTTGGCCATAAACCCCTCTTACCTTCATTTTCTTGTTAAAAGGACTAAAAAAAAATTATACTTTCAAAACCCCCTCATAATTATAAAGTCTTATATAAAGGACAAAAATTTTCAGATTTATATTTTGTATGACAAATTTACCCCTACACACACACTCTCTATCTTTCTCCTCTATCTCTTTCTATGAGCTCACTCCACCACCACCACCATCTATACCGGCACCACCATCACCATCTCTACTACCACGACTACCATGATTACCATCGTTTCCACCACTTCTGTCGTCCCCACCAACACTGTCTCAACCATCGATGATGTTCGTCACCACGACCACTGCCACCACTGTTTCACCACTAGCATCTCAACCACCAGCGCCATTTGATGCCACCATCGTCATCCTTAGTGTCCAAGACTTTAGATTTGAGATTGATGACGTCAGATTTGAGATATATCATCTCAAATCTATATTCTCTCCTTCTTTTTCTCTTGGTCTCCTCATCATGCTTTATTTTTCAGATAGTAAAATTTTACTCTGGTTTGTACTAAATCTAAGGCAATATATGTGCTCTCTCTATCTCTCTATTTCTCTATGTTTTTCTCTGGTATGTCCTCTGTTTTTGTTTGACAGAATGAGAGTAAAATTTTACTCTAGTATGTGCTTTGTTTTTGTTTGACAGAATGAGAGTAAAATTTTACCTCTAAGGCAATATATGTGCTTTAATGATATAAAATTTTATTTTGAATCATAATAAATTTTACTCTGATTCAGAGTAAATTCAAAGTAAAATTTTACTCTGAAATATATTATAAGGATGACTTTACAAGAGAGCTTATATATATATATATATATGAGGGTAGTATAGTAAAATAAATAAGTTTTAAAATATTAAGAAATTTTGAAAGAATCTATATAATTTTTATCCTTTTAAAAAACAAATTAAACACTGAGAGCTCTATTACCAAATCCTCCTATTTATAAACATTGGTACTCTTCTGAGTAGGCACATGCACCATTAGATGTTGAAGGATCTTCTATTTTTGTGGGCAAAAATAAAAAATGATTTCTGTTAGAATGGATTGTATATGCTCTAGTAGTAGAAACTTGACTAAGGATTCTGTGTTTGGGGCCTGTCAATGACAAATTTGAGAATTGTCAATAAAACTACAAAAGTCAAAATATTTGTAACTTCAACAACAATTTTATATATTTTTATTACTATATTTACATATTTTAATATATTTTATGTAAATTTTTTTTTTTTGACTCTAACAAAAAAAAAAAAAATTTAACACTGCTTTTAAAAGAACAATATTACAAATTATTTGTCAAATCATTATAATTTCTAAAAGGGCTAGACTTCTTTCTAATCCGTAATCGGACTGGAGCGTGTTATTGGGTCTGTGAGGCTCACCACAGGTCTCGTTTCGATAATTCAAACTGTCAATGTGTAGAACTCATCAATTATTTTATTTCTGTTAAAAATCACATTGATCGGATATTGATAGCTACTTGATTGGATCAGATTTCTATCAATGATAAATATAATTTTCAAAATAAATTATTGATAAAAATCTGATACGATCAAGTAGCTATCGATATTCGATTAACATGATTTTTTACAAAGATAAAGTACTCGACGAGTTCAACATATTGAACGGTTCGAATCATTGAAATAGGATCCGTGATAGATCCTATGGATCTAACAACAGCGTTCGATCTACTTTGTGGACCGGAGACAAAGTACCCTTTCTAAAAAATTTCTCTTTTTTATCACAACAAGCATTTAAGGACTTTTTAGTTGCCAATGTCATTAGTCTTTTATTGTACCTAACATACCGATGTGAAATAACTCTAAAATTAGTTTCAAGTTCTGTCTTTGAGTTGTGTTAAGAGCTTAAACCAACATCTCAGTGATGTTAGAGGAAGAAAAAAAAAAACAAATTTATAATTTTTTTATTGATTTATAATTATTTTTTAACACATCACTGATGTGATATCTCTCCCTTGAACCAAAGCCCTTTTCAAAAGCAAAAGTTAATTATTATTGATAGTTGTAGCTGTTTGGTAACAATTTCGTTTTTATGTTTTAGTTTATGTTTATAAAAATTTTAAAAATTGTTATAAAAATTTGTTTGATAATTTTTTTGGTTTATAAATGATTGTCTCAGTTTATAAATTTGAGAAAAAAATGTAAACTCAAAAAATGAGTTTACATTTTCAGTTTTCAAAATTTTTTTTTTCAATTAATTATTTTTTTCAAATAATTTTTTTTTCAATTATTTTTTTCAAATATTTTTTTTCCCAATTAAAATTTTTTATCAATTAATTTTTTTAATTTTTTTTCAAATAATTTTTTTAAAATTAATTTTTTTCAATTAATTTTTTTCACAATTAAATTTTTTTTTCAATTATTTTTTTTAATTATTTTTTTTTCAATTATAATGTGTGTGATCCCATTGTCATAAATAATAAATATAAATATAA
This sequence comes from Camellia granthamiana, assembly GCA_036172215.1. Taxonomy (NCBI): domain Eukaryota; kingdom Viridiplantae; phylum Streptophyta; class Magnoliopsida; order Ericales; family Theaceae; genus Camellia; species Camellia granthamiana. Next base: position 148,792,001 of record CM069906.1, read on the forward strand.
ATATTTTAGGTCTGAACAAACATATTTTTTAGTTTATGTTTTCAAAATTTTTTAAATATTTTGTTCAAACCAAACGCGTTTGTAATTTATGTTTTTCTAAAAATAAACAAAAACCAACTTATAAAATTTTTGTAAACATAAACCAAAAACGTAAACGTTACCAAACGCTACCTTTGTAATTTTTGTTTTTTTTTCCCAAAAACAACAGCACAATATAAACAGTATAAACTTAGAAAAAAAAAATTAAATCAGTGATAAAATTTATAAATTTCAATAATTAAAATATTATATTTTTTTATGAATTCATAAATTTTTTTATAGTTACCACTGAATTTTTTTTACTTTTTTTTATTATAAAATGTATATGAAAATATACAAAAATATTTTGAAATACGTAAAAAATTCATTAAGGTTATAAATATTTTGATATTTTATGCTTGTTATTGAGAATCCTAAAATTGTTCGTTAGCAAAATCCATTTTTGCTTTGCACTTTCCTTCCTCCCTTCTACTACCTTTTATTACTCTCAATAAAATATTAATTTTTATTTTTCAATAATAAAAATTTATAAAGGCAATGATATGTAACCAAAGTTGTATACAAAAAAATTACAAATGGTAATGTGTGTATTTGTGACCCTGTAACTTTAAAATTAAAAAACCTAACAAAATATCTTTTATTTACAAAAATAAAATAAAAATAGGTCAATTACTAACAGTTCTTGCAATTTGAAATTCGTATTACTTTGATTCTTGATTTTTTAATTGTGATACAATTGACTTTAAATTGACACATCATTTTTATCTTTTGAGAGGGTGGAAATAATTTTTTTATATTTATTTTCGTTAAATTAGTTTCTATTTTCTCAAATATCAAATATGACGATAACTTTGATGTTATTATTAAACCAATCCATTAAATCAAAAAATTCAAAACTAAAAATATTTCATATATTAAATATATTGATTACAGATTAAAGGGCTAATAACCATCCAACCATCTAAAAATATATGTTTGTTAAGAACAAAAATAACCATCTATTAGATGATAACCATCCAAAAATATTTATAAAAACAACCACTCATTACATGATCATCATCCAAACATATACTAAAAATTATTTTGGTAAAAAAGTAAAAATATAAAAATATAAAAGATTTACCATTTTTATCTAATTTTATCTTTAGTGAGTAGAAATAATTTTTAAAATTTAAAAATACCTTTTTGACTTTTATTTTTGTCAAAGTAGTTTATATTTTATCAAACTAACAACTTTACTCTTAAAATGGAGTATTTTCAGTTTGTAAAGGAAATGATATCTTTAATTGTCTTTATTTGAAACGAAATTCAAAATATAAGATTAAATGTATCATAATTTGTAGCAGTAGTAGGGATAATTTGTACTTTCCGAATCTCTCTCGATGCATGTCATCTTCCTGTACTTTTAATTTCATGCTGTTAATGAAATTTTTCTTTGTTGATCAAAAAAAAAAAATGTATCATAATTAAAAATTCATGAATCAAAGTGACACATGTCCCATATTATAAGAACCATTAGTATAATTCACTCATAAAAATACTATCATGTTATTGTGATTATTGGATGTCTAAAATAAATAGTATTTTCGTGATTCTAAAGTTTGCCAGTGCTAGAAAAATAAAATTTTAAAAGCCAAAGTTTAGTGTGTATACTATACTCTGTGTAGCAAAAGCACACAGGTTCTTGATTGGAAAGTGATTAAATTAGTCAAAAAAAAATTAAAAAATTATTTAAAAAATTCATTGATTCTCTCTTTTTTTTTTTTTATGTCTTTTCTTAAAAAAAATTAATTAAAAATCACTAAAAAAAATTCAATTCTCAAACAAATTCTGAAAAACCTTAAATTACCAAATTCAACACGGATGACAAAAATAAATAGAAACAAAAAGAAAAACATCCCCCTAAAAAATATGCATTTATATTATGCGTCCTCACGAATCGCGGTTGGGTCGGGTGGTCTTTTATTCTCCATTCATCCGAACTTAAGCGGATTAAAAAATAATAATAATTCTTATCCATCTAGTTAGTTAGCAGTGGCGGATTGAGTGGGTTGTATGGGTTGGTGGTGGAAACAGATCGGTTTGACTGTTGGACTTTGTTATTTTGAGCTTTTTTTTTTAAACTAGTTTTCAATAATTCTTTTCCATTTTGTCCAAAATTTTTAATTATTTTTTTATAATAACAATAAAGACACAATTTTTCATATTTCATGAATAGCAAAATATAATTATTAAATATAATGTTCTTTTTTTAACAAACAAAGTATAATATTATTTTCTTTAGAGTGTTGGCAAATCGAATTGAGTCGAGTAAACTCTCATCCGCTGTCTGTCTAAACATAGACAGATTGGATAAATACATCTGCATCCATCCATTTAGACCATGAAAACCATCCATTTTGTGACAAATTGATTTGGACATTCAATTTTAGGGATTGATGTTTTGCCCAATCCTAATTTGTATAAAGTCCCACTTTGCCTTTTCCTTTTTGGATCTGGTATAATATATCAGGGAATAATCAGGAAAAATAAAAAAATAAAAAATAAGAAATTGTAAAGATTATAAATATTAATAATTAAAATCATAAAATTTTCTACCATTGTGTAATAATTTTTCAAAACCCACTCTGAATGGTAATTCCCCCTAATATATTCTAATAGAGGACCAATATAAACAATGAAAACCGATAGACCCTAAAAACGTTATATACCATATATAAATTATGATATTTATGGCATTGATTATCACAAATATCATAATTAAAATATTTTTAATCATAACTAAAGTAAGAATAATGAGTTATAACCAATCACTACATAAGGTATAAATAAATACTTTTTCGATCATAATCAAAATAATAATTATAAATAATCATAATTAATATCACAATAAATCATAACAAAAGATAATAAGCATCATAACTGAGACATGTTAAAATGTGTATTATTAAATTTCTCCAACACAAATATATATGCATATATAGTGAGTAATGCTAGAATAATTATTTAAATATTATATTTGGGTATAATTTGCCGTGATGTATTGTTGCATGGGGCGAGGCCCCTCTTTAGTTCGTGACAGCATGAGTTGTTGGTTTTGTTAGGTTCTGTGGAGATAATAGTAGGGTTAAATAAGGAAATCGAAAAATTTATAAATTGAATCGGTCCAGATCAAATCGATAGATTTGATTTATTTTTTAAATTTGTGATTTGGTCTTGGTTTGAAAAATTGGAGAACCAATCGCAACGGATTGGTTCTGAATTTTTTTCCATAATTTTGAATTTGAACCGAATCGGACTATATAACTTAAACCATATATGTTTATTTGCTAGATATTATATTTTTTAAGTTAATAGTAGAATAATATGCATGTTTATATTTTGAAAGTTTATGTTTTGAAAAATCATGACAAAGTAATGTTGAACAATGTTTGTTTAGCTAATAAATAATATGAGAGTAGTTGTTTGATGGGCATGTTATTATTACTTTTAAAATTAATGACAAGTTAAATTTTTTGAAAAATGTTATATAACTTTTCTTGTGAACAGATTATGTGATTCGTGGTTTCAAACAAAACCAAACCGTGTTTAAATGATTTGGTTCGATTGGTTCCAAGATTTTAACGGTTTAGTTTGGTTCCAATTTTTGTTGAATCATAGACTATGAATTAGTTTTTTGATTTCATTCCAAACTAATTCAAACCGGACGCTACTTACCCCTAGACAATAGCAAATGGATAAAAAGTGTATTTTTTAAAATAAATCATTTATGACTTGATTATTCAACTAAAATTTTCATAAACATAATCTAATTGAGAGACCCTACAATATCAACATTACAAATTATTGAAATGGGTTTCATAGTGGGTCTACAAAGGCCCAACCATATCTGCCAACTAGAGAAAACCTTACCCTATTACATATATTGCATATTTGAGTCATATGTGTCGTGTGAGGCATCTCAAATAATGTGTTATAAGACATTCTAAAAATGATCACACTATTATTAGTGATTATTCACCCCAAAAAATTATTAATGATATATCTTATGTGTAGGGAAAAAATATATATTTTTATATGTGTATATAATATTAGGTCTAATGATTGATTTATTTCGATTATAAGGGCATGGTTAATAAAATATTGATGAAAATACAAATCATTGTTTAAAAAACTTCAATTTTTATTCTTATAATTTTTTTTATTTGTATTCTCGCACACTACTATCAATTATTGTTTACCGCTGCCAGAAAAAAAAAAATAATAATAATAATAATTCCTAAAAGCCACCATCGATAGTGGGCAACAATAATAGATACATCAACTCACGAACAGATTGATAGATACATAGTTATGAGTAATATTATATTTTAAATTATTGTTACCCTTCTACATAAAAAAGATTAAAGTTTAACATAATTGCTTCAAAGATTTCAAATTTAAATTTATGACTCGTGCCAAAAAAAAAATTAAAACAAACTTTATATATAAGAACAAAACTAAACCAACTGAGAAGATGATATGACATAAATTCAATTGAACAAGTTTTTGTTCGAATTAATTGGGGTTACCTATAATTGAGGTATAGCTATAGATACATCTATTTCATACAGTTTGACTCCTTTAGACGTCATATGGCTTGATTCATGTACCAAAAAAAGCCATCCTTAATTATAACTTCTATTCTTAAGAAAAGTTATTTGATAATTTTAGAGCAATATTTTACACTATTTAATTTGTCATATTTGTATTATTATCTTTAAAATTTTGCATAAGAATTAACATAAAAATTGTGAGTTTTACGGTTTGAATCAAGAAATCAGAAGTTGAAACAGTGTCTATATATGTTCCAATATCATTAAATAATTTTCCTTTTTCCAGACGATAAAGTTGCATACAGATAATATCATATTAACCTCAACAGAAAGGGGACTGAAAAAAAAAAAAAAAAAAAAAAAAAAAAAAAAAAAAAAAAAAAAACAACAACAACATAATAATAATATACAAAAATTTAATACAAAAACACGTGTTTTGTTTATATTCATTAATTGAAAATAAAAAACTCTATTATTATGGTTCATAATTTAAAAAAGAAAACAATAACAATGTACAAATAAAATATATACACAAAACCACAGGTTGAGTTGTTCATTTTATAACTTCAAAACTTAAAAATCCATTATGGTCAAGATGCACTTTATTTACAAGTTGTCTACTTTCATGTCATTTTAGTGTGTGATTGGGTAAAAAAATATAATAATAATAATAATAATAATAATAATAATAATAATAATAATAATAATAAATGTAAATATAACATTTTTGTAGAAAATATTTATTACCCCATAATTCTAAACAAAAATATGGATTATTCATTTTAGGTATAGTACATTTCATATCAAATTCATTTGCACCATACATTGAAATACTTTTCAGAATAAAATTAGTTATACATAGGTTGAATTTGGATCTAAAGAGAAAAGTGAAAAAATAAAATTAATTTCTATTTCCTTCTATTTTTATTTCTCTTCACAAAGTGCTTTTTGAATTCAATATCCAAATCTATTAACAACAAAAACTCTTAAATGAATCAGGTAATAATCAAACGTTACCAAGTCAAAGGAATGTTCTTAATGATTCTCCAAAAATAAAGGCAAAATTACACCAGTAGTCGCTATATTTTGACTTTTGTATCATTTTGATTCTTCTAATTTTAATTGGTTCGATTTTGACTTTAAATTCTTTTTATCGTCTCAATTTGATCCAATTAATTATAAATGTTACCATTATTTTATAAAAATGCGCAGATAAGCGACATGCGACATGCATCATATTTTTAGAGACAAAATTGTAAACTCGATCAATTTTGTGAGTTAATCTTAACTAACTCAGTAATCATTTTCTGTAAAAAAAAAAAAAAAAACCTAATGGAATTGTCAATTAGATCAAACTGACACAAAATTTAAAATTAACAGTTAAATTTAAGTCAATTAAAAATATAAGAACTCAAATAACAAAAAAAGAAAATATATATAATTTACCCACAAATAAATGATAAAAGGAGTCCATATCCAAGTGAGATGGTGGATGTGATGTCCTGGGCCTTGGACTTGTATAGTATTGTGTAGTAGAGTAGTGTGTATTACTTCGGTGTTTTGTTTACCGTATCGAGTCATTGAGGTTTCTTTTCTACTCTTACTTAACATCTCGTAACTTTTCATAAGTTGAAAATTTTGAGTTTTTGGCATTGGAACTTATTTCGGAATACAAAATAAAACTCGGGGTTTTTTGGGTAAAATCGCTCGTGCAGAATTGGGAACCACTGGAGCAAATCCTCAGAGAGTGTTTCAGGTTTTTCACAGTTTTCTGGGCAGAAAAACATTCAAGCGGATTTTGGGTCCTGCTCAAGCGGATTTTAGTAGATTTTTCTAGACAGCTCTCTGAAGCAAACTGCCCGTGAGGCAAAAATTTTTGCTCGTACAGAATTGAAACTGCTTGTGCGGATTTCAACACGTTTGTCTTGAATTTCGTACTCTTTTCCTCAAAACTGATGCCAAAAATGTGTTTATACAGATTTTTCACTCCTCTCTGTCTCTCTCTCTCTCTCTACTCATCTTTTCTCCCCCTTCTCTCTACCCAAATCCAACTTCTCTCTAAGATTTACCTCAAATCTTTAAGAGTTTGAGGGGGCTTTTTACACCAAATCGAAGAGGCCGGCGAAGGCTACGTTTATAGCCGATTGGATCGAGTTTTTGTCAACCTTGAGTTCTAGGATTTTCTTCCTCTGCATCTCCCAAGCTTAAGGTAGGCAAAATCTTTGAGTTACATATATGTTTTTACAATTTTATGCATGTTTTGAGTATTTCATTATGTTTGGATCATGATTTTGGGTTGTTGAATCCTAGATGATTGTATGAGTGCAACTTCTCTAATTTTTCCAAAACTTTTGAGAATATGAGTTATGTTCTAATGTGTAGGTGTTGTTTTGGAAAAATCTTTTCAAAAATGGAACAAAAATCTTGTTTTGGTGGAAACCCTAGTATAGCGATTCTGGTTTAGACCCAACTCATTTTGTATTCCGGACTTGAGTTTCACAAGTACGTATTGTTTATGTCTTGCTTCCCATATATTTCCTTAAATTTGGCATTTGGATTGTTGTGGTTGTGTTTGGAATAGGTTGGTTGCTTAGTTTTTAAACAGTTGTTGCCTAGGATTTTGCTCCTCCGCTTGAGCAGGTTTTGAAAACTCTCAGTACTTTTGTAGGTCTGCAAAACTACTAGGAGAGTGAATTCTACACTCGAGCAGTTTTTTCCGTGCTCGAGCGGGTTTAGCTCGAGCGGCCCTTCTTGCGCTCGAGCATTGGTCTGTTGTCTACAAAACTACTGGGAGTGTATTTTACGCTCAAGAGTCACTTTTTACGCTCGAGTGGAACAACTTGTTGTGTTTGATGCTCGAGCGTCACTTCTTGCGGGCAAGCAGACTTTGCGTATATCGGTTCGCAGCAGCACCTTTTTATATCACTTTTTCACATCTTTTTCTCTCAAAACCCTAGATCTAGAGTCTCTCTCTCTCTCTCTCTCTCTCTCTACATTTTCACCTAGATCCATTGGGTTCTCTACCCGTGTGCTTTTGTTGAAAAGGTAAAGCATCTCAAGGCCTAAGTTTTCATCCGAATAGAATTGCGTTTGAGCATCTTTGAAGTTTTCTTCTTACTTTGGTCGACTTCTAACTTTCAGGTAGGGACTTTCTATACTATTCTATGAGTTTTAACTTAGTTATTTATTAATGTGTAAGAAATATTGGAGTATTGGGATGGTTTTGAACAAATCTAGGATTTTGGTTTAAAATCAAAAGAGAGGTTTTCAAATGTATGTGTTAAAATTGGTTATGGGAGTAGATGTGAGGTTGTGTTATGATAAATTCATTGATTTTGATACCCGGTGTGGATTTCAAAAGAAAAAAGAATTTTGCCTTAATTGTCTCAAATAGTCATTTTGTATAAAAACATGAAATTGGCATTAGAAAATATGAAATTGAATGATATTTATATAAATGATGGAGTTGGGTTTGTATTACCTCTCATCTATGGAAATTTGAATAATTTATTTGTCTTCAAGAATGTATATCTGTTTAAAAATATCTATTTTGGGCTATCAGTGGAGGATAGCTACGATTGTTGTAGAAATTGCATGAGGATTAGGTGAATTGAAACTAATCTCTTATCCGTAATCATTGAATACGACTATATTTTAATACATTGTAAATGTATGATGTTTGAGAGGAGAAAGGAAATGTACTCCATGTTTAAGAGAAGAAATGGGATGGATTCCATTGAATTAAGTTGGCCTGTGTGTCCAGGGTGAAAGTCCCAAAAATCGTATGTATACATAGATGCCAGTTCCCGAAGACGAAATATTCGTAAAATGGCAAATGAAAGTGTTTATATGATAGTTGTGTTGGTTAGAAATCCATTGAGTTGTACCATCAGTTTGGTTGTCTGAATGAATTGGTGAATGACTCATGAAATGAGATAAAATGATGAATGAATCTTGAAATAAGATAAAATGAATTGAAATAACATGAATTGTGATATAAAGCTTAGCATGATATGGTTTTGCAAAAGAGTTATAAATGATTTTTATCATGGGCATTGAATGTGCATCTCATACTTATATCTTTGTTAAGATTTATATATTGTGTTAAATTGTTTATACTGGGCTTTGGCTCACCCTATTTAAGAAAACCATTTTCAGGTGTTGGAGATATACCTCCGCCAAGACAGTAGTTTGAGGAAATTAGGAGCAAGAGTTTCTTTTTTATTGTATTTACTTTGTATAGCCAAGGGCTTAATTATATTGAGTTGGACTCATTTTTGTAACTAAGCAGTGACTTGGAAAGATGTAAGCCTTTATGGCATATGAATATTTGTTTAGCTTTCATTACTTTTTGCTATCTGTAACACATGCTGTAAATTCAAGATGACCTATTTATAAATGTATATCGCATGTGTCACCTTTTGTATGTTAACTCTGATGAATGAAAGTACTTTGTTTCAACTTGATTTTCGTTTATGAGATGAATTTATCATATTTATTTTGGGGCATTACAAATTTGGGAATTTTGAGAAAAATTTGAGGTATATGGTGGAGAAACTTCTATAGTTGTATCAAATAACGGAATTTCATGGAAGAAATAAGAATAGTTGATTTTAAAACTTATCGTTGGTTTGTCTTGCAAAACCAAGTTTAGAAAATGATGCTTAACATGTGGAGAATACGTGAATGTTGATATTGTTATATTATGTCTTGGAAATATATATTATGATGTTATATTGATAAGAGATATGTAATTTTATCACAACAGAGGATTGTGTAGCTGAATTGAGAAATTTCAAGGCATTGATATAGAAATAGATTGCATTGACATTTTATTTCGTTATCATCACCTTTCAAATTGGAATTGTTGAGATTATTAAACGGAACTTTGTTATTGCATTGGACATTTGCATCATCATTCCATTTTATCATTGATGCAATTGATTTTGAATCTTACATTGGAAGAGTATTGCTTTGAGAAAGGAAATTATTTTGTGAAATAAAATTATATTGATTTGTTTTTGGGGTAAATAAGTTGGTAAGTCCGATAGGGAGTGTAGTTGGTATTGGTTAAGTTGACTTGAGTATCTATGGTGAAAAACCGAAAAACACGCGGGGAGGAAGTACCACGTGCCTTCCGGTTAGCAACCAGTAAAGTGGGGATTGGTAGTGCTTGTGATGCCTACTTATAAATACTAACCTAGAGATTATCTGAGTCGTATTTACCACTCCTTTGAACTACATTGAAATTATTGAATTGTTGAACTCTCAAAATTTCATTGTGCACAAAAGTTTCAAAAGATAGAGATATATATTTTTGAACATGGTATGGAATATGTATTCATCTTAAAATATTGTATAAAATGTATATACTTTGTTAAGATTTTCCTACTGAGCTTTGTGCTCACTATATGGATTTTTGTGCAGGAAATTATGTTGTGATCTCATTGAGTTAGAGATGTGGAATATATTTTGAGAGCATAAGGCTCTTTTATTTTGTTGTAATTATTTTTGACAAGCCAAGAGTTTTATATGTATGGGTTCGAAAACCACTTTTGTGTAACTAGGCTTAAGCCTTGAAATTTGTAACTATTGAGGGTGTTAATTTATACTTAATTTATTGTGCCATATGTTATAAATTCATATTATAGAAATGTTGAACATATACTTGCATGTGGAATATTTTTGTAAATCTCTTGATCTTTAATGAATACACATGTTAAATTGATGATGTTGTCTATGTTGAGGCGTTATATTCCTTACATATATAGTAAGCATTGGATGGGTTAATTTAGAAACAAGATAATGTAAATGGGAAGTTGATGGATCTATTTGTGTTAATTTTCGGGGTGTGACATTGGAGCAGATTTTTATCCCCAATAATAGGAGGCTGCTGAGAAGGAAAATAAAAGAAAACGCTTAAAAATAAACCCCCCCCCCCCCCCCAAAAAAAAAAAAAAAAAAAAAAAAAAAAAAAAAAAAACCTCCATAACCTGAAAATTAAAAGATAAAAAGTTGTTTGAATTAGGTTTAGAATATAAGAGTGAGAATGAAATATAAGGTTGAATAGAATGAAATGTTCGTTTCTATTTCATTGTTTGATTGCCAACACAAAATGATATAGGAATAATAGAATAATTCTCATTCTTATATTTGGTTATGCTTATTAAACTCATCGAATGAATACATTTTTATTATTTAATTTTTTTTTTAAAAAGCTAGTAACAAATAAATCAAAATTTATATAGATCACAATAATGTTGATAGTTCTGGAAGTAATGGTGTGAGTTGCGATGGTGGTGGTGGCCGCAGCGGCGGCGGCGGCGGTGACGGTGGCGGCATCTGTGTTGGTGATAGAAATGATAGTAGGATGATGGTAGGCTATTGTGCATTAGTAGTGGTGGTAGTAGTGAAGACATTGATAGTACGGTGGTAGCGGTGTGATGTTTATGAAGATGGTAGTACTAGTGGTAAGGTAGTGGTCGTGGAGGCAAAAGCAGTGGCGGTAGTGGAAGCAGTGGTAGTAATTAAGGTAGTGGTTTTAACGATAGTGATAGTCATGGTTTTATGATTGTAGATGTGGTGGTAGTGGTTGTGGAAGTAATGGTAGTGTAGTATTGGGGGACATCGATAGTACGGTGGTGGTAGTATGGTGGTAGTTTGATAGTTGTGGCAGCGACCCGTGGTGACGGTAATGGTGGCAATAGGGTGGCGGTAGTAGTGGCGATGGCGATGGCGATGGCGATGGCGATGGTGGTAGGATGGTGGAATGGATGGTAGGAGAATGGAATGATGGTATCTAAATGATAATATTTTTTTTAAGTGCTAATAATAATAATAATAATAATAATAATAATATTTTTATGGTAATTCTATAATGCAATGGAATAGCCATCCCTTAAATTGAAGAAAGGAATATGCATTTTCATATTTTGTTGGAATAGCCATTCTAACAGAATTGAAAAATCTGAAATCCTCGAGATATTAATTTGTGATTATGTTTCAATTTTTAAACAATAAATAATTATTTCAATTAAACAATAAAAGACAAATTGACACAACGATTTAACGTAGAAAAAACACAATTGGAGTGCCTCCAATTGTGATAAAAAAACCACAAGTTAAAACCACAAAACAATCCATTAAGAAGACAAAAATGAATTATATATGTATCCTCAATTACCTAACAAATCTACGCCTAAATTGAACTGATCCCGATGTGCCTCTTCTACCACCGTCTTCACCATGGAATTATCTTGCCAAACGTTGAATCCACAACACTAACGTCGAATCCATGATGATGAGCCACTATGAAATCCACCAAAGTTTCAAGTCCAAATTTCTCTAAATCCACTAAAAATTAACTCTCTTTTGTGAATAAAAGAAAATGAACAAATCCTTTGATGATATTGATATAAAGTACATAGATCCATTGATTACTTTTAAATCATCAATGAAACACTCATAAAGTATCCTCCAATATAAAACACTTTGTTTTTTTTCCTCTTTGAAAATATGGATAACTCAATCCCGAAAACGAGCATATAGCGCACTTTATAGTAAACTAGATTATGAAGACCGCACGAGCGGTACGAGAAAAGGCAGTGCAAAACAAATAGGCTGGCCGTTCGAGCACAACATTCACTGCTCAAGTAGAAAACTTGTTTCCTAGAAGTTCAAACACTTTGCAAAAATACTAGGTGATCATTTTCTCCACTCAAGCACACAAATGACCACTCGAGCGGTCAAAACAATTTCGACTTTATTTTTACATTTTGTTTTGGGGGTTGTCCCCTCGACCCCGCCTGGGCACTGTCCTGAACTCATATATAGTCAGCGAAGTGGCAAACATGAAAGAATCATGATCACAAACTCCTCTGTACACAATTCGGATTAAATTTGCATATAAACATTCATAATTACACTGAAACAAAAGCACGAATAAAATTACAACTGAAAGGAATTTTGTCAAACGGAATTGCCAATTACAAAAATCTAACAGGAATGACTATTCCCACTTAGATAAGGGTGTACTAAATAAGGGGAAAAAAATACGAAGTTAAAATGAATATTTCTAACCTATTCTATCGTACCTACCAAACGTGCTTTAAAGTTTTGTGAAATGTTTTTATTTCTTATGTAGGCTAGGTTATTGTTGTCCCTGAATGGGAGTAGGTGGTCATTTGATTGTGCTCGTGCTCCCTAGGGGATGTGAGTTGAACTTCACTATTTTCGTCTTTGGTTTGATTTTTATAAATATGTTTTAGATTTTTTTTTTGAAAGAAATAAAAAATATTGAAAATAATTATTATTTTCATATAATTTTATATTTTGAGAGGTTAGAAATAATTTTTAAAATTTAAAAATATTTTTTTATATTTATTTTTATCAAATTAGTTTCCATTTTTTCAAAACTAAAATTCTGAAAGATGTTTCTCAAAAACAAACCAATTTTGGTTGTAAATTACTTACTTACCCGCAAAAATGAATAAATAAATAATAAAAAAAATTGGCAACACTCTAATTATTTTATGGAAAGGCCACTACAAGAAAAAGTACATTTGGCGATTAAATTTTTAGTCGCCAAAAGTCCATTTTTAGTGGCCAAAAGTCGACTTTTTAGTTTTCCCAACTAAATTTTTTAGTCGCCGGTTTTGTCGCGAACACACGGTTGCCGGAGGTATTGGCGACTAAAAAAGTTTTAGTCGGCAAAAAATAGGTCTTTAGCGACCAAAGTTTTGGTCGCCAATAGTCAATTACACTTTTTAAAATTATACATTTACCGACTAATTTTTTAGTCGCCAATAGTCATGAATCGCCGACCAAAACCTTTTAGTCGCCAAAAGAAACACTTTTAGCGATCAAGCGATCAATAATTTTAGTCGCCAAAGCTCATTCCGTGGAAAAAAAAATAAAAACTTTTCTTCCGCTGAGATTTGAATCACCAACCTCCCACATACTAAACCTTAAACAACACACTGTCTCCACTATGTCTCTATAACACCACATAATTATATATACAACATATATTATTTATATAGTATATTGACCCGTATTAATATAAAACTATATATATAAACATAATTATTTTTATTCAATATAATTTATGTAAAAAATAAATTATTTACTAAAAAAAAATATGAGACCACTTTTGGCAACTAAACCAATTCTATACTTTTGTCTACTAATTATTTTTTTAGTCGCTAAAATAATTAATTCCGCCTAAACCTCCACTTTTGGCGACTAACTGAATTTTAGTCGCCAAAACCCTCCACTTTTGGCGACCAACTATTTTTTAGTCGCCAAAACCTATACTTTTGGCTACTAAATTTTTTTAGTCGCCAAAAACCTTCACTTTTGGCTACTAAAATTTTTTTAGTCGCTAAAACCCATATAATCGGCGACTAAACTGATTTTTAGTCGCCAATAACTATACATTTGGCTACTAAACTGTTTAAGTCGCCAAAAGTCTTCACTTTTGGCTACTAATTCCATTTTAGTCGCCAATTCTGCTACTTTCAGCGACGAAAATTTTATTTTTAGTCGCCAATTCTGCTTTTTCTTGTAGTGGGCTGAGAGTGACTCCAATTGCGTGCTAAGATTTGGTAAAATGCTAAGATTTGACAAACTCTCCTCTCCATCACCCCATAATAAGGTTCACAAATGACATATATATTTGAGCTGCTTCATTGGTGCAATGGTTTTAAGTTCAAACATGTCCATGAGAAGATGTGGAAGCTGTCATGTGGTCAGTGTGGAAAGATAGGAATGAAATAAAGTTTCAAGGCATCAGTTTCAACAGGGAAGAACTAGTGGATCTGGTGAAGATAAGATTGGCATTGTGGGCTAAGTACAAAATGCAAAACCTGGCATTCTCAATAAGGTCTCGTTTGTCAATTATAACATTTTAGCTAAAAAGTCAAAAAGCCATTATAAGTTATTACATCACTCTCTCTATTTTTTTGCACATCTTTTTGTAAAAAGTAAAAAAAATTACTAAAATAATATATTCCCAAGCGAGGCCTAAATAACCTGGTGTACAACCTTAATTCCATAGGTGGCTGCCCTGTTTAAGGTGGTGTTGTGCTTAGGTGCTTTTTCTGTTCTTCTTCTTTCTACCACTGGGTTGTTCAGGGCAGTGGTGGTGGTGGTGTTGATCTTTGTTTTGGTTGAATTCTCTTTAACCAGTGGAATTGTGCTGCAGATGATTTTCAGTATCATTGGTGCCAATTTAATTGGGATCTTTGATTTATGTGTTGATACTTATAGGATGATTCCTTTTCCTTTCCTTTTTATAGATGTTTAATGTAAGATTTTACCTCGATTCTTAATCAATAAAGATGTTTTTTTGCTGATGAAAAAAAAAATGACATTTATATTTTATTTTTTGTAATAAAGAAAGGAGAAATAAGGTTTGTACTATTCGATTAATATTATAAAATTATCACATTTTAACAAGAATGCCAAAGTTTGGCTTTGGCATTACCATTGTGACACTAACCATTGGAGGTGGCTGCTACAATATGGGAGTCCAATCCAATGTGACAATATTACTATATATATAGATATATGCTATTCTTAATTTTTGTAAACAAAACATGATTTTGTATTGGTTTTTTGAGTAGTTGAGGTTTACCTCGAACTTGAAACTAGAGAAATTCAAAGTTCAAATTTGACATGTATATATCACAGGTAGTGCTTTATCTATGATGGAGTTTGCCTATGATACCATATGGGCAATGTGATGTACTTCATGGATAAGAATCGTGTAGAAGTGTATAGCAATTGGCAACCTCAATCGTGAACCATCAAAATTGATGTTTCTATGCTGTGTTTGGTTGGGGGATTTGGAGAGAGATTTGGAAAGGGAAAGGGAAAAGATGTGTGAAACTAGGTGAAATATAGGCATGTTTTATTTACATTTCACCTACCATTTCTATTTCCCTTTCCAAATCCCTCCCAAAATCCTCCAACCAAACACATCCAAATAGGAATTCTCAAACTGTATTTGAATTATAAATTTTAATATGGGTTTAGAAAAAGAAAAGAAAAAATAAGAGGATAATATGAAATAAATATAAGCTAATTTTTATTATCCATTTTTCTTTCCTTTTTCTGAATCCATATCCAAATTTATAATTTAAACATAGCTTTACAGTAAAAATAAAAAGTCTTCTTCACTGATTTCCGAATACAATGACATGGTAATTCCCTTACAAAGCAAATTACAATTCCTAAACTTGCCAGTTTAAAATATAGAACCTTAGCGATAAAAAAAAAAATAATCTTAAACCAACATTGACAAAATTTCCAAAAACAACAGGTTTCAACAGAAATCAAAAGTTAAAATAATTCAAAATCATGCAATGAAACCAGAAGAAACAGACACTGACTTAGGGTTTCTCTTGGTTTCCTAAGTGTTTGTTTGCTATGCATTTCTACACCATACGGATGAAGTTTGTACCAATCAACAAATGAAGAGAACCAAGTAAATGAGGACAGCGAAATTTCAATGTGTCACTAAGAATTATGAACTACATATTGGGTTGTGCAAACATTGCGACTGTCTCCTTTTCAAAAGAAAAGATAGACTTGTCTCTAATTCATATAAATTGACAATTTAGTACAACATTATTGGATGGATCAATTTTTACTTTTAACGAAAATCGTTGAACGTGCTCCTAGAATATAAGCGGAATTGATTTTCACAATAGCTGTAAAAAATGAATAATTTAGAAATTGATAATCCAATTTTATGTCTGAACTAGAGATAAGTCATCTATTATAAAGAAAATCTATCTAAAATGATATGGTAGTGGTGGCAATATTAAAAGAATAATGTTAGTCTAACTCAAAAATTAGATTTATTTTCAAACTTAATAATGTGACAACCTATTAGAATATCTAATGCAACTCTTTCGTGTATTCTCTAAATATTACTGAGTCTAAAAAGAAGGCTTATATTAAGCTTCTCTCCTGTCCTGCTCTAGGCCCATTACGAGCTCCACCCCGATGATCTACTTTGTTCATATTTTAGGTTTTCAATGTGTAAATCATTCATAAAAAAATCAGATATCGATCCAATAATTATAGCCATGTAATTTTATCAACTTCCTCTTCATAAAAATGAACGGTAACTATGATTCTAAAACTAAACCGTTCATAGCTATGATTATCGTCAGATCAATTTAATTTTCTTTTTTCACTAATGATTTACACACTAAACTTAAAAAATAAATTAAATAAATTGTTAAAATAAAACTAGTGACGGACCTCATGAGTTGGGCTGGATGGTCTAGTCCATCAATATAGACCAAGAAAGAGCCAATTCTATATTAAAAAATTATGAATTCAATTCAATCATTAGTGTTTTTTTTTCTTAATGAAAAAAAATCAAATCAGTATGTACCCAAACAATCTTTAAGGATAAAAAGGAGATAGAGTGAAGCACGTATATGATTCTTGAACAATATTATCGTACCAAATCCATTCATAAAGCTGAATACACACAAAGACTTTAATCACTTGTCTTCATCATTGTATTACTCCTAAATTCTAATAAAACTCTCTTTCTCTCTGCTTTGTGGTGAGAAAGAGAAGACTTCAAAGCATTAAAACTGGAGTACCCCTTGGCCCTTTTGTGGGAAAAAAAGAATAGGAAGTGGCTTCTAATGTTCTGAAAAGGTTGTTTGGACACGCACTTCTTCTAGAGATTAAGTTGATGTGTTCATGTGTGTGACACATGAAATGGATTGTGTGTCACTTCTCACTGTCTTTTATAAACATGCATGACTGGGATATGAGGAATTCAGGACACAACACAAGGGTTTCTATGATATGTGGCAGACAGAAGACCAACACAAGTTGACCCAATTTGACACGTCAGTTATTGGAAACTAATGTGTCACCACCACTCAAATCGTTTAAGTGGGGGAGAGAGATCCATTGTTTTCAACACATAGTTATAAACATTACAAATTCTAAATACACAAAATCTGTTAATTGAATTAGACATAATATTTGATCCAATTGCCCAAGTAATCAATGAAATGGGATTTAAGTATTAAGATGAGTGAGATTTCAGATTCGAGTCTATAGAAAGATGTTGGCCTAAATTGTAATTTAACTATTAATACACTAGCCGTTGTCTTTTGGGAAAAAAAAAATAAAGAGACAGTTTCATATATATTTGATGTAGTTTATTTGTAAGCTAACAAAATGTTAATTAGAAAACATAAACTAATCAGTGATGTTATTTAGACTAAAAAATTAGATTAATTTTTCAAATCCAATAATGTTACAGATTATTAGAATATTTAAAGCAATTCTATCTCTCATACCTTCTCTAATTATTAACCAATTATCTCATTTACACATCATTGGGTGTAAAAAGTAGGTCTAGAAAATGGACTTGTGTATCATTTTCTAACACTAAAAGTATTTCTTTTCAACTTCTGGGTAATTATCTTTGGTTTACCTTATTTAAACTATTTTTACGTAATAAACAGTAAACAAAAGTTATACTAAACAGATTGGCACAAACTTTCAAAATAAATAAAAATAATTATAAAATAAATAATAATAAAAAAAAGTTATAAGTAGCTTATATAAGGTGCACCAAATAACTCTTTCATATGTTGATAATAGAAACAGTGAGCCCCTTTGGTTCTTGTTTTGTTTCATGTGTTCTATGATTTTGTTTTAAAATATTTTGAAAGAAGAAGAAGAAGAAGAAGAAGAAGAAGTTTGTTGCTTATTTTCAAAACAAGACTACAAAATGAATGTTTTAACATGTTATGAGAGCAAGTGAAAAAATAGTGAAAACACGAATGAACAGTAATTTCAAATCCCTCCCACCCCACCCCACCCACCCCCCCCCCCCCCCCAAAAAAATAATGTTCCTAATTTTCAAGAAACAAATTGACATAGAATAGTCAGAAGTTAGAGAAATAGTATTATATTATAACTCTTTTATAGTAAGTTTTGTGCTTTTTCATTTTGTTTATTGGTTGGGTTAGTCCAGGAACTTTTGGCCCATTTATTTTTATTCAATTCACATAATTTAATAGTGGGCCTGTTATTGCCTATTGCCTTCTCGCATGATGCTACGAATGGTGCAATTGCATCTCCGAATAAGATACCTTGAGTCTTCAACAATATTACATCATGCACTTGCATCTTCGAAACGAGTAGTTCTGTAATGGCCCTTCAATCAACCGATTTTCAGGGATGAGTCAGTTTCAATGATTACTTTATACAATCCTTTCTCTAGCACAATCGTCAATTCTATGTACAAATCCCACATCTCAACTTTCAAGCTTGAGCAAGCTGGCTCTGAGATTTTTGGTGCCCAAAACCGATAATCAATTAATAAATCATTAAATTATTTGGGGCCCTTCACATATATATTTTTTTTCATTCAATGAAAAATTTAGCACAAGTAACAAAAGATTAATTATTTTTTTTTTGGTAATGCAGATTTGTATAAATACCAATTTTATAATAGCAATTGAGCAAAAGATAAGACAAATATTTAATTAATTGAATAGAATAAAAGACCTACCTATGTTGTGCTGCTACTCTGAATTCTTGAGAAATTTGTTAGTGCTTTGTTGTGCCGCTTCTCTCAAATTTTTGAAAAAATTGAATTAAGAGTTAAGGTTAGGAATTAGATAGGAAAAAAGAATTAGCCCTTTTAATTTTTATTTTTTAATGAGTCAATTTATTTTAAATTAATTTGGGCCTTTTTAAAAAAAAAATTGAACTTAAAACATACCTAATATATTATACTAAATTATATAGGAAAGATCTCTTTTTTTAATCTATTTTGAGAAGCCTTAAATTATGGTCTGATGGGCCTATGCCCACGGCCGACCTGAGCTTGAACAGCAGTCAAGCTTTCCAGAATACCCACTTAGCCAAATTCCCGTGTCATCTCTAAAAACTACCCCAAATTCCTGTTACAGTTAGAGAAATAGTATTACAACTCTTTTATAATAAGTTCTGTGTTTTTTCATTTTTGTTTATTGGTTGGGTTAGTCCAGGAACTTTTGGCCCATCTTGTTTTTATTCAATTCACATTATTTAATAGTGGGCCTGTCATGGACTATTCATAATATTCAGAACTATGAATTGGCTAAGTTTATGCTAATATTGAATGATTTAGGATGTTGCACCATGTTATTGTGAGAAAACAAACAAAACAATTTATACTTGGATTTACAAGTTCTTTTCATTTGAGATAAAAATAAAAATAAAAAAGGTAGAACAATAACCTGTAATCTTATTTTATAAATTCATTCCTTTTAACATTGCTTTTTCTTGGGTTGCACTTTTATTTAAGGGTGGCCAGTGCTACCCCATTTTTTGGAACCCAAAGTACATTTACAGATGAGTGATCTTATATAAACAAAAAAAAGTGTACAAAATTTGTATACATAATAAACTGATTGCATTAGTATTTATTATTTTAAAATAAATTATTTATAAATTAATATTTAATTATAAAAATATTATTGTCATAACATTCTTATAATGAATTCTATATAAAAATCCTATAAGAATAATTTACTTTTTTAGACTTGGATGTAAAGAAAAAGCCTGGAGCAATATCTCACTCATTCAACTGAGAGAGCAAATATATTAAACAAACACTTAATGAGTTACAAGACAAGGTTCACAACAAAGTTGCTGTTTTGGTCAAGTTTATCGAACTACTTATAGTTTATTTTATTTTAAAAATCTTTGCTAGACTGTTTTGTAGTTCTGTTGATAACTTTCTAAGTTAAAAAAAAAAAAAACACTAATTTTTTCGAAGTTAGAAATTGGTGCTTTGGCTTTTATTTCTAATTATGAGTTTTTAACTTGTAATAAGTTGCACTTAAAAAAAGCAAAATAAAACAAAAACTATGTGATCAAAATTTATTATTATTATTATTTTACTCTAATTTGAAGGCTCCCTTTTACATTCCACGTCATCTGATTTTAGTTAAGCTTTAAAGTTTTTCAAGTAATATAACTCAATAAAAAAAATTAATATTAGACATCATAAAAGAAATATTATGAAAAGCTTTCATGAACATTCTCCAACCTTTGATTAGTTTATAGTGTTTTATTGTATATCATGCAGTCACCTTTTAATTAGTTTTATGAAACTTTTCATGATATTTATTTCATGATGCAACATTACTAAAAAAAAATATGAAGTTTTCATATGGGCTCTTTAATCTGATTAATTGGTTAATTGAATAGAAAAAAAGACCTACCTATGTTGTGTTGTTATTCTGAATTCTTGAGAAATTTGTTAGTGCTTTGTTGTGCCACTTCTCTCAAATTTTTGGAGAAATTGAATTAAGTGTTAAGGCTAGGAATTAGATAGGAAAAAAGAATTAGCCCTTTTAATTTTGAGAGGGCCTTTCAATTTTTATTTTTCAATAAGTCAATTTATTTTAAATTAATTGGGGCCTTTTTAAAAAAAATTAAACTTAAAACATATCTAATATATTACATTAAATTATAATAAGAAAGGCTTCTTTTTTTTAATTTATTTTGAAAAGCCTTAAATCATGATCTCATGGGCCTATGCCCAGGGCCGACTTGAGCTTGAACAACAGTCAAGCTTTCCAAAATATCCGCTTAGCCAAATTCCTGGCTCATCTCTAAAAACTACCCCAAATTCATGTTACATAGAATAGTCAAAGCTAGAGAAATAGTATTACAACTATTTTATAGTAAGTTCTGTGTTTTTTCATTTTTGTTTATTGGTTGGGTTAGTCCAGGAACTTCTGGCCCATCTTGTTTTTATTCAATTCACATAATTTAATAGTGGGCCTGTTATGGACTATTCATAATATTCAGAACTATGAATTGGCTAAGTTTATGCTAATATTGAATGATTTAGGATGTTGCACCATATTATTGTTAGACAACAAACAAAACAATTTATATTTGGATTTACAAGTTCTTTTCATTTGAGATTAAAATTAAAATAAAATGGTAGAACAATAACCTGTAATGTTATTTTATAAATTCATTCCTTTTAACATTGCTTTTTCTTGGGTTGCACTTTTATTTAAGGGTGGCCAGTGCTACCCCATTTTTTGGAACCCAAAGTACATTTACAGATGAGTGATCTTATATAAACAAAAAAAAAAAGTATACAAAATTTGTATACATAATAAACTGATTGCATTAGTATTTATTATTTTAAAATAAATTATTTATAAATTAATATTTAATTATAAAAATATTATTGTCATAACATTCTTATAATGAATTCTATATAAAAATCCTATAATAATAATTTACTTTTTTAGACTTGGATGTAAAGAAATAGCCTGAAGCAATATCTCACACTCATTCAACTGAGAGAGCAAATATATTAAACAAAGACTTAATGAGTTACAAGTAGGGATGGCAATTTGAACCCGATACGACGGGGACCCGACCCCGATTTAAGCGGTTTTTCTCTGAAAAATATTCCCAATGGAACGGGGACGATATTCAAAAATCAATCCCCGATCAGTTTCGGGCCGGGGGCGGGGATAAGTGTCCCAGCCCCGTACTCGGCCCCGTCCCTGTTCATCCCCGAAGCAAAATTACTAGTTTACCCCTTTCTATATATATAAACCAAACAACTCTCTTTCTGAGTCTCACGGCTCTCATCTCTCTCTCCCTCATTCATTCAGATCTCTCTCATCTCTTATCAACATCAACATCATCCAGATCCATCACCACCACTGATCTGAGCAGATCGGTGAAGCCACTGATTTGAAGCCGCTACCACCACCACCGATCCCTCCGTTGCTATCGATCTGAAGCCACGACCATGACCAGGATCGTGAAGCCACTGATCGATGTCTTGATGTTGATAAGAGGCTACCGATCTGAAGCCACCGACCGTGAAGCCACCGATCATGAAGCCCACATTCTCTCTCTCTCTCTCTCTCTCTCTCTCTCTCTCTCTCTCTATATATATATATATATATATGTATATCTGTTGTTATTGATGAACAATTTTTTTTTTTCCAAGTTGTTATCTATATTATCTGTTGTTGTCTGTTGTTGTTGATGAACAATATTATATGTTGTGTGTGTGTGTGTGTTGAACAAATCTGTATACATACAGATTAATTTTATTTTATTTTATTTTTTGTTCTTGTGTTTGTATCTGTATTGAACAGATTTGTCAGGAATTTTTCGAGGTTAAGGAAACCCGATCCCTGTTTGGAAACGGGGACGGGAGAGGTGAAGGGTTCCCCGCCGAAGATCGGGGGCGAGGCCGGGGATTTTGTTACTGTCGGGGATTGGGGACGGGGAGGGTCATCCCCGGCCCCGCCCCGCCCCGCCCCACCCCGCCCCGCGCCGTTGCCATTCCTAGTTACAAGACAAGGTTCACAACAAAGGTGTTGTTTTGGTCAAGTTTATTCGAAGCTACTTATAATTTATTTTATTTTAAAAATCTTTACTAGACTGTTTAATGTAGTTCTGTTGATAACTTTTTAAGTTAAAAAAATAAAATAAAATAAAAGAAGAAGAAGAAGAAAGAAAGAAAGAAAAAAGAAAGAAAAAAAAAACACTAATTTTTTGGAAGTTAAGAAATTGGTGCTTTGGCTTTTATTTCTAATTATGAGTTGGAAAATGATTTGTGCCCCGAAATTCTTCCCCCCGAGTCGTTTTGGCCATTTTTTTTTTTTTCCTTCTTCCATTTTCGACCTGCAACATAGAAGAGGGAGAGGGAGAGAAAGAGAGAAGAAGAGGGGAAGAGAGAAAGAGAGAAGAAGAGGGGAAGAGATCGTCGCCTAGCCCGTCGCCGCCGTCGCCCAGGTCCGATCATCGCAGTAGCAGCTCCGCCGTCGCCTCCGACCCGTCTCCGCCTCCTCCCACTGTTATGGCCCCCTCCAGTCCACTCCTTCTTCTCCTCCTCCTCCTCCTTCTTCCTTCCTCCTCCTCCTCCTCCTTCTTCTCTTCTCCTTCTCTGCTTCTGAAAAAAAAATAGAAATTAGGAGGATTCGGGAGAGCTCGTTTTCGAGCTCCCTAGCACGACTCTCATGAGTTTTTAACTTGTAATAAGTTGCACTTAAAATAGCAAAGCAAAACAAACAAAACAAAAACTATGTAATCAAATTTTATTATTATTATTATCTTACTCTAATTTGAAGGTTCCCTTTTAGATTCCGTGTCATCTAATTTTAGTTAAGCTTTAGAGTTTTTATGGTAATATAACTCAATAAAAAAAAATTTAATATTTGACATCATAAAAGAAATATCATGAAAAGCTTTCATGAACATTTTCCACCATTTGATTAGTTTATAGTATTTTATTGTATATCATGCAGTCACCTTTTAATTAGTTTTATGAAATTTTTCATGATATTTATTTCATGATACAACATTACCAAAAAAAAATATGAAGTTTTCATATGGGCTCTTTAATCTGATTAATTGGTTCATTGTATGTTAAATGATGAAATCATAACAAGGCAAGCAAAAAAAAAAAAAAAAACAAATTTCACCATGTTAGTGAGGTGCAACAAATTACATATAATGTTATTACTCACGATTGTAACGTATTAAGGTAAAACATATATCCCAATTTTTTTGCCGAAAAAAAAAGAGTACATAAATAAATTAAAAAGTAAATAAATAAAATGGGTAAGGTGTACCATGAGACAGAAAACTTGTAATTTATTTATTATTCCTTTTAAAGAAGAAAAATAAACAGAAGAATACGATGAATGTAGAGTAGAAGATCAAAATTCACAAATCAAACAAACAGAAGAAAGAAGAAAATTACTGTGTTCATACTCTGCATAAATGAATAAAATAATATTTAAATCTCCTATTTTACAATATTTTCTTCATGCTACAATAAATTTTATTTTTTGAATTGCAGTATGTTCATTTTTTTGTATAAAAAAATTAGCAATTTTATGGAAATTTATAATTTTAAATATATGATTTTCTTTTTTTTTTCTATCAAATATGCAACAAACTGTTATAGTAAAGATATACAATGATGGCAAACAAGTGCAAATATCAACTCTAAATTAAAAGGGTTTAAATTTTCAAAATTACTCTCAATCATTTGAGTTATTGAACCATCAAAATACGAAAATATACATACATGCATATATATATATATATAAAGTGAAAGAGAAAAAAATATAAGAAAAAAAAAAGAAAGAAGCAAAATTGAACAATTTATTACTGCGAAGGAGAAAAAGCAAACACAAACCATGCATCATATACATAAACAAATTCATACTAAAGCACTTGGTTTTCTCTCCTTTCAAGTTTGTTTCCTAAAGAGCAAAAAATCCAACAGACACAAGGAATCACATAACTATTGAAATAAATTAAATGCTCTCAAAGTCTTCTTCATGGGCAATGCGAGGGGAAGAAATTACTCCGTGTGCCCTTAATATACAAATTTTTAATGTCTAATACACACATCGAATATAAAGGTTAATTGGCGAAGCCAGCTGCGAGCTTTGCTCTTAGGTCTTTTCTAAGGATTTTACCAGATGGAGCTTTAGGAATTGAATCCGCAAAGAAAACCCGATTAATTCTTTTGTAGAACACCACCTGCACATTAATATATACAATCAAGCACCATAATCGGTCAAGAGTATGTATTAGAATTACGAATTATTAATTGTATATGGAATCCTAAAAAGATGTCTATCCTTGGTCCAATGTAGTGACACTTATGTGATGTTATTTTTAATTTAAGGAAAATGAAATCATTTGATTCTAAACCATGGGAACAGATAAAAACAGATGAATTCGTTGATATGAATTTGTTTTGGCGTTGTTTTCTTGATTAATTCGACCACATTTTTTAAATTACGAACATGAAATGAAATCAATCAAACACAAAGAAAACTCATGATTGTTTAACGTGAAAACCGCAAATATCTTTCGGCTATGTTTAGTTTGGTTTTCAAAATTAGTTTTCAATTGTTTTTTATAAAGTAAAAATTAATTTAGATTTTTATGTGGTTTTATTTTTTTAGGGCAGCAATAATTTTTAAAAATTAAAAAAAAATATCCTTTTGATCTTTGTTTTTGCCAAACAATTTTCTATCTTTTCAAAAAAAAAAAAAAAATCAAAAAATAGTTTCAGAAAATGAAACCAAACATGGTTGGCTTAGTTGACTTGTACATTTTGTAATTGTGTATTACCTTTTGAACTTCCCGTTGATTCCAAACCTAATCCAAGTCCATTTTCTAAATTTACTTCACTTTGACTTCTAAAATAGAATTACAATTCAAAAAAGTTTAGTCTAAAGAATTGTCATTTTTCATTTTTTATTTTTTTGGCTTGACGATTAGGGTAATTGATCATAGGTTTCACCTATTGTTTTTTGTGATTAAAGCTTGTTCTAATGAGGTAACAAAAGTGCATTTTCATGGATATGCATCCCAGTCCAAATCAAATTGGCAATGCCTAGATCATTTTATTTAGGGGTACTTATGTATAGATTCTATGATAATTAATAACGTTTTTCATCAAATAGTATCAAAAAAATGTCACTGATTGTTAATTTTTAGCGACGGTTTGAAAATTTTATTACAAAAAATGTCACTAATTATAAATTTTAGCGACAGTTTAAAAAAATCGTCACATAAAAACATTATTAATTTTCAACTTTCAGTTATCGTTTGAAAATTTTGTCATAGAAAAATGTTACTAATTGTAAGTTTTAGTGACAATTTATAAAAACCGTGATAAAAAAAAAAAATCACTAATTGTCAATTGTTAGCAACAAATGTAAAAAATGGCCATTAAAAATTATTTTTAACGACGATTTTATTAAGACTTATTTTCAATAAGTCTTAATGAGAATTCAGTCTAATTATTAGAATCTATTAATAGTTTACCTTTTTATTTATACTGTGCTAATCAAGAAGTACCTGTTTTGAGATGTATTGCTTAATCTCATCCTCCGTTATCTTAGAACCATTAGCTCTTATAACAAATGCAACCGGAACTTCTCCTGCAGCCTCATCTTTCATGCTGCGACACATCAAACAATAATCACATACCCACAAAAATAAATAAATAAATAAATTAAATTAAATAAAAATAATTCACCATCTAATTAGTAAAATTATCTAAGTGATTTTGTAGGGTGACTTACGGTACAACGGCAGCATCAGAGATGTCGGGATGAGCAATCAACATTGCTTCGAGCTCGGCGGGAGCTACTTGGAACCCTTTGTACTTGATCAATTCCTTCAACCGGTCAACGATGAAGAGCTCATCGTTGTCATCAATATAGCCAATGTCACCAGTGTGCAACCATCCTTCTTTGTCTATTGTTCTCTCTGTGGCCTCCGGGTCGTTCAAATAGCCTATTTAAATCCAACATAATGTACATTAGAGTTAGAACAATTCATAATTCACAAATTGCCAACCATTTTCTACTTGAAATAAATTTCATTTGCTTAACTTGTATGTGGAGAAAAATTAGGGATCGAATAAGTGCCTTTTGCGGCAAAAAATTCCAAAATTTGGGGCACGATAGAAGATGTTCTCTTTGCTCATACTCAATTCATCATATTTTTAAACTCTTGAACTAAATTAATCTCATCATTCTATAAGAAATTTTTATAAAATATTTGATTTTATGTAGGAATCAGGAGAGCCAAATTACCCCAATATTTTAAATTACAATATTGAACCCCCATGAAATAAACACCCTTTCAAATCTCAATTACTTGAAACGATAACATTTTTCTTTTTTTGTTTACAACAACACTATGTAGACAAAAGGCGTTTCATATCCCTTTAATTTGAAATGACTAAGATGTAAGGTAATCTTTAATTTATTTTTTTCACAAGAATTCTATATGCTTCATCCTAAATTATATATCATATGCCTTTCTATGACATAAAGTTGGATTGATTATGAATTAAAATGATTTTAATTATGATTTAAAGTAGTTGCCAAATCGAAAAAGGCATTAACCTTAGTTATCAATTAGGTGATGTTAGTAACAAGACAAAACAAGGTTAATTATGAAGTGACCTCACTCATCATATTACCACCGAACAAGTGGCTCTTTATCATCAACTATTTTATATTTAGATCAAAATTAGGTATGTACATACATGAAATACACATTTTAAAAATGTGTAATATTGTACCCCAACCTATGCATATATGCCTACCAAAATATATATAGGCATGTATTAAAATAATGTTGTTTATGATGATCTCTAGCATTGGTGTGTTTTTTACATGACTTTTTATACACCCACAAGCCATTCATGTCTTCAAGTGAAAATCGTAAATTCAACATAAAGAAAAACAATTTGACTCAAGATTAATGATAAATGAAATTTTTATTTTTATTTTTATTTTTATTCAAAATAAATAAATGTGAACCTCACACATATGGTCCAATACAAACATAAGAATTTAGCCATTCAATAATAAAGGTGAACCTCACACATGGTCCAACACCAACATATTTCGCCAAAAAAAAAAAAAAAATAGACAACACAACAAGAATTGATGACAAGACATAAAAGATGTAAAAGTAGATCTCCCAGTCAAATGGGGAAGAAGGGCCAACAAGAGTTCAACTAATTTGGACCTTAGCTTATCTAAATTAAAAAAATTAAAAAAAAAAAAAAAAATCAAGACTTTCTATCTTTATGTACTTTCTTGGAATATATATTTGTATTAGTAAGGCTAATCCCAAATTAGTCTTAATCCATTCAGCCCATCACCTAGACTGAGTTGCTCGATTTGCAAGCCCAATCATATTTTTGTAAGATTTTATTACCTAATGTGATTTTTTATTTCTAAATAATAAAATAAAAGTTTAATAGTAAGTTGAGGAAAAAAAAATCAAAATCATTAAATCAAAAATAAATATTTTCAAAAACTTGAATTAAAAAGAACCAACTTTCCAAAAGCTCCTTCTTCTTTTTTTCTAATAGAAATAGTAAACAAACGAAATAATATTGAGTTCTCAAAATTTCACAATTTTTAGAAAACGAGTTTCTATAAATAATTTTGTAATCTATTATAAAAATAAATAAAAAAATAAATCCTAAAATTATTGTTGGATTCAACAACAACTACAACTACCTCTTGTGATGTGACTAGTCAACCAAATAATTAATGTTACAATCCTACCAAAAGAGTTGGAAAACATTTTTATACTTTGAAAGTGCCTCACCTAATCAAATTATTTAAAATGTGAGAATCAAATTGAATTATTATAACTTGTTATTAAAAGGGTTCTGATTCAGAGCTCTAATTAGAGCTGCTTTTCAGCAGCTCTAATGAGCTGTCGCCAATTAAAAAAAAAAAAAAAAAACAAAGGAAGGTAAAAGACAAAACAGGAGGAGGAAAATGACAAATTAATGCTCCTTTAGAGCTCTAGTTTTAGAGGTCCCAATCATTTTTGTTATTAAAAATCAAGGAGGACTCAGTCACCATTGACCTTAAAAAGCATTTCCACGAGCTATCCTCTCCAATCTCATCCAACCCATCTAAAAATTGTACCTATCATTTAAATTTTATGCTACTAGGACAAATGTCACAATAATAATAATAATAATAATAATAAAGTCTTGATTGTTACATCTAATATTGATTTTGTTGACTTCTTCATTAATGGGGAAACAAATTCCCAAAATGCTTTTCCAAAACAAATTTAGGATCAACTTATGGAAGACTCACTTTGATCAATTCTTATATTGGAGAATTTACTAATTTATTTTATGTCCCTTTGTAAATCCCTTCGAAATTTGTTGAATGAATTGGATAAGATTCAAAGAAGCCTTGTTTGGGGAGATTGTGGGACAAAAGAAAAAAATTCATTTAATTAATTGGGACAAACACCCACTTAGTAGGAATTTGGGAAGAGTCCAGAATTGGGAGGTCAAAATCTCTTCCAATTGCAATAACTTAGTCGATTTGAAAAATAAGAAACAATATTACCTTTAATGGTGCGAATCTTTCATAGGAGTACGTTATTAATTTGACTATAATCAGAGTGGTATTCTAGGCTAAATCTCATACTAAAATTTCATCCTATTTTGTAATGAATATTGTTCACAATCTTCGTTGACATTATATGGGTGAAAGTTTGAGAGGAGTTTGTTACTTTTTTTTATGTGTTTTGTAAAGGAGTTTGTTTTATGTGTTGGGATTTTACCAGCTTTTTGGGTTGTCTGGTCCTAGGTTTTGGATTTGTTGGTGTTTGGTCATTGGTCATGGGCGTGTGTTAATCTAATTGAGATATACCTTAATAGTACTAAATTTTTCTAGAGTTAATAAAATTCTTTATATTAATCCTAGAAAAAGAAAGTTTTGAAAATTTTTTATTGCATACAATTTTAAGTGTGTGTATATCTATATAATAAAACATGATGATTTTTGAATTTGTCCTACACATTTGTCTTATTAGGGCATTTGAACAATTCAGATCTGTTTAAATTACAAAATAATAGCTGTGATGTATCCTACTTTCTCGTTTCTCCCTCTTACTTTTTTATTTTCTCACCCATTCTCCCATGATCCCATGAATAATTCCATGAATGATTCCATGATTCCACCTTCCTCATTTTCTTTTTCTTTTTTTAATTTCCTCCCTTTTTATTTTCCTCCCTATTTATTTATTTATTTTGTTTTCTCTTCTTTGTTTACTTATTTTTATTTGCACCGTACATTCAGGCACAAGCACGGGTACAGACATGGACATACACTAATATATATATATATATATATTTGTACGTATGTGTAGAGATACAAAATGAGTGAATACCTTTCATGATTTGGTCACCCCTGATGCAAATTTCTCCAGCTTGGTTTTGGGGAAGAGAAGCACCAGTGTCAGGGTCTACGATCTTCATTTCGGCATTTCTGACAACAGTCCCACATGAACCTGATTTTATCTCAAAAGGTTCTTTAGCAAAAGCTAAGCACATTGAGAGCACTGGTCCTGCCTCTGTCATGCCATAACCCTATATAAAATTGGCAAACATACTTTAATTTTCTAGTTATTAAGACAACACCCTTACTTTTGTGAATGAAATTTGTTTAATCGCTTCATCATATCAAAAAGGCCAACCATCTAATATTTCATCATTATAGATTAATGGTTCTCCTTTTAGAATTTTTTTTTTTTTTAATTATCATAGATGGCATTATTTTATTTTATTTTTTTTGATAACTCAAGGTGTCCGGGTTAACTTGCGCGCACCTCAACTAATACCTTTCACTTTGTCCGGGCCAGCTTTGCAATCATACATCTATTTGTAAAATTACTTAAGATGGTTATACCAGGTGGAGTAAGTTAGATTTTGCTTTACAATTATCTTATAATTTGATTGCAAAGATTATGGAATAATAAGGCAAATGAAGAAAAAAAAAATGGATATGTTTGAAGAAAAATATTACATATATTAATATATGGGCCTTTTTAAATATGAAATATGATTATGGCCCTGTTTGGTAGAGCTGTGAGAAACTGCTTATAGCTTATGCCCAAACAGCTTATAGCTTATAACTTTCAGCTTAAGCTGATTTCCAGCTTATTCTTAAAGCATCTCCTGCCCCATTCAAAGAATAAGCTAATTTCTGACTTCCACAAAGTTATAAGCTATAAGCATAAGCTAAACCAAACATATCAAAACAGCTTAAATTAAGCTGAAAGCTGAAAATAAGCAGTAACAAACAGGGCCTATATATAACACTTTCACCTTTATAGACAAAGACAGTGATTTTTTTTAAAAAAATTATTTTTCATTTTTTGATAATCACTAAAATTTTAATTTGATTTACAATAACAATTGAGGGCTAATGGTCCCTCCAAATTAATGGAAAGGCCTTACAATATATACATTGTTTGCCAGAAAATCCTATCATTCATTGTTCGACATATATTGATGATAAAATTACTTCACTACTTAGATATTTCCAAAAATTGAATTAGGTAATTAAAATTAATAAAGAAAAAATACTAGAGAAATAAAAATAAATAAATAAATAACACAAATGCTGAAAATTACTCGAATTACATTAAAAATAAGGCAGATGCTAATGAGTTATGCGAATCAATGTTTAATATTGAGATAAACATGAAAATCACATTAAAAAAATTATTTTAAAAGGTTAAAAAAAATCTAAAATCAATAAAAAAAAATATTTTTAAATCGATAAATAATTTTATCATTCTTTAATTTTATTTATTTATTTATTGTGGTATTAAGGCCACTTATCTTTTTAAAATAAAATGTCTAGTGAATGGAATAAAAATTACAAAGATACCATTGTCCCAACAGTTACCTTAATTTTGTTATTAACATTAATGTACTTTATTAGAGATAAGCATCAATAGTGAGACTCATTACTTCAATAATATACTAACAGATGGGATCCAACCTAAAAAGTGGTGTAAAAAATAAGTGTAGCATAGCATTGCTCGTAAAAAACAGAAATGCTAAATCGCACGGCAAATTTCACAAATTCCTCTAATAAAAAAGAAAAGTACTAATTACAAAAATACAATTTGTTTTATGAAATGGCGAGTAATTATTTGGTTAAGTTTTTAGAATTTCTTTTGAATTTTTTTTTTTAATTTAAATTTAATTTGACAAAAACAAATGCTAAAAAATATGTTTTTCAATTTTTAAAAACTATTTCTTCTCCCAAAAAAGAAAATCATATAAAATTAATGAGTTTTTTTTTTTAATTTTTTGTACTTTTTTTTTCACCAAACTAGTTTTTTATTTTTATTTTTTTTTTGTAAAAAAAAAAACATAATCTAAAAACTCAAACAAACATATTCAAATAACAAATGTTTGAGACTATTAAAAAAAAATCATAATTTAACTCACAAAAATATAATACGTTTGATATTAATTTTTGATCTGTTATAAACTTAACATATAAAACGTAACTCTCTTATCACATTATTGTCACTTAATTTAATATTTTAAATTATAAATTCTTAATAATTTTTATTTTTCTAATATTTTTTTCACTTTAATTTTCTTATCAAGAGATTCCACTTGAAGACCATACAGTAGCCAGCTAAGCTGACGCGGTAAAATTTGGTGTGTTATGCAAGCAGCGTTCAATAAAAAATTAGGACCATACACTAATTTTCTTATCACAATTTAGATATTTTATTTTGATAATTAAAATTGGTTTATTTTTAAAATTTTTAATGTATATTATTAATATAAAAAATTAGATCGATTTATTAATTATGATTTATTTAATTTCTAGCATTTATTTTAAAAATATAAATAATAAATATATTTTTAAAAATAAATTACCTATTTTTTTTCAAACAAACATAAATAATAAGCGATTGGACGATCCGTACAGCACCAGCTAGTCCCAAGATAGAAAATTTGTGTTGGAATTGTAAGATACCTGTCCAAGTTTAGCATTTGGAAGCTTAGCTCTAACAGTATCTTCAAGCTCCTTCCCCATGGGTGCCCCACCGGACATCACCGTCCGAATCGACGACAAATCATAATCATCGAACACCGGACTATTCGCGATTGCCAGCACGATGGGTGGCGCGAACGGCGCAATCGTCACCTTATACTTGTGCACAAGCTCCATCAACAACTTAATCTCAAATTTCTGCATAATCAGAATCGCCGCCCCAACTCGGAGCGCGCATAGCAACACCGAGTTGAGAGAGTATATATGGAACAATGGTAGCACACACATGATCACATCCTCACTGTGAAAATAAAGATTCGGATTCTCACCATCAACCTGTCACAGGAACGGAATCAGAATTTTATTATCGAATGAATCAAAAATAAATAATTTCTTTTCATTATATACATAAGCATATATATATATATACAATAAGAAAAGATAAGATATATTTTTTTTTATTGTATTATGACAAATAATATATTTCACAGAAGTACGACATAATCTTCTCCTAATTCTATTTCTAACCTGTTGTGCCACACTCGTCACCAATCCCTTATGTGTCAGCATAACCCCCTTTGGCAGTCCTGTGGTCCCCGACGAATAAGGTAGCGCCACGACATCATCTGGGTTGATCTTCACCGCCGGGGCATTCTTCTCGTCCGCCTGACTTAACTCAGAGAAATGCACACAAGAATTCCCCGGGGTGGAGTCGGTGGAGACGATTTTGATGTCATTTTCTTTTCCAATTTCCGTTACTTTCTCGACATAACAAGATTGGGTGATTATGAGTTTCGCCTTGGATGCTTTCGCTTGTTTTTCGATCTCCGCAGGAGTGTAGAACGGGTTGGCTGTGGTAATAGTTATGCCGCTGTACGATGCGCCGAGGAAGGAGAACACAAATTCGGGAGAATTGTGGAGCAAGAGCATGATGACATCGCCTTGTCGGATGCCGAGGTTGTTGAGGCCGGCGGAGACTTTGCGAGCGATGAGCTCGACATTGGCGTAGGTGTAGGTGTCGCCGGTGGAGCCATTGATGATGCAGGGACGAGAGCTGAATTGGGATATGTTTTCGAAGCAATATGTGTGGAGTGGCAAGTGATTTGGGATGTAGATGTCTAGAAGTTTGGATCTGAAGATGAATTCTTGTTTTTGTTTTTGGTTTTCCATTGAGAGAGAGAAAGAGAGAGAGAGAGAGAGAGAGAGAGGAAAGGGAAGGGCAGGTGAGGGGTTGGTGTTTTTTCTTGTTTTGAGACCTTCCCTGGGTTGGGTTGAGTTTTGGTTGAAGTATTATATAGATGAAATTAGTGGTTGGTGAGATGCAGACATATAAACTGCCGTGGATAAGTAAAATCAATTGACTTGTTAATTAAGATAGTTAAGGTTATGTTTGGTTTATAAATTTAAATAGAGATTTGAAAAGGAAAAAAAAAATTGTCTAAAATGTGATTATATTTTATTCAGAATTTACTTTTCTTTTTTTTTTTTCCCTATCAATCTCTTCTAAAATTTATAAGCCAAACACAATGTAAATGAAAGACTGGTGAATCGAATTGCAAAATCAAATCATGAATTGTATAATTTTATTTTCGATACAAAGTAAATAAAAAATTATCTATAATAATATATGATACACATTTTTAAAATTATTTCAAAAAAATGATAAACTTGACATAATTTAAACGAGAGGCTTGGAAAAAAAGTTTATAGTGATTTGTATTTTTTTATTTATATATCTATAAGCATAGACATGAATATATAAGAAATAAATAATAAATCAAATCACATGTTTACACCAAACCACATTAAACTTTAAATCTCATAAATGGAGTTGGCTACATGAATTTTTGTTTTACACTCGACTCTATCAATAGATATTTGATTAATTAAATTAAAGAAATTCATATATTTATTTATCCTAACTCATGTCAATTTAAGTCTACTTCTTTTTCTAACACTTCTATCTACAATCATTATATCGTATCAAAAATAAATAGGAATAGTAATAAAATTAGTAGATGAGGATTGAAGTAGAATTGGCATTATAATTGCGATCCAAATCTTTTGATTCAACCAATCCAATTTGAAATTCAGATAATTATGCTAATGATATACAAACAATATTTTGTAGAATTTTTAAATAAAATAATATGACTTTTATTATTATTTTTATAATTTTATAAATATAATTGACATATCATTTTAAGTGTTTTTTTCGTACACATTTTTTTTTTTTTTTTTTTTGTGGTGGTGGTGGTGGTTTGGAATCATTTCCCAAAATCAATCGTGTGGAGACCGGTGAGCAGAAGGGTGTTGGGTTGGGTAAACGTAGGTATGTGCGTGCCACGTTTGACTGGAAGACATCGATAGTGCCACATCCAATCATGTAATTATTCAGTATTTTTAAAATATAAATATATGATGTTTTATAAAATTTTAATTGATAGAAGAGAAAAAGAGTTCATAATTTATGTTAAGAATGAGAAAAATTAAGTAATTGATGATTGATTTGAAATATGAACACGTGATGTTTTGATATTATTAAATAATTTCCCTCATCAAACACGCCTTTTTTTTTAATTTTTATGGAGCCTAGCACAATGTTATATGTATTTTTTTTTTTTAAATGGAGCCTAACACAATGTTATATGTAGTTTTTATACAAATACATATAAATAAATAAAATATATAACGTATAAATTACACTTGCCTCCTTTGAAATTTAGAGAAATTACAGTCTACCTCACATTTTGGTGTAATTACACTAGTCTCCTTTAATATCTTAATTCATATAACATTTAAGTAATTTTTTATTAATAATTTATTAGTCATATGAATAAAAAAAATAATTGTTTGGTTACACTTTTCTAAAAATATTTTTCAGAAAATTCTACTTTATTGTTTTTCATATTTTTTTTTGTTTTTATTGAATTTTTTTAATATTTTAAGTAATTTTTATTTTTATTTTTTAGACATACCTAACATAAATACACCTAAAAAGTAAAAAAATTGTGAAAAAATATTTTAAAAATTCACTAAATATCAAAAATACAAAAAAAATACGAGAATTCAGTACATTTTTTTTGTATTTTTATGTATTTATCAATTTTTTAAAATATTTTTTTCACAAATTTTTTACTTTTAGGATAAATCTAAGTAAGGTGCATCTAAAAAAGTAAAAAAATGTTTAAAATTTTAAAAATATTCACTAAAAAAAAATATGAAAACCAAAAAACTTAGGTCTTGTTTGACATATACTAAAAAAGTCAAAAAGTCATTATCCTATTTAAGTCACATCATCTTATTTAAATAACATCACATCTCTATCACATCACTTCAAACTCAACCCATACCCAACTCATATTTTATAAAAAGTGAAAAAGTGCAATTATTTAAAATATCCCAAACCACTCCTTAGTTTTCAAAAAACTTAATTTAAAAAACTCAATTTAAAAAATTCAAACCAAACACACTTAACCACAAAAGACAAAATAAGTTATTTTAGCTACGACAAACAAAACATCACATCCAACCCATAATTATTACACTCTTCTCTCACAAAAAAAGTCAAAAAAGCCAAAAAAATCCTTCCTAAACCAAACTTTTTAACCCAGACTAAAATAGCTAAAAAAGTCAAAAAATTAAAAAGTCAACTCACTTTTCAAATGGAGGCTAACAATCAATTTTCTACTTAACCTTGCTTATTTCAATGTGTACCAACTATTTACATTAGTTTGATCGTTTTAACCTTAGGAAAAGAACGTTA
Organism: Camellia granthamiana; assembly: GCA_036172215.1. Classification (NCBI taxonomy): domain Eukaryota; kingdom Viridiplantae; phylum Streptophyta; class Magnoliopsida; order Ericales; family Theaceae; genus Camellia; species Camellia granthamiana. Next base: position 148,828,828 of record CM069906.1, read on the forward strand.
CCGTAATATTAAATTTATTTGACTTTTTTTTTTTTTTTTTTTAAACTTTGAAAAAAAAAAAATTATATAATTTAGGATCTATATATAAAATAAATCTGAACTATAAGATGATAATTCTGAGTAATTTCTAATTAGTTAAGTGAGTTCGTAATATTACTCCCAACATAATTAGGGGAAATTATTTTTCAATGTAAGTTTAAAATATATATATATATATATATATTGCATATTAGTGAAAAAATTTATAATATTTATTATTAATATTTATTAAAAAAAAATTGTATAAATATTTTTTACTGAGGCCTCGTTTGGAAAGTAATAGTTTTAGTCTAAAAGTCAAAAAATTATTTAAAAAACCAAAAAGCCTATAACATATACCAAAAAGTAAAAGATTCTCATTTTTTTCTACTTTTTATACATCTTTTCGTAAAAATCAAAAAGTCATTCCAAATATACAAGTTTTTTTTACCTCATATTTTAGCCAAAAAATTAAAAAAATTACTAAAATAGCATATTTTCAAATGAGGCCTTAGGGTCCGTGTAATTCTCACACATAATTATATTCGCCTTTCTTGAGGTTTGGAAAAAAATATACTTAGGCCTTAGGCTCTATTTGACAAGTTACTTTTTAGGTTAAAATATTTAATAAAGACAAAATAGATTAAAATAGTCAATAAAACAAAATGATATGTGTAATCCATAATCATTCTCACAACCATCAAATCAATTAAATAAATAAATAAAAAATAACTATCTTCCCAAATATAATTATTTTAGACAAACTAAAATAGTCAAAAAAAAGTCAAAAAGCCTACTAAATTAGCTAACTTCTCAAAAAAGGCCTCAATCTCACACTTTTAACATAATTATATCGATTTTTCTCATTGTTTTAATTCACATAATACTTTGATCTTTTTTTATCAAGAATTCGTGAGTCATCTAGATGAAAAGATAATGTTGTCATATATTTTCTAATAAAATATATATTTAACTTTGTTTATTTTAGTATCTATCTATATCTACATTAATTTTGATTACTTTAATTTTACTAAAAGAGAAATTAATATAATTGTGTCAAACCTCTAAAGCTAATTGTATTTTTCTCAAATTTCAAAACAGGTGGGTGTAATTTATTCACTACTAGAAAACAGGGCTTTTGAGTCGGCAGCGTGCCGTCGCAAATAGCGTATTTGCCGACCCAAAAACTTTTTGCGACGGCAACTCAAGGGACGAAAATGGTAGGGTCGCAAAAAGTTTTTGAGTCGGCAATCTGCCGATGCAAAAAGTTTTAATTTTTTGAAACGGTAGATTGCAGACTCAAAAAGTGGCTAAATGTTTTAAAAAATTTGACCCATAATTTTTTTATTGAGGCTCCCAAGTTTCGAACACACTCCATTTGAACGATTTGGGCATCGCAAAAAGTTTTTGAGTCGGCAATCTGCCGACGCAAAAAGTTTTAATTTTTTGAGACGGTAGATTGCAGACTCAAAAAGTAGTTAAATGTTTTTAAAAATTTAACTCATAATTTTCTTATTGAGGCTCCCAAGTTTTGAACACACTCCATTTGGACAATTTGACCCAAAGTCACCACACTAAGTCCACTTCAACACCATACCTCTTTTTTATATTAAATGAGATATATATTATTTATAGTATATACACTCAATATTAATATAAAAGTATATGTATAAATAAATATATTTATTAAATATAATCAAGGAAATATATATATATATATCTTGGCTATAAATTTTTTTGTTTTTGCTACAACATCAATTGCCGACACAAAAAGGTCTAATTTTTTGCGTTGGCACAAATTTGCCGACACAAAAGGTCTATACCGACTCAAAAGGTCTATCTTTTGCGTCGGTAAATTCAATCGACTCAAATAATGCTATCAAATATTAATTTTTTGTGTCGGCCAATGGTGCCGACGCTAAAGATTTGGTATATGAGTCGGTAACTCTGTGCCGTCTCAAAAAGACTACCTTTTGCGACGGTAAAATTTGCCGACTCAAAAAACCGACTCAAAAGGCCCTTTCTTTAGTAGTGATTGTTTTTGTTTTGTCTTTTTTTGATGGAACCTAACACAATGTTACAGGTAGATTTTGGAAAATTCTATGTATCTTTAGTTATGATTTTTGTAATTTTTTTGTTATGATTTATTATAATGTTAATTATGACTCATTATCATATTTATTGTGACATTATTTTAGTTATGTTTGTAAAATTGTTTAGTTATATCTTTTGTAATGTTTAGTTATAATTTTATTTATTTATTTATTTATTTATTTATTGTTTTGACTCTCACGATAACATTACCCGTAGTTTTTATACAAATACATATAAGTAAGCGCACACAAAAATATATAAATTAAACAAAAAATTTACAAGACTCCTGGTTTTTAAACTTATTTTCAAAACAATAATACTATATATCCAGACATAAAAATTTAGAAATTATTCAAAATTTCACATAAATAGTATATGCTAGACTTATTTATTTTGATAATTTATTTAGAAGAGAAAAATAGAATCAAAATTTATTTTGATAATTTATTTAATTATGTTTTAATTTATTTAGAAGAGAAAAATATAATCAAAATTTATTTTGTCTTATTATTTCTTACCTAAACTTTTATCCTAGATGTTATTAGAATATATTTAATATTTGCTTAAATCAGGAGTTCATTTCAAACCAAAATCAAAAGATCAAACAGCCAAAAACAGAGGTTTAAACAGCTCAGCACAGCAGCAGTTCAAAAGGTTCAGAAAAGTCAAAGCTCCGAACGTCCGGGTGGACATCCGGCCGGCCATCCGACCAGACGACCAGCCCAGGCCTTTTTGCCCAGTTCTGCTTCGTTTCGAATTTTTCTCTCAACAGCTCTGAGCTACAACGGCCATTTTTCACAACAAAGATGTTCCAGACAATCTTTGTCTCCCACAAGTTGAAATTAGTAATGATGGAATGACTTATATTAAAAATGAATTCAAAGGCTCAATAAGCCTCTTGATGTATATATATACCAGAGAGCCTCAGTAAACATACTACTGTAACAACATACAAGTGAGATAACCTAGAAAATATTCTGTGATTCCCCTGTTCTGTATTATGCTAATTGGTCCTTAACATTAGTAGGATTATGTGTTTGATATGATTTTGTGTGCCATTACGTGAAAATATGTGGTTTTGAATTTCTATCTGTTCACCGTAGGAATATCTGTTTGATTATCTACTTTGGAAATTAAATTGGAGGCCTTATCGACCACAGAACCTGAAATTGGTTACGCCATTGTGATTAGCGTAATTTTTAGAGCCTACGGTGAAATTTAATTGAAAATTGATTCGGATCAGATTAAATTTATTTAATTAATGGATTAAGTGCCAAATTATTTTATATCATTAATGTATTTGAGAGGGGGCTTTTAGAGGCCATTATACATCCTCACTTTGTTCCTTTGGAGCTCACCATCCGAAATTCGTCTTTAGAGAGAGAGAGAGAACCGGATTTAGAGAGAGAGAGGGTTCAATCTTGAAGATTTTGCTAAGGAGCTCAAGCTTTGAAGGGGCTAGGCTCAAGAACTTGCTACTATTTGGAAGATTGAATCTCTAGGTGAGCATTTGATCATGGATCCATGGGTATAAGTTTGTAAATTGAGTATTCAAGTTAGTTGGGTAATCAAGAGCAAGAATTAAGATGAATTTGAAGTTAGAATGAACATGCATGTGCATAATTGTTACAATCTTGGGTGTTCTAGCATGTAGCATGTTAAATATGGAGAATGGAGCATCAAACCTTACATGCATGAGTAGTTTTGTGTAGCTTCATGATTTGGAGCATCATTTGTACCATTTGTAATAGAAATGAAGTCAAAATTTGACATGCATGCATGATTGATGAGGATATGAAGCTTAAATGCATGAATTCAATGTATTGGAAGTAAGTTTGGTATAATTTGGGTTTGCATGTGATTGATTCATGGGAATTGAGCTTCAATATGTTGTAATTTGGTGTTTATATCATGTTGGTATATGCATATGAGTGCTATGGGCTATGAAATACAAGAAATATCAGTTTGAATGTGCATTTGAAGCTCAAGAACAGTCTTGGAAAACCCAGAAAGTTTGGTGCCCGCTCAAGCGGGGAAACCGCCGCTCGAGCGGAGAATTCGAGCTCCCAGCATTTTTCTGCAGACATGGTTCCCGCTCGAGCGGGGAAGTTGACGCTCGAGCGGGGAGCTATGTAGACAGGCAGTCCGCTCGAGCGGCCGAGTTCACACTCGAGCTGGAATTAAAGGCAACCAGCACTTTTGCAGACCTAAGGGTCCGCTCGAGCGGGGAAGTCCACGCTCGAGCGGGGACCCTGTTTTCTGAAATTCTGAAAATGCATTCTGTGTTATATTTTTCCATTCTCTTTCACTTGTAAGCACTCTTAGGCATATGTTAAGCATTGTAAATGAGTTAATGAGATAAGAATAAAGCCTAAAGAGGAATATGTGAATTAAAGAATGGATTGAGTTATTTGTGACCTGTATATGTTATGTGATGTGTAGGGTCAAGCTCCAGGGCAAATCTGCAAGCCGATCACTGTGAGTAATATTGATATTTGAATGCTTGTGAATGTTCAATTGTTTATTCCCTTTAAGCTTATAAATTGCTACTTGGGATTGTGGATGTAAGATGAACATGAATGGACCAAAGGTCGTTTTGTTAAACATGAATGGACCAAAGGTCGTTTTGTTAAACATGAATGGACCAAAGGTCGTTTTGTTAAACCTGAATGGACCGAAGGTCGTTTTGATAAACATGAATGGGCCGAAGGCCGTTTTGATAAACATGAATGGACCGAAGGCCGTTTGACACGAAAGTGTATATGGGCCGAAGGCCGTTTGACACGAAAGTGTATATAGGCCGAAGACCGTTTGATATAAATGTGGGCCGAAGGCCGTTTGATATAAATGTGGGCTGAAGGCCGATTGACAAATGATTGGGCCAAAGGCCGATTGATAAATGATTGGGCCGAAGGCCGATTGACATGAATGAGAGGGCCAGAGGCCGTTTTGACACGAATAATAGTCTGAAATGAATGATAGTCCAACATGAATAAATTGGGCCCGAGGCCGTACGTTGCGTTTGGAACCTCAATTACTTAACTTACATATGTCTATGTATGTATGTATTAGTTAGAAATGCAAATTGGGCCCAAGGCCGTTTGATGTATGTTGTTCCAATGTATGTTCTTTATTTGGTATTATTCACTGGGCTTTCGCTCACGCTCATTCATGTATTTGTAGGTGAGCCCAGAGAAGTCCAAACCCAGCCTCAGCGAAGTCAGTGTGGAACAACAAAGATTTTTGGGAAAGTCAGCCCTTGTGTCTCACGCACGAGACCCGCCTTCGCCTTTGTCGTTTGTTTCTATTCTGTTATGTCGGCGAAGTTTTGAGTACGTCTGTGTATAGTTTTGCTTGGTTGACTTAGTTTTGAATGATCCTGTCTGTACAGAAATTTATGTTGCTGTGCTTTCTGTTGTGGGTTATTAACATATGTATGTCTGGAATGTTTTGATGTGCATATAAGCACGGCTCTATGGACAAAGTTTTTAATTTGCTTCCGTTTGGCCCCTTTTTCTCTGATGAGTTTTGTCTTATTTGGTTTGAGGCCGTAGGTAATCTCATGATTACTAGCCGGTTATGGCCTTAACCCATAGGGGCGGGTTCGGGTCGTGACATATTCTTTGATCAAAAATTATTCTCATTCTCTGAAAAATTCTCTGAGAAGTGTTCTTCAATTTTGTTTACATTTTTCTCTCAAAAATTATACACTAAGCCTTATAGCATTAAACTCATCTTTCCCGTGTGAGATTTACAGAAAAACCAGAGCTTCATTTTTATATCTATCTTTGAGAGATAATTCTTGTAGCTTTTTGTGAAAGCAAAAACACCTTCTTTTCAACCTTGTAAGAGTATAGTACACTCAGTGTTCTTGATTTAGAAAGTATGTGTAAAATCCGTAGATGATTGCTGCATTTGTGAAAAAGTTGCTAGCACCTCTGTGAAGTTAGAGTATAGTGAAAAATCTCAAGTGAAACTTGAGGAGTGGACGTAGGTCGAGTTGAAGCCGAACTACTATAAATTTGTTTGCCTCTCTCTCCCTTATCTCTCTATTTTATTTAAATTGCCATAGCTATATTTCACATTTTCACTGTGTTAAAATCATTAACTGACATAGTTGTTAGAACACTTGTTTTAATTATTTTTATTTCATTATCTATATTTATCTATTGTGCTAACCATAATTTTTATTAGGGTATTATTAATTGTTAATTGTAAAAACCTAATTCACCCCCCTCTTAGGTTGTCTTTTGGGCAACAATTGGTATCAGAACCTAGACTCTTGCTTTAGATTTAACCATTTGAGAGTTTTGATCCATAGCAACCTTAGCTAGCACTAGCACTAACACTAGCACTGCTGAAGGACAAGCCATCAATAGGCCACCATTGTTTGATTGAAACAACTATAGTCATTGGAAAAATAAAATGACCCTATACCTTCAAGCCACTGATTATGTCATATGCATTATTGTCACCAAAGGTCCAAAAATCCCTATCAAATTAGTAAACGACATTAGTGTACCTAAAACAGAAGATGAATGTGATGAGAGGGATCATAAATTATTGCAAGCCAATGCTAAAGCAAAACTCACCTTTGTTTGTGGATTAGACTCTAAGGAGTATAACAGGATTTCAAGTTGTGATTTGACAAAAGAAATTTGGGACAAACTAGAGGTAACGTATGATGGTACAAACCAAGTAAAGGAATCTTGTATTGATATGCTTGTTTATAGTTATGAATTGTTTAAAATGAACTCTGATGAATCTATTTCAAGTATATTTACTAGATTTACTGAAATTGTAAACTTTTTGAAATCTCTTGGCAAAATTTATACTAACAGTGAATTGGTAAGAAAAATTCTTAGGTGTTTACCAAAGAATTGGGAAGCAAAGGTCACCGCCATTATAGAAGCCAAAAATCACTCCACACTTGGATTGGATGAGCTTATGGGTTCCCTTATGACTCATGAGATCACCATGAAAGAAAATGAGGATGTTGAAAAAAAAAATGGAATTGCATTCAAAATCTCATCAAATGAAGAAGAACATGAAAACTCAAGTGAGGATGAAAGCTATGCCATGTTTAGTAGAAATCTCAAAAAGCACTTCAAGAAAAACAATTATGGAGGAAGAAGACCTTTCAAAAAGAAGTACAACAAAGATAACAAGAAAGAACCTATTATTTGCTATGAGTGCAAAAATCCTGGACATATGAAGATGAATTGTCCAAAATTGAAAAATCATGGAAAAGACTACAAAAGAAACAAGAAGGCCATGGTAGCAGCCTGGGGAGAAAGTGAAGATGAAAGCTCAAGTGATGAAGTTGAAAATGAAGTAACCAACTTGTGTCTCATGGCTCTTGAAGATAAAGACTTTACTCAAGATGAAGACTCTACTCAAGATGAGGACTCTACTCAAGATGAGGACTCTACTCTTTATTGAGAACTTAAAAGTACATTCCATGAATTACAAGATGAATTTAGAAAAGTTTGTGCCAAAAATAATGTGTTAAAAAAATCTGTTGCATCTTTATCTAGTAACATAGAAGAATTAAAGAAATAAAAAATTGTTTTGAAAAATGATTTTGATGCCATCTCTAATGAGAAAACTACTTTAAAAAACAATATTGATGATTTAATAAAATCACTTGAAAATTTTGTAAAATGTAGAAATAATCTCAACATGCTTCTTGGAAATCAAAGATGTGTTTTCGATAAAGCGGGCATTGGATATGACCCTATTAAGAAACAAAAGAATCTCAATACAATTTTTTAAAAAGCACCTCCCATGACAAACCCTAATATTATTTGTCATTATTGTAGAAAGAAATGCCATTATATATCTTATTGTCCATTCAAAAAGAATATGAACATGTGAATTAAAAAGATTTGGATTATTAAGGAATCTAACAAAACTAACCAAGAAAGACCCAAGAAACTATGGGTACCAAAAACCAACACTTCATTGTCATCTTCTGGGTTTACCTTAAGTCCAAAGCTAAAGAAGGGAAGTGGTATCTTGATAGTGGATGTTCCAGACACATGACCGGAGATAAATCCTTCTTTACTGCACTGTCATCCAAAGATGGAGGCTTTATTACTTTTGGAGACAACAAGAAAGGAAAAATCATCGGTATTGGTAGTATCGGTATTTCTCCTAACCCTTCTATTGAAAATGTTTTACTTGTTGATGGACTTAAGCATAACTCACTTAGTATTAGTCAATTATGTGATAAAGGTAATCGAGTTATTTTTGATAAATCACATTGCACAATTGAAAGCACAAATGATCATAAAGCTTTATTCGTTGGTAATCGCCATGATAATGTTTACGTTTTTCATCTGAATGATCTTTATGCTAGTGATGTTAAATGTTTATATGTTAATAATGAAAATTGTTGGTTATGGCATAAAAGACTTTGTCATGCTCATATGGACTTAATTCCTAAACTTTTGAGAAAGGATTTGGTCAATGGACTTCCAAAAATTAAATTTGAAAAAGATAACAAACTAAAACATCGTTTAAATCAAAATCTCATATTTCCACAACTAGACCTTTACAACTATTGCATATGGATTTATTTGGTCCCTCAAGGACATCTAGTCTAGTTGGTAAACATTATTATCTTGTTATTGTTGATAATTATTCAAGATTTACATGGGTTATGTTTTTAGCACACAAAGATGAAACATTTTCTTCTTTCACAAAACTCTGTCGTAGAATTTAAAATGAAAAAGGCTTTCTTATTACTAATATTCGAACCGACCATGGTAGAGAACTTGAAAATAAGAAATCTGAATTGTTTTGTGATGAGCATGGTATTGGACATAATTTTTCAACACCTAGAATCCCTCAACAAAATAGTGTAGTAGAAAGAAAGAATACAATTTTAGAAGAAATGAGTAGAACAATGCTTTGCGAAAATAATCTTTCTAAATATTTTTGGGCCGAAGCCGTTCACACCGCATACTATATTTTAAATCGTGTATTGATTAGACCTATTCTCAAAAGACTCCTTATGAACTTTGGCATGATAGAAAACCCTACATTAGTCACTTGCATGTTTTTGGTTGTATTTTTTTTTTTTTGCATAATAATAGTAAAGATAACTTAGGTAAATTTGATTCAAAATCTGATGAAAGCAATTTTTTTTTACTATTCCCTAACTAGCAAAGTTTATTGTGTTTTTAATAAAAGAACTCTTGTTGTGAAAGAATCTATACATGTGGCATTTGATGAAACTAACATCTCTGCTTAAAAGCAAATTGCTAATGATAATATAGATTTGGAACCAAATGTGAAAGATTCAAGTATTTACAAAAAAGAGAACCAACCATGTAAGTTGAACAAAGAGATTGAACAACCTATTCTCCCACCTCAAGAAGAAAGACGAAACAATGATGATTTGCCAAGAGAATAGAAGTTTGTTCATAATCACCCTTAGGATTTAATCCTAGGTGACCCTACAAAAGGTATCGAAACTCGTTCTTCACTTGGAAACATTTGTAGTAACTTGGCTTTTTTCTCACAGATTGAGCCTAAAAACTTTCAAGAAGCCGAATTCGATGAACATTGGATGATGGCTATGCATGAAGAGCTTAACCAATTTGAGAGAAACAAAGTGTGAGAACTTGTGCCAAAACCTAAAGATCATACCATTATCGGTACCAAATGGATCTTTCGAAACAAGCTTGATGAATCCAGCACAATTATAAGAAACAAGGCTAGACTTGTTGCACAAGGATACAATCAAGAAGAATGTATTGATTTCGAAGAAACCTTTACTTCGGTTGCTAGATTAGAAGCCATTCGCATGCTACTTGCATTTGCATGTTTTAGAGATTTCAAACTTTATCAAATGAATGTAAAATGTGTCTTTCTAAATGGTTTTATAAATGAGGAAGTTTATGTTAAACAACCCCCAGGTTTTCAAGATCATATTTTTCCAAATCTTGTTTTTAAACTGTTAAAAGCTTTATATGATTTGAAACAAGCACCTCGTGTATGGTATAAACGATTAAGTAAATTCTTGATTGAAAATAATTTTACTAGAGAAGCGATTGACACAACACTTTTTGTTAAAACTAAAAATGCTGATTTACTTATTATACAAATGTATATAGATGACATTATATTTGGTGTTACTAATGAAACCTTGTGTAAGGAATTTGCTAAGTGTATACAAGGTGAGTTTGAGATGAGCATGATGGGGGAGCTAAATTATTTCCTTGGACTTCAAATTAAACAATGTAAGGAAGGAATTTTTATCAACCAAGCTAAGTACACAAAAGAACTACTCAAAAAATTTGGTATGTATAACTCAAAAATAACTAGAACTCCTATGAGCACATCCATTAAGCTAGACAAGGATGAAAAAGGTAAGTCTGTTGATCAAATAAAATATCGAGGTATAATCGGCTTACTCCTTTATTTAACTGCAAATAGAGCCGATATTATGTTTAGTGTCTGTATATGTGCTAGATATCAATCAAATCCTAAGGAATCACATCTTAATGCTGTTAAAAGAATTTTTAGATATCTTGTTGGCACTCAAAATTTGGGACTGTTTTATCCTAGAGGTGTTGCATTTGATTTAATTAGTTACTCGGATGCTGACTTTGCCGGATGCAAACTTGATAGAAAAAGCACAAGTGGCACTTGTTACTTCCTTGGTAACTCATTAGTATCTTGGTTTAGCAAAAAGCAAAATTATGTTGCTTTATCAACAGCCGAAGCTGAATATATAGCTTCTGAAAGTTGTTGTGCTCAAATACTTTGGATGAAACAACAATTTGAGGAATTTGATTTATATTATGATCATATCCCTATTAAATGTGATAATACTAGTGCCATCAATTTAAGTAAAAATCCGGTTCAACACTCACGAACAAAACATATTGAAATTCGATATCATTTTTTAAGAGATCATGTTTAAAAAGGGGATATTGTACTTAAATTTGTAAATACCGACAAGCAATTGACGGATATTTTCACAAAACCCCTAAGCGAGGATCGCTTCAATTTTATTCGTGGCAAGCTTGGAATGTCGATTTCTACTTAAAAGGTTTTGTTGTGACTATGAAACTTGAATTTTTGTTAAAATGATATATGTGTATTGCCACATTGATATGGAAATATTTATATCAGTTGAATACTCTCAAGTCCTTCATACATTTATCCTTAACAGTTTGCTATTCTCAACTGTGTAATTTTTTTTAGTTCTGCATCTTGAGCTTAATTTACCTTTGCATACATTGATTTTTTTTAAAATTTTTGCTATTAAGCTTAATTTCTCTTTTTTTTAAAATTTTTTTTTTTCTCTTTTCCTTCGTTCTGCTATTAGGCTTAATTTTTTTAATTTTTTTTTCTACTTTTTAATTTCATTTTTTTTGTACTTAAACATAAAAAACAAAAACAAATCAAAATATAAATATTTACATTAAAAAAAAAAAACCCTTCATTTTTTTTATGGCCATACGCCGATGTCACTTACTCGTTTCTGCCATCGTTTTCTTCCCTGCCCCCATGCTTTCGTCAAGAGCAAGAACTCCCCACCGACTATCAAAGGCCAAGAACGTAGATGCTCTAAATCGGGCCCTGGAGGTGGCCTGCCATTTTAGCTCTTTATTTTCGCCCTTCAGTGCGTATATCTCTGCTCGCACATCCTTGTACATGCGCTGGAGCAAAGAGAGTTGGGTGTTGACCTAATGGAGCTCACTCGTCCTATTCTGCAGTCGGTGAGCCAATTTTGTAACTGTAGTCATTGTCTCCATACAGGACGTCAATGTGAAATGATTGGCTTCAATGTTTGATTGAGCTGCCATTATTTGTTTAATCGACAACATAGGAAGGTTGGGAAGAGTAGGAGTCGGGGCACTCGGCCCAGCAGCGCTTAAGGGGTCATTCAGGTCCGGAAAGAGAGTGAGGGGACGGGACGAGGCTATTTAGTAGAAACGAGAGATGTAAACACAAGGAGAATCAGAGCCCTAACACAGAACAGATTGAGTTTGGCAGCCTCTCTGCTCAACTCCGTCTCTCTGTTCTATCTCTCTCACGAAGAAGAAGAAATGGATGGAAGCGAATGAGGAAGAAGAAGGAGAAGAGCGTGATTAAGAAGTAAACGGAGGAGAAGAAGACAAGAGGGAAAGAGAGTCGAGGTAGTTGATTGACCTGTCTCGCTTTTGTCAGTTGGCTGACGCAAAAGCGAGGTCACGTGTCCGACGCGATTTTCGACGGAAAAGAGAGAGGCAGACGAATCATATATATATATATATGTTTTGATTATCTGTTTTTGATGCCATGTATTACTATCATTTCCTCCTTATCGTCCAGATTCTGAGCAATGATTTCCTTTTGATAATGTCACGGGAGGAGAAAAATATGATGTTATGTATTTATAGTCTCATATCATGTTTCTAATTAAAGCTTATTTATTAGACATGTGCTAACCTATGTATTTAGAAATGAATTTAGGGAGCATGACTTGATGGGGAGCTTTTCTTACTCCCAAATCAAATCAAAACATCATTGTGTGCCATCATAAAAAATGGAGAGATTGTTAGACTTATTTATTTTGATGATTTATTTAATTATGTTTTAATTTATTTGGAAGAGAAAAATAGAATCAAAATTTATTTTGTCTCATTATTTCTTACTTAAACTTTTATCCTCATTGTTGTTAGAATGTATTTATTTGCTTAAATCAAGTGTTCATTTCAAACCAAAATCAGAGGTTTAAATAGCCCAAAACAAAGGTTCAAACAACTTAGCACAGCAGCAGTTCAAAAAGTTTAGAAAAGTCAAAGCTCCGGACGTCCAGGTGGACATCCGGCCGGTCATCCAGGCGGATGACCGCCCCAAGCCTTTTTGCCCAGTTCTGCTTCGTTTCGAATTTTTCTTTCAACGGCTCTGAGCTACAACGGCCATTTTTCAAAATAAAGATGTTCCAGACAATCTTTGTCTCCCACAAGTTGAAATTAGCAATGATGGAATGATTTATATTCAAAATGAATTCAAAGGCTCTATAAGCCTTTTGAACTATATATCTATACCAGAGAGCCTCAGTGAACATATTACTGTAACAATATACAAGTGAGATAACCCAGAAAATATTCTTTGATAAAAAATCATTCTTTGAAAAATTCTCTGAAAAATTCTCTGAGAAGTGTTCTTCAATTTAGTTTACATTTTTCTTTCAGAAATTATACACTGAGCCTTATAGCATTAAGCTCATCTTTCCTGTGTGAGATTTATAGAAAAACCAGAACTTCATTTTTATATCTATCTTTGAGAGATAATTCTTGTAGCTTTTTGTGAAAGCAAAAACACATTCTTTTCAACCTTGTAAGAGTGTAGTACACTTAGTATTCTTGACTTAGAAAGTTTGTGTAAAATCCATGGAGGATTGCTCAATTTGTTAAAAGGTTGCTAGCACCTCTGTAAAGCTAGAGTATAGTGAAAAATCTCAAGTGAAGCTTGAGGAGTGGATGTAGGCTGAGTTGAAGCCGAACCACTATAAATTTGTTTGCCTCTCTCTCCCTGATCTCTTTATTTTATTTAAATTGCCATAGCTATATTTCAAATTTTCACTGTGCTAAAATCATTAACTGACATAGTTGTTAGAACATTTTTTTTAATTATTTTTATTTCATTATCTATATTTATCTATTGTGCTAGTCATAATTTTTATTAGGGTATTATTAATTGTTAATTGTAAAAACCTAATTCACCCCCCTCTTAGATTGTCTTTTGGGTAACAATTTAAATTTATTTTATATATGAATCTCACAATTCATCAAATCAATTTTCACCACACATACCCATTTTCGAGTAAATTCCGGTCTCAAATTCTAGCCCCGAACCTTTTTTTTTTTCCTCCAAGAACTTTGTCCTATTAAGATATAAGACTGGGAGTTGGTCCATCTAAACTTCAAAATATGATATGGGGAACTTATTGGTAAATCTCATACACAAAATTCAAAACTCATCTGGTTTCAAAACAAAATATTTATACTAATTAGTCTTACAAATTTTTAATTTGTTACCAAAAAATCCAATTTTTTTTTTTTTTTTTTTAAAGATACTGTTACATCCCACCATCATTGGAGTTCCATCAAACGGTCACTGGATACTCATCGAAATATTCAACATCATCAGGAAGTCGTCGAAGTATCATCGAAAGTTCGCCGGAGTGTTTTGAACGTCACTGGAAGTCGCCAGAATGTCCACAACGTTCGTGAGATGTTAAAAATATCATCGGAGACTACAGGAATGTCCAAAATATTGTCACAAAAATGAATAAATGAAAAAATTAGAGCAAAAAAAACATAGCAAAATGTGCTAAATATTGATAAACCGAGAAGTGAAAAAAAAATAAAATAAATAAACATATGTTCTTTTTCAATTTTTGTAGGGTTTAAGTAAATAATCTCCAATATTGATTGAACTGAAAAGTAAGCTTTGAAACAGTAAAATGTTACAATTTTAAAGCAAAAAGCTATCAGGCATTTATCTTTATTAATCAAACTGAAAAACATGTTATGAAACTATAAAATTTTACAGTTTTAAAGAATGTTATGAAATTACAAAATTTTACAGTTTTAAACCATGATTCATTTCAACACCTAAAAATTTGAAACTGTAAAATTTTATAGTTTTCACCGCCTACAACTCAAACTCCAAAACAACTTATTTAGAACTTGAAATTTTTTTTTCATGAAAATAGGAAAAACGACGTGTATAGTAGAGAAAAGGTAGAAAAATTGAAAGATAAAAGAAAAGAGACAAATATAGAGAGATGATTGTACTCCGATAACTATTTTTTGTTTAAATCTAGTCGGATCTAATGTAGATCTATCCAAATTTGAATGTAGATCTGAGTAGATCAACATCAGATTTGAGTAGATTTACTTATCTTTTTCGTCGGAAACATATCTTCTTTACCATCAGTGAAGATGAAGGTGAAGGTGAAGGTGAAGTAAGGAGTTGGTGGTCGGTGGTTACTAGTGAACTCCAATCGATGGTAGTCGTCGATCGCTGGTGACTATATATCAAAAAAAGAAAGAGAAGAAACAAGGCGTGGTCGCTGGTCGCCGATTGTCGAAAATCAAGAAGAGAAAGAGGGTGAGAACAAGAAAAATGCTAGATGACTTTTGGGTATAAACAAAAAGTTTTGGGATTAAATAGACCACACCTCTTTTAAAGAGGACTTGTTGGTAATTTGCCCATATGACATAAACCACAATAATTACCTACCACAAATGAGAAATTCTATTTCCACACACATACTTATATCAATGTACACACTTAATGAATTATTATTTTAATAACAATTATACTATAAAGTAAAATTACTATAATAGACATCAAAACACGTCCATAATATTATATGAAAATATTCTCTATACACATTTTTTTTTAAAAAAAATAATAAATTCAATGTACATCTTTTAATAAAAAAACTAAACCCTAATTCTTCCATTTTAGACAAAAACAACAAAAAACAAAGTAGATTAGGAGATTTTTATAATCTTTCTTTCTTTTTTCTTAACATCAATTTTCTAGTCAACCAAACAAATTAAGATCACATACTTATACATCCAACTGAAATAAAAGCAATATAAAATAATTAAAAATTCCAGGTTGTGTTGAGGAATTTTCATTACATATTAAACTCTCTTTTTTTTATAAAAAAAAAAAAAAACCTTTATTAATTGGCTAAATCCAACATTCTACAATAGACTCTTATGAACTAAACCCTAAAAATCATATATATTTCATTCAATCTCAATCTTATCCCAACTTCTATGGTGGATCAGACCCCTTCCCTTCTCTATCTCCACAGCCACTTTTCATTTGTTGCTCTCTTCCTTCATTCCTAGTATTTTTGTTTACTAACAAATCGTTGCCATAAGCACCAAAGGGCTTACACTCTTAGGCAAAAAATGGAATTTAAATACCTATTATGCTCTCATCTACAATCAATGTGGGATTAAAGGTTTTACACATTTCCCAACACCTCTTTCATAAGGCCAACTTAATGAGTCAATTTCTCATTCAAACCTTAATGGTTTTTGGTCATTCTTTTTGTAGTGTAAAGATCTCACTAAAAAGAATCTAAACCCACTTTACTCCACCTTAATTGAGGGTTGGCACCCACTTTAATATTGCATTAAAGTCATCAAACATGAATACAAATTGACCGAATAACAACAAATGGACAACGCTTAACAACAAGGACCCAGAGAGAGTACAATGGAATAACCTCGGCATCGGAAAGGGTAGCTTGTGGCTTTGAACCCCTCCTAGTGAAGTCTATTGGATTTACTGATTGTCCAGTGAACACAAAGTCTTGAACTGTTCTGCCGTTTATGTAAACCAAGACAACAGACCTTAAACAGAAATTACTCCAACCATCGTTATGTTCTCACTGTTATGTTTGGTTTGGCCTTGAAACACTAGCCTGGTTCAGTGAGTGGTTTAAAGAATTAGGCCCCATCAATTCTTATAGAAGCGGTCCCACTTCACACTCACATAGGTGACTCTACTTGAGTATCCTACTATACTCAGCTCAATAGCTCAACACACTAGAGTCATTAAAAGCTTAGCTTAACCTCTACATTTGTAGGTATCATTGATAAAAGGAATGACTGGAGGTTTAATCTCCTCAGCAACAAACCACCATTACACGCAATTTGATTGTCCCATTAAACCTAGATCTTGGGATATCCAGTCAACTAAGTTGGGTTTCCATTTTGGTAACACCTTACACTAAAGGCTTAAACCCCATTCCTTCTGACGACTTCTCTACTAACACTAGATTTAACCTTTTGGTTAGCAAATCTGCAATGTTGTCTTTAGACTTTACATAGCCTAAAGTGACAACTCCATTCGAGAGTAGTTGTCGTATGGAATTATATCTACGACGAATATGTTTAGACTTTCCATTATACATATTACTCTGTGCCCGTCTAATAGCCGATTGGCTATCACAATGAATACAGATAGCTAGCACAGGTTTCGACCAACGTGGAATATCCTCAACGAACTGGCGAAGTCATTCAACTTCTTCAGTTGTTTTATCCAAAGCAATAAAATCAAATTCCATCATTGATCTCGATATACACATTTACTTGGAAGATTTCCAAGACACAGCTGCCCCTCCAAAGGTAAACACATAACCACTAGTGGATTTGTAGTCTTTTATATCAGATATCCAATTAGTAACACTATACCCTTCTAGTTCTGCTGGGGTATCTGGTATAATGCAACTCATAACCCCGGGTGTAGCATAGATAACCTAACACCCGCATAATGCCCCCTCTAATGAGTAGCATTCAGATTACTCGTGTATCTACTAAGCCTGCTAACTGAGTATGCTGTATCTGTGTCACGACCCAAAAACCTGACCCTAAGGGTTTAGCATCATAACTGACCAGTAACCCGTGATTACTAAAAGCCTGTTTAATAGTAATAATAATTAAATAATAAAAGGGGCCAGCGGAAGCCTGTACAAATTAAGTTATGATGTCCAAAGAGCTGTGAGGACATAAATGAACAAACAACCTCCATATATATATACACTAATGCACACATAAGTTCGAGTCTATGCCCATCATATACGTAAAAGTTGAAGTCCAAATCATTCAAGACATGTTAGGGAATTAAACCCCAAGCCAAAAACAAAATATAAAACATTCACCTTGACACTAAGTGACATGCAAAAGGGTGGAATTAGATTCCCCAAAGCCTTGACAATAATGGCTCAGAGCCTCATGATGAGGCACAGTAACGGAACCGGGTCGACGCTGATAACTCTGCTCGGGTGCTTGGTCACCTATATAAATATATATATAAACGGTGAGCTAAAACCCAGTGAATAACAAATGTGTAAAGGAGTTAAGAATGAATGTCCTTTCAGTGTTTAAAATAGTCAATTGCATCTGTAGATCAGTTATTCAATCAACGTCTCATATTTCATGTCATATCAGTCATTTAGAAATCATAGCAGTCATACATGGTACATCCAATAGCAGTACAGTATAGTAGGTCTTGGAAGACCAAACAATTAATTGATGGCCATCAAACAGTAAACGGTAGTTCCAAAAATTTGGAACTGACAAAGATCTCTGTAACAGTAGTAGTAGCAGTAACAGTAGCAGTAACAATCAGTTGCTATGGATGCCACGAGTACAGTTCATAAAATAGGATAAATATTCATTTAGTAAATAATATCATTTCAGAAAACAATATAGTTAATCATTCAGAAAATAAATATATTGAACATAGCTTTACAACATTGTTACTCATAGTGGGCTCCGTAGAACACGTGCTAATTATACACTAAAGTTGCAGCGTTCGACCTAAACACACAAATTCAAGCACAACAACTCGATTACATCTATGTCAGATTCAAACTCTTCTATTTCTATTCGTTTCGTTATTATTTAGTCAATTTCTATTCATTGCTCACTTATTCGGTTCTAACTTTCATTCGTTTATTCATGAGATGCAATGCACATGAAAAACGCTCTAAAACCATGTAAACAGAGACCCATAAAGTAGAAAAGATGAGCGAAAAGCAAACCGGGACTGCCCTGTTGGCTGTACGTGCGGTAGCCTTAGTCACACGTGCGGTGGCCTTGGCCGCACGAGCGGTGGTCCAGCAGAATGCTCTCCTGAGTTCATGAAGATTGGCCGCTCGAGCGGGGGCCCAGGCTACTCGAGCGGTCTGGGTTGAAAATGTTGGTTGAAACTGCTCTGCTGGGGCAGTACATTTCCAAGCAAATTCAACCTCTTTTACCAGTAATACAAGTCCTAAAACTATCAAGAATACATCCATTTAGTCATAACAAATATTAAAAAAAAATCATGGTTCCAATTTTAGGCTCAAATCCATGTAAAACAATAAATACAACTTCTTGAAGATCAAAACTATATAAGTGAGCCCCAAGCATGATAATTCATAGAAATTTTCTAGCAAGTGAAGAACCATGCAAAAGTTTAAATGTGTGGAAATAATGCTCATGAAAATCATGCCATGCATGAAGCTATCTTAAATTACTTCTCTCATTTTGTTCATTATGAACCATGCATGTATCAATTCTCTAATTATATGAACCAAATAAACTAAACCTCAATTCTACTCATAATTTCTTAACTAATCTAAAATTGAAACATAGCTCTACAAATTCATGAGATGAAAGAGAGTAATTCTTACCTAGGTCGTGTGTATTATGAAGAATAGAGTGTAGTTACAATAATTTCTTCACATTCTCTTCCCTTTCGTTTTTTTCCTGTCTTTTATCTTCTCTAGCTTGAGTTCTCACAATTTGTTTTGTTTCCTACTCACCCTCTTTCTACGTGTATGCATCAAGGAACAAGAAAAACCCACTACACTACACTCTTATTCCTATTTAAGTGATGAATAGGATTTCCTTCTTTTTATTATTATTTTAAAAGGTCATTAATTAATCACATAATTAATATAAATCAACTCACTCAATTAAATTAATCTACATCACAATATAATCTTATTATACTAAATTAAATTATACCAAGGTGAATTAGGCTCTAATTCCTACCCAATTTCGTAATTCTAACTTGTTACTAATTAATGAATCAAACAGGTTTAATATTCACTTTAACCTATCTGTTCACAATAATACAATTCAAATAATCACATGGCATCACAATAACATTTCATAACATATAATCACATAATTAATATTAAGCACATAACCAATTTAATTAATTTGCTTAATTAAGGAGGTGGTTGTCACAATTCGGCCTTGTACAACTCATCAGATACATCAAACTTCCAATGACTCGAAAATATTCTAGCTGAGAAATACTCTCACCATTATTCTTGGTCAAATGTAGACTCACGTCTACCGATGTCCTAGACACACTTGTACCTAATGTACCAAATTTCTCAAGTATTTTCTCAACATAGTGAGATTGAGAAAGTACAATACCATCAAATGTTCTGGTAATTTTAACACCTAGAATTACATCTGCAAGGCCCATATCTTCATGTCAAACTTAGAGTTTAACAATCTCTTGGTAGTTCTAATCATTTCATTACTACTACTAACAATGAGTATGTCATCTACATATAAACACAAAATGACATAACTTCTGTTAGTGTCTTTAACAAATACGCACTTGTCACACTTATTGATTCTAAATTCCATTTGACAACATAACGTTGTCAAACTTCTCATGCTATTGCTTAGGAGCTTGCTTCAAACCATATAATAACTTGATAAGCTCATAAACTTTCTTATTTTTCCTTGGAGCTGAAAACCCCTCGAGTTGTTCCATGTAGATTTCTTCATCTAAGTCTCCATTTAAGAAAGCTGTATTTACATCCATCTGATGTATCTCTAGACCACGTAAAGCGACTATTGCAATCACCATACAAATGGATGTAATCCTTGTCACAGGTGAATACGTATCAAAGTAATCCAAGCATTCTCGTTGCCTATATCCTTTGATAACTAGCCTAGCTTTATACTAATCAATTGGCCCATCCGCTCTCATCTTTCTTCTAAAGATCCACTTACTCCCCAACGCCTTACTGCCTGGAGATAGATCAACCAACTCCCAAGTATGGTTTTATGAGATGGAGTCAATCTCACTTTTAATTGCTTCTTTCCACAAAGGACTTTCAGGTGAAGTCACAACTTTATGAAAAGTTTGAGGTTCTCTCTCTAATATATAAGTCAAGAAGTCCAGACCAAAGGACTTTGCTGTAACGACCCGGAATTGTGTGTCACAGTTATCAGTAATTAATTATGCATTTATATGATTTAATTGAAGATTATCTGTTTGAATTAGCAAAATATCTGTTGGAATTACGACTTTGGGACTGAAATTGATGACTGTAATGGGTTCAGGAAATGAAATTGAACACGCCTATGTGATATTGGGAATTTTTAGAACTGTCTGAGAAAATAAATTGAAGACTGAATTTCGTCTGATTCGTAAAGCCTTGTTTGGCTCAAGTTTTTGGCTCAAATTGATTTTTATGGTGTATATGTTATATATAGATAAGGAATGGGTGCCTTTACTCATTTGACTCAACAAAAGAGAAAAGAAAAATCTAGAGAAAGAGAGAGAAGAGAGAATTCGGGGAGAGAGAGGGAGAACCAAGGGAGAAGGAAGGGGAAACCAAGTCTAAGCTCTCCATCCAAGTGTTTAAGGTAAGAATCTCACCTAAGTTCTTGAAATAGAGTTGAATCATCCATAATTTCATGGAAAGGAAGTGAAAGAAAAGGGAATTCATGTTTAGATTGAGCATCTATGGCATGATTTAAGTCATATTTGGCAAATTGAGGTAAAACCTCCATGGGTATAGAGATATGAAGCTTGTATGTATATGTTCATGGATTTTCATCTTGACTTATGGGTTGATCTTGTTTATGAGCTATGTGGGATTTGAATTGAAGACATAATAGTTAAATTATGATGTTTACCAAGTGCCTTGAGACTTTGATTTCATGAAATTGAAAGTGGTTTTGCAAAAGGGAAGAAAGGGTGAAGTGTAGAAGAAGAACCAGATTTTCAGACTTTCGCAGGGTCCGCTCGAGCGGAGGGGAGCTTGCTCGAGCGTAGATATCGACCTCTCAGCAGTTTTGGGGAAATTGTACTGGCCGTTCGAGCGGCCAAAGTTGCGCTCGAGCGAAAGGGCTTATTTCCAGAACGTTTTGGGAAATTGCTTTACATGATTTTAGTATGTTAATTGCATATTATGACATCTCATGAGCATGAATGAAAGTAAAGAAGGATTAATTGAGCATGAAATGAATGTAAAATGGCATGATTTATATGAGTTGATGATAATGAATGATAAGAAATGTATTATACTGTGTATGTTGCAGGATAAAACGTGAAGACCGTGTAATCGGTATCGGAAACCCACTGTAAGTAACGTTTCTGTAAAGATATGTTATAATGAATTATGTTTCAAAGTGATATGTTATGATATGATATGTTTGAAAAGGTGATTTTAAGCTGTGAACGAATGTCCTAATTGCGAATCTAGTATGGCATCCATAGTTAGTTCAGTTGTGGGGGCGAGAACATGCAGGCCCATGCGCTTAGTCATGGGGGACGGCATGGAAGGACAAACCCATGACCCATTTACGAGATCTCGGTATGTGTTTAATCGGTGTCCGGGACCGGTTACTCTAGTCGTTAGTCGACACATGAAGGTTATGGAAAGGTTCTATGGAGTATGCCATTATGTATGTTCTTATGAGATGATTATGATTATGGTTATGACTGTTATGTTTTACGGATTTATATGAATGTACGGAATTCGTTCACTAACCCCTTTACGTTAATGTTACTTGCTGAGCTTTAGCTCATTGTTTGTATTTATGTATTATAGGTGAGCATTCAGGGAGTCAAGCCTAGGCGGGGTCTTGTCGAGCCGCCGTTTTGAAGCCTAACCAGATGTTTTGAGGGCCTCCGAGCTGGGGCTAGGCCTGGAAGGCCGTTTTGTGAGCTTTTGTTTAGTTTTGTTGTACAGTTGTGATAGAGTTGTATGTGATGTTTATGATCATGTTATGTAATGGATGTGGGTAATTAACATCATTTTTGGCATGTAATGTATATTCATATTAATGCACAGCTCTTGGACTATAGTTTTTACATGTGCTTCCGCGAGCCCCATTTTATTTATGTTAAGTATAGAAAGGCCTGTGGTAATCTAGGATTACTGGCCGGTCCCGTCACCAAACCTCTTGGGGCGGGTTTTGGGGCGTGACATTTGCAGTCTTAGCTCTCTTACTTCTTCTTGGCTCATCTGCTTCCTCAGCTTAATCATCGACTTGATCATTGACTTGATCATCCATGTGATCATCTACGTGATCATCTATGTGAGCATTGTTATTTTCAACTTCTTTTATAGAACTTAGAACCCCTTCTTGGAGATGATGAAGAAATACATCTTCAAAGAAAGATGCATTTCTTGATTCCATGATAGTATTCTTGTGTATATCTGGAATAGCAGATTTAAACACAAGAAATCGATATGCACTGTTATTATGTGCATAGCCAATGAATATACAATCTATTGACTTCGGTCCTATCCGAACCCGCTTGGGTGTTGGCACCGCCACTTTTGCAAGACAACCCCAAATTCGTAGGGTATTTATATGAAGGCTTGTGGCCTTTCCACAACTCATATGGAGTTTATTAAGAATGTTATTCAAGGAGGGAATTTCTTCCCCCCACAAGTTCTGTGGCAATCCAGAACTTATCAACATTGCATTCATCATTTCCTTTAACGTCCTGGTTTTCCGCTCAGCAACACCATTTGACTGAGGGAAGTACGGTGCCGTGGTTTGGTGAATGATCCCAAATTGAGCACAAATCTCAATAAACAGAGATTCATACTCACCACCACGATCACTTCTTACAGTCTTGATCTTTCGGCTTAATTGATTCTCAACTTCTTTCTTGAAAAGAATAAATTTATCAATTGTCTCATCTTTGCTTTTAAGCAAATACACATAATAATATTTAGTGCAATCATCAACAAAAGAGATGAAGTACTTGTTGCCACCACGTGATTGTATGACTTTCAAGTCATATACATCACTATGCATTAAATCTAAAGGCTTGGTACTTCTTTCAATAGAATGAAAAGAAGTCCTTGTCAATTTTACTTCTACACAAGTTTCACACTTGTGATTTGGATTAATCTTGAAAGATGGTATGTGATCTAATTTGATTAATCTACACAAAGAGTTAAAATTTACATGACCCAGTCTACCATGCCATAAATTAGGAGACTCAAACATATAAGCAGAAGAAGAAGCTTTCTCATTAATTTTCAGGGCAAGAGTCATTGCATTGAGCTTAAACATACCACCCAACATATACATTTTCCCCACATAAACCTCGTTCTTGGTCAACACAACCTTATCATCCTCAAATACCATTCGTAAGCCATGCTTACTCAAGAGTGACCTTGAGATAAGGTTCTTACGAATGTTTGATACAAATAAGACATCGTTTAGAGTTAGCTTTTTTCCTGAAGTCATCTTCAAGACTGATTCACCCTTTCCCTCATCAGTTAAGGTGACAAAATTCCCCATGGACAACTTCGCACCTTTTGAAATCGGTTCGAAGGTTGTGAACATTTTCTTCTCCGCATAGATGTGGCGAGTGGCCCCAGTGTCCACCCACCATTCCTTCGGGTTGGACACCACCATGTTCACTTCGGAGACGACATCTGCCAAATGTATGTTGTCTACATCTTGTGATAGATCCTCCATTTCAGCCATGTTGGCACGGCTCTTGTTCTGTGGTGGGTACTTTTTGTAGGGTTTCTTCTTCTTGCGACTATCAACCGCCCAATGCCTATCACTTCCCCAGTTGAAGCACTTCCTATTGAACCTAAAAGTAGGTTCTTGTGGCTTGTAGACTGGCCTCTTAGGCACACCGCCTCTTGGCCTCAACTTCAAGCTTTTGCTTGTCGGTGGTTTTTTCCTCACCCCCAAAGATTGGCCATGCTCAACCATATTTGCTTTCTCAGTGGAGGTACTCCCTCCTTTTTTTCTATTGTCTTCCTTAATACGAAGCCTAACAACGAGCTCTTCGACTGTCATCTCCTTTCACTTGTGCTTCAAGTAGTTCTTGAAGTCTTTCCAGCCGTTAGACAGCTTCTCAATCAGTGCAGCTGTTTGGAATGATTCGCTCAGAAACATCCCTCTACATGAATCTCGTGTAGACTTATGTGGAAATCTTGGACCTAACTAATGACGATTTTTGAGTTCACCATTTTGAAGTCCAGAAATCGGCTAGTGACAAATTTCTTTGCCCCAGCATCCTCGGTCTTGTACTTCATGTCCAAAACATCCCACAGCTCCTTTGTCGACTTCTTGGCATAAAACACGTTGAATAATAGGTCTGCTAAGCCATTCAGAACATAGTTCCGGCAAAGGAGTCTGACTAGTTCCAAGCATCTAGAACCATGAGGTTCTGCTTGTCTTGCTCATTCTCTTCCACGGCTGGTGGATCCTCACTCAAAAACCGCGCAAGGCTTAGAGTAATTAGGTAGAACAACATCTTCTGCTGCCACCTCTTGAAATTTACTCCTGTGAACTTCTCCGGGCACTCGTGATGGTTGAGCGGGCCTCCCGAAATAGCAGGAGCAACAACAGGATTGACCACAAAGGTCACAGCAACCAGGTTGACCACAGAGGTCATAATAGTAGGGGTTGGCAAGCCAGTTGCCCCGGGGTTCAGATCCCCACCAACATTAGCAGTAGCAGTAGCAGCAACATCGATGACAGTTGCCATTTCTGAAAAATACAATAGAATTTCACTTTCTATGTTTCCGAAATTAAACTTAACACTAGAAAATCCCAAAGTTGAAAATTTAATTCAAAACTAGTCTCACCACTTAAACTAGAATTGAACATGGTCAGGAATGTTCCCAGGAAAACCGAAGGGGTCACATCGGTCTAACTTAAAACCCAGTTAACCTTTTGACAAAACCTTCAAGAGCATGTTGATTCCTAATCCGTGAAAAATAATTTTTAAAATTAAGTTTTCCAAGGGATGAACTAGGTTAAACAAACCAAGGTCCAACACTTACAAGCAATTTAAAAATTGCTAACCAAATTACACACAATGTAAAAAATACAAGCAAATAAAACTTACTTCCAACATGCCAAGCAAACAACCTTGCTTAAAAAATATCAAGTAACCACTACTAAATCTCAAGCAAAAAATTGCTTAAATGATAAAGACAATAACCAATCCATAAGGATTTTAATTAGTCCAAAAATTCCTTTCCATGCTTAGGTATTCCTGTTCAACACAAAGGTTAGTAGTCTAAACATTTTTTTTTTAATATTCTAAACATCCACTCGAGAATGTAAAACAAAAACAAATTCAATGCAAAGCAATGTATCTTTCATATATTAGCACGTGAGAAATATATGACACAGTAGGCTTTAATAATCAAAGCAAGTCACGATGAACATTCTCGGAAGCAAAACCTAAATATATGATTTCTATGGTGCGCCACAGAAGAAAGCAACAACATGCAAAAATTAAAACCAAAACCAATTCTGGGTAGAAAATAACCATTTATTCTAAAACTGCTAGATGAATCTATTTGGTCAATTTTATATATAAAAAAAAAGGATCTGTTTTAAGTTTGTTATACAAATTGTGTGATTAACTAAAACAAATAGATTCATCATTAACAATTTAGAACAAGAACCATGCGTCAAATTACAAGTTGAACAGAAATACATAATAAATAAAATGGCAAAAGGAAAGCAAACCGAAACCTATACTACACAGTGTCCTTAAAACAGATTCGTCGCTTCACCAGTTAGGTGCTGGAGGTTGTTCAATGTTTTTGTCTCCCAGGATACGACGGTTGGATCAGCTACAACAATGCATCGACTAAGTAGCTTCAGCAAACAGAACTTTGTAGCACTTTCTCACATGAATAATATAATATAAAACTAGAGGAAACAATTGAAGACATGAAGAACAAATTTTTTGAGTAGAAAACTGAAGGAGAAGGGTCTCCTTTTATACATATGGAGGTAGAGAGGAAGAGGCTCTAGCCAACAAGGCCCCTCACAAATGCAGAAATGATTTATGTATTAAACCTACAAAATTGCTAGAATAATTCATCATCATTATGGAGAAGTTACAGATATATTATACATCTATGTAATGTATACAATTTTGTAGCTGACAACACTGGCTTGGCCCAAAAAGATTAAGATGGGTGGGCCAAGCCCAACCCCCACACTTAATCCATTCCAGCAAGCCTCAAGCCCAAGATCTAAGATCCAAGGATCACGGACCCGGCCCGGTTTGGGCAAGCGGGCGGTGCGTGCGTGTGGCAATTTTTGCCTGACCAACTTGGACCATAACCTTGGCCCAAGTCCATCATTGAAGCATCCATAACTCCCTTGCTTCGGAAAATTTGGATGCCCCAAAGGGCTTACAGTCTTAGGCAAAAAATGAGATTTAAATACCCATCAATGCTCTTATCTACAATCAATGTGGGATTCAAGGTTTTATACCTTTTCCAACGCCTTTTTCATGAGGCCAACTTAATGAGTCAATTTCTCATTCAAGCCTTAATGATTTTTTGTCATTCTTTTTGTGGTGTATAGATCCCACTGCAAATAATCTAAACTCACTTTACTCTATCTCAATTGAGGATTGACACCCACTTTAATATTGTATTAAAGTCACCAAAAATTCACTATTTTCCAACATTTAAATCCTAAATTCTTCATTTGTTTTCAATCTAAACTATTTGCCCTATTTTTATTAGGTAAAATCAACTAAAAATAATATTTTAGTCATTAAACTCAATAAGAAAAGATATTTAAGATAATTTACGTATACTTACATTCAACTTAATAATTAAAAAACATTTTTTGTATTAATTTTACTTAATAAATATAGATAAATGGTTTAAATTGAAAAAATCAAAAGATTAGGCTTTTAGTTGACAACATTGAAAATCCAAGGTTTATTTTGTTAAAAAACTCAAACTGTGATTTTTTTTTTTTTTTAATTGTCCCAATAATCTATACAAATTGCACTAAACAATTCCTTAAAAAACAATTTTTAAATGGGAAAATTACCAATAGATTCTCCTTTTAAAACTTATTACCTATTAAGCTTTATTTATAAATTTATCAAGTGATAAATTTATCAGTCTCTTATTTTTATGAATAAATTTATAGTGATAAATTTATCAGTCTCTTAATTTTATAATGATAAATTTATCAGTTAAAATTTATAAATAAATACGTGTAGTTAATAAGACTGAATGATAAGTGTGACTTTTTAAATTGCATAGCAAAGAAAAATTCAAATAATACAGAATCTTTTGTATTCCTGAAATTGGAGTGAGAGCACTTGTCGCAAGAGGGAGTTCAAAACTTAGACGAGTTCAACGACAAGAAAGAGTGTATGACAGCCCAAAAAACTAAAGTATTTTAATAGGAAGGCCGAAATATATTGGCCGAAAGCAAAGAAAAATAAAAAGAAATTAAATTATACATTAGTCTTAGTTCTCTTAATTTCTATTTGAACAATTTATAATTTATACTTTTAATTTTGTTATAATATGATCCATCTATTTGTGCAGTTAACATTTTAAATGTCCAAAATAAAAAGGACTAAAAAAAAAAAAAAAGAAAACTACAAACACTATCAATGTAATTTATTTATTAAACCAATGATCTCTATAAGTCCTTACCTACACTTTTTTGGTAAAACACTTTTGTCCTTATATTTTTATTAATGGTCTGGATGGTCTCAATATCATGATATATAACAGAAAAATGAATGCTTAGGGCACATTTAATATTGTTTTAAATTTTTTTTTCAAAAATAGAAATAAAAAATTAGAAATTGATAGGAAAACTTATTTGAGAAACTATTTCCAAAAAATTTTTTTGAATTTTTTTCTTGAAATGCTGATTCTTTATGAAATACTTTTAAATAGTTTTTCAAATGTTAAAAAATTAGGTCATAAAACTGATAACGAATATCATTTTTCTGTCTGTTTGGTAACGTTTACGTTTTCAGTTTATATTTACAAAAATTTTATAAACTGATTTTTGTTTATTTTTTATTTATTTTTAGAAAAACATAAACTACAAACGCGTTTGGTAATTGACAAAATGTTTAAAAAAATATAAAAATATAAAAAAGAGTGAGAAATGACAAGTGGTGGCAAGTAGCGGCGGAAGATGGTGGTGGAAAGTAGTGATGGTGGGTGGTGGGTCGCAGGTGGTGGTGGGTGGTGGCAGCGGGTGGTGAGTGGGGGTGGCAGGTGGGTGGCGGATGGCGGGTGATGGTGGGTGGGTGGGTGACGGTGACGGGCGGTAGGTGGTTGCGAGTGGGTGGCAGTGGTGGTGGTGGCGGCGGCGGCGGGTGGTAGTGGCAGGTGGGTGGCGGATGGCGGGTGGTGGTGGCGCGTAGGTGACGGGTGGTGATGGTGGGTGGGTGGGTGGGTGGGTGACGGTGGTGGGTAGGTGGCGGGTGGTGATGGTGGGTGGGTGGGTGACGGTGGTGGGTGGTAGCAAGTGGGTGGTAGTGGTGGTGGTGGTGGCAGGTGGTGGGTGGCGGTGATAGGTGGGTGGCGGATGGCGGGTGGTGGTGGTGGTGGGTGGGTGGGTGACGGTGGTGGGTGGTGGTGGGTAGTGGTGGCGGGTGGGTGGCAGGTGGGTAGTGGTGGCGGATGGCTGGTGGTGGTGGCAGGTGAGTGGTAAGTGGTGGTGGCGGGCGGTGGATGGTAGTAGCGGGTGGTGGGTGGTGGCGGGTGAATGGTAGGTGGATGGTAGTGGCGGGTGGTGGGTGGTGGGTGGTGATGAGTGGGTGGCAGGTGGGTGATGGCTGGTTGGTAGCAGATGGGTGGTGGTGGCGGGTGGTGGATGGTGGTGGCAGGTGGGTGGTGAGTGGTGGTGGCAAGTGGTGGTGGGGGGTAGGGGGTGGGTGGTGGGTGGTGGTGGCGGAAGACGGTGGTGGAAAATGGTGATGGGTGGTGGCTAGTGTTGGGTGGTAAAAAAAAAAATCAAAACTCAAAACAGAAACATATTTTTTATGTTTACATTTTTTAGTCAAATTTATAAACTGAGACCACTGATTTATAAATTAAAAATCCACCAAACAAGTTTTTATTTGAGTTTTTAAAATTTTTGTAAATATAAACTGAAAACTGAAGTGTTACCAAACAGCACCTAAATATTTTTGTTTCTCAAAATACAAAAATAAAACATCAAAATTAAAAAAGATACAAACATTAAGATTTGGTCAAATCATATTTTGCTAATGGTCAACCATCAAAATTGATTAAGAAATAATAACAGAGTCTGAACCGTTAAAAATATACATAAACGACCAAAAAAAAAACAAAAATCGGCACCAATTGAGTCTGCGCATAAACAAAATATAACTAAAACAATGAAAACCATAAGGTGATTAAATTTTTTAAAATAAAAATTATGTTGTATTTATTTACACGTGATGTGAAGAAAAACAATTTTCACTCCAATGGCTTCCCCAACCCATATAAGGAAATTCTATGATATATATGCACATTATTATGTGTTTATGTAGTGTATGTTATGTATTTTTATGATATATATTACATATTTTTATGATAAAAGTTTTGATAATTTGTGTTCACAAATAAAATTTAGCATTTTGTGGTAATATTATGTATTTTGTGGTATTGTTATACATTTTGTAATGTAACATTATAAATAAAATAAAATAAAATAAAAACAATGTAACACTACCACAAAATACTTAATTTCATTTCTGAAATATAAATTGTCGGAACTCCTATAAAAAAATAAAAAATACATAATATTTTTTTATAAAAATATATAATAAAATAATTATAATACATATCTTTTAAAGAGTATGGACCATAATTAATGTGTTTGGCTTCAATTTTCTGGATATTTTTTTAAAAATTGAGTTTTTTGTTTTTGTATATTTTTTATTTTATTTTTAGTGAATATTTTTAAAATTTTAAGTAATTTTTTTTTTATTTTTTTAGAAGCACCTTACTTAGATGTATCTAAAATGTAAAATATTTGTAAAAAAATATTTTTAAAAAATCAATAAATACACAAGAATACAAAAAAATGTACTAAATTCTCGTATTAATTTTTGTATTTTTAGTATTTAATGAATTTTTTGAA
Organism: Camellia granthamiana; assembly: GCA_036172215.1. Taxonomy (NCBI): domain Eukaryota; kingdom Viridiplantae; phylum Streptophyta; class Magnoliopsida; order Ericales; family Theaceae; genus Camellia; species Camellia granthamiana. Next base: position 148,859,661 of record CM069906.1, read on the forward strand.
GATTTTTTTTCATAAATATCATACTTATTAAGTGTATTTATGTTAGATATATCTAAAATAAAATAAAAAAAATTACTTAAAATATTAAAAAAATTAATAAAAATAAAAAAATAAAAAATTATAATTTTTTTAAAAATGAATTCTAAAAATCTAAACCAAACGAACTGAATATTACCTAATTCTAACATGTCTATTATCACGCAAGTCTGTTTTCTCACCTACTCACCTAATAATATCTAACTTTCCAGTCGGACTATACATAAAAATATAGGTAAAAAACTGAAGTGGACAGTTGTTTTGACTTGGCTGCGAACGAATTGAACCAAATTGAGCCGAGTCGAGTTTTGTTGAGTTCAAGCTCAGCTCGTTTATTTATCGAGCTCAACTTGTTTACTTATCGAATTTAAGCTCGGTTGAAGAAAGATTTGGGCTCGAGTACGGCTCAACTTGATAATTTTTTTAATATTATTTAATATATAAATAATATATTTATTATATAATTTAAATAAAAATGTCGAGCCTTTAATGAATCGAACCGAACTTATTCACGAACAATTTGATTCATTTGTAGCTCTAGTTCTCACTGTTGGAACAATCTTTTGTGTATACCAAATAAATTGAAACAAATCAAACAAATAAATAAATTACTTACAGGATTTATTTTACCGAATCGAATGAAAAATTAAAAGATCAAGTCGAGTGTGTGACATTCTATCCTTAAGACAGATTTGTCCCGCTACAGTGCTTATGGACAAATGGCGTTTATTTCCCAGGATACAATGATCTTCATAAATTGTAGTAGCACTCCAAACAATTTGTTCGGCGAACAAAAACCTGTGTTCTTACTCTCTGAATTTTTTCCTAAAATAATATGAAGATTATATCATGCAAGAGAACAAAACTAGAAGGAAAATCAAGAATTTCGAATGTCCAAAGACTACTGAAATGACTGGTATTTATGGGCAAATTGTGGCTGTCTAGAAAATCTGAACAGGTATGAATCTGCCCAACAGATACAGATTAGAATTTTGAACAGATATGCTAATTGCTGCGGTTATAAAACTGCACAAAATCGCTGGGCAGTTTTCCTGATTTGTTTGAACATTTGAACCTGTTGAATCTCAGGTTGAATCTGTTCAAATTTGCCTGGGCAGATTTAAATTTGTTCTGAGCAAAAAATGTATCTGTTCGAGCTCAACAGATTTAAAGAACATTATTTGGACAGTTTTGAATCTGTCCGGCAGTTTAAAACCTTGTTAACAGTTGGCAATTGGAATTTGGAGTCACAATTTTTGGACAAACAATTTGAATTCAAATTTAATTTGAAATACAAATAATTTCCTGCAAGAATTTTTGAAAAAATTCAAATAAATTTTGTCCAAAAAATTAATGTTAGAACCGACCCGACCCACAACCCACACGACTAGGCTCGGTCGGACGGATGGCGACGGCAGCGACGCGAGTGTGGTGGTTTGAGCCAAGGTTCCTTCGTTCATAACTCCTCCCTTCTACAAACTTGGGGTGCCCCTTGGGGCCCAACCCAAGTATTGTCACCTTGAACTTATATACACATATAAGTTCTCTTCAAGTTTCAATATGGTACAAGCCTTACAAGGAAACCCACATTTAATTCTTTAAATGTCCATTCCACGAATCCGAAAACGACGTCAAGTTCCTATTTACTTATAAATGGTTTTGATGAACCGTCTTCACTGTATAATTTACCATGCGACAAGGAACACGTCACCTATTCAGACCCATCCCAAAAGACGTTTGGGGCCCACTCAAAATTGGGCTCAAAGTTAGCCCAAAATAAGCCTAATTATACTAGATTTACTCGTAACATTGGGCTTAATTATACTAGATATCCAACAGTACTTGAAGGATACTGTGATGCAAATTGGATATCGGTTACTAAAGAAGTGGGTATGTCTTTACTCTTGGTGGGGCGGCTATATCTTGGAAATCTTCCAAACAGACTTCCATTGCTAGGTCTACTATGGAATCAGAATTCATAACTTTAGATAAAGTTGTGGAAGAAGCAGAATGGCTTCGCTACTTCCTTGAAGATATTCCAACGTGGCCAAAACGGGTGCCTGCTATATGCATGCATTGTGATAGTCAATCAGCAATTGATAGAGCACAAAATCATATGTATAGCGGTAAGTCGCGACACATTCGTCGTCGACATAACACCGTGAGACAACTACTCTTAAATGGAATGCAACGATCCTGGTTTCGATCCTTCTCATGCCACAAAAAGGAGGAGGGTAGTTAATGTTACCACCACTAACCGATCTCAAAGTTAGTCTTAGTCTCAGAATAAAGGTCAAGGGTTTAATTGTTATCAGTATGATCAGCCAGGGCATATGAAGAGAACTTGCCCATAGTTGGGAGGCGCATCTGGCGCATCAGGGTCGAGGCAGACTCAGAGCCACCAGCAGGCTCAATCAGTCTAAGCTTTGCAAGTTAATTAGGGAGCCACTTCGGCTCAGTCAGTACAACAGGCCTATACTCCGAAAGGGGAGCAAGTTAATCAAGGGGCACAGGGGCGTGTGTATACTGTTACCGTGCTAGAGAAGTTGCCGGAATCCTCAGTTATGAGAGGTATTTTTGTTGTGTGTAATTTTTTGGCTAATGTATTGATAGACACGGGTGCGTCTCATTCATTTATATCTACTGCATTTGCTTCTGCATTGGGGTTAGAGGTAGCACGGTTAGTGCCTCTACTCAGAGTAGAGTCACCTGTTGGGGGTACAGTTGATTTAGACTGGGGTTGTCGTGATTGTGAAATAGAAGTTACCGGGTGTCGACTTCCATTTGCTTTTGTGTTACTAGATATGTTGAGTTTTGATGTCATTTTAGGCATGGACTGGTTATGTTCTTACCAAGCTGTGATTGATTGTTACCGTTAGAGAGTTACGGTGTGCACTTCGAGCAGTGATCGTTTCTATTTTATGGGGAACCGAGTTGATAGAGCCTTGTCGCCAGTTGTTGACCCTCGTAGTAAGAGCAAACTTAGTGGCCTTCTTGCAACTCTCTTGGATAATGAGAGTGACGGGGCTCGTGTTGAGTTACCAAAGGTAGTTTGTGAGTACCCGGATGTCTTTCCAGAAGATCTTACTAGTCTACCATCTCACCAGGAGATCGAGTTCTCCATTGAATTAGTGCCCGGCACGGCACCGATTTCCATGTCACCGTATAGATTTGCACCTGCCGAATTACATGAGTTGAAGATTTAATTCCAAGAGCTTTTAAATAAGGGCTTCATTCATCCTAGTACATCACCTTGGGGAGCACCGGCTCTCTTTGCGAAGAAGAAGGGTGGATCGTTGCGGTTGTGTATTGATTATCACAAGTTGAATAGAATTACAATTAAGAACAAGTATCCTCTACCCAGAATAGATGATTTGTTTGACTAACTTAGAGGGTCTCGTTATTTCTCAAAAATAGACTTGAGGTCGGGGTACCATCAGTTGAGAGTCCGAGGGGAGGACATTCAGAAAACGGCCTTTCGTATGCGTTATGGACACTATGAATTCATTGTAATGCCTTTTGGGTTAACCAATGCGCTTGCTTTCTTTATGGATTTGATGAATAGAATTTTTTGGGAATACTTGGACTGTTTTGTGGTCGTCTTTGTGGACGACATATTGATTTATTCAACCTCCAAGGAGGAACACGAGACTCACTTGCGGGTAGTGCTGGGTTTACTTAGTGAGCACCAATTGTATGCCAAATTTGAGAAATGCGAGTTCTGGTTAACTGAGGTGAAGTTTTTGAGACATGTAGTGTCTAGAGAGAGAGTAACTATGGACTCCTCAAAGATAGATGATGTACAGGATTGGGAACAACCCAAGAATGTTTTTGAAATCCAAAGTTTCTTGGGATTAGCGGGGTATTATAGACGTTTTGTAAGGGACTTCTTTGGACTAGCTGCACCTTTGACTAGGTTGATTAGAAAGGGTATCAAATTTTTGTGGAGTGGGGCTTATGAAAAGTTATTCCAAGAGCTTAAGACTAGATTGACTACTACACCAGTTTTGATAATTTCGGAAAGGGGTTTGAATTACACTGTCTATTGTGATATGTCCGGGGATGGATTTGGTTGTGTCTTGATGCAAGAGGGAAAAGTTGTGGCATACAAATCACGACAATTGAAAACTCATCAGAAGAATTACCCCACCCAGGATTTAGAATTAGCGGCGATGATTTTTGCCTTGAAAATTTGGAGGCATTATTTGTATGGTGAAAAGTTTGAGGTTTTCTCTGATCATAAGAGTCTAAAGTATTTTTTTTTCTCAAACAGACTTGAATTTACGACAACGGGGGTGGATAGAATTTATGGAGGATTATGACTTTAAGTTACACTATCATTCGGGGAAAGCCAATGTGGTGGCCGATGCTTTGATCGAAAATCTGTGAGTAGTTTGACAATTGTGGCCATTCGGGAATGGGAAATGCTAGATGTTATTGGCAAGTTTGATTTGCACTTGGGTGAGTCTGGAGAGAGTGCTACCTTGTTTACTTTGAATGCTCAACCTACCTTGGTTAATAAGGTCATAGAGACACAACGAGGAGACCGTGATGTGGAATCAATCTGTGTTAAGATTTCCAATGGAAAGGAAGAGAAAGGTTTGAACGTTCACTCGGATCTGATATACATTACCTAGACCGTTTGTTTGTACTAGAATCTTGTAGAGAGGAAGTACTTCGAGAGTTCCATCACTCACACCTTGCGGTACACCCGGGAGGCACTAAAATGTATCATGATCTTAGTCGTCAGTTTTGGTGGAGGGGTATGAAATGGGATGTCGCTTTATTTGTATCGAATTGCCTTACTTGTCAACAAGTGAAGGCCGAACACTAAAGACCAGCGGGCTTGTTACAACCCTGACAAATAGCCGAGTGGAAATGGGAGCGTGTTACCATGGATTTTATAGTTGGGCTTCCTAGAACACAACGAGGCAATGATGCCGTTTGGGTGATTGTTGATAGGTTGACTAAGTCTATACATTTCATTCCGATGTGCACCAGTGACTCACTTGAACGCTTGGCAGAGTTATACATTAGAGAGATAGTTCGACTTCATGGAGTCCTTGTGACTATTGTGTCGGATAGGGATTCTCATTTTACTGCCCGGTTATGGCAAAGCCTTCAAGAGGCGTTGGGAACTAAGTTGACTCTTAGCATCGCTTATCATCCTCAAACCGATGGACAATCGGAACGTACCATTCAAATTTTGAAGGACATGCTTAGAGCTTGTGTCCTTGATTTTAAGGGGCCTTGGGAAAGACACTTACCATTGATTGAGTTTGCTTACAACAATAGTTACCAAGCTAGTATTGGGATGGCACCATTTGAGCCCTTGTATGGCCGACCTTGTAGATTACCGGTTTGTTGGGCCGAAGCGGGTGATGCACCGTCACTAGGTCCGAAAATTGTTAGAGAGACAACTGAGAAAGTTGTTCTCATTCAAAAGAGGTTAGCTACAGCCTAAAGCTGACAAAAGAGTTATGCCGATAAGAGGAGACCACCTTTATCTTTTGAAGTTGGTGACTATGTGTTTTTAAAAATATCACCAAGGCAGGGTTTGATGAGATTTGGTAAGAGTGATAAATTATCTCCAAGGTTCATTGCGCCTTTTGAGATCTTAGAGCGAGTTGGGGAAGTGGTATACCGGTTAGCTTTACCGCCACAACTTTCGGGAGTTCACAACGTATTTCATATATCTATGCTTAGGAAGTATGAACCCGACCCTTCTCATGTTCTTGATTGGGTTGACTTGGAGATAGATGAGGATGCCTCTTACGAGGAACGACCGGTATAAATATTAGATACCCAGGAGCAAGTGCTACAGGGGCAAAACTATACCGTTGGTAAAGGTGTTGTGGAGACACCATGGGATTGAAGAAACGATGTGGGAACGGGAGGCGGAAATCCACTCCAAATATTTGGATTTGTTTGAAAATGCTTAAGTTGCTTTTCTTTGTAATATTCCCTAGTGTTGAGAGAAACGTATTTAAAGTTGTTAACCACATGTTGATATGTGCGTTGTTGTTTTAAGCATAAGGTTGTTGAGAGTTGCCATTACTTTTTAGGAAATTTCATGTTTATGCATATTTGGGAGGTTGTTGTTAATGAGATAACCATGGTGGAAATGGTAGAATTTGGTTGAAAGTTAGTGTTATGATTTGAAAATGAAATAGTATGGCTTTGATCGCTAGAAACCCCTTTGTTTAGGTAGTTTGATTTGAAATTTCGGGGATGAAATTCTTTAAGAGAGGAAGGTTGTAGCGATCCTGGTTTCGATCCTTCTTTTATGTTTTGCTACTTCGACTAGGCCGATCGGGGATCGAGCTGCCCGGTCAGCTCGCGGGGGTCCAGGGGATAGCGCCCCTTGGGGGGTCCTAGGGCAGCACCCTGGCAAGGTCGAGGGGCAGTGCCCCCAAAGCAAAAATGCATTCGAAGTTGCTTGTCCGTTCGAGTGGCCGTTTATGCGCTCGAGCGGAGAATGTTTGGTTTTAGAAGTTTGACCTGTCTGCAAAGGTACTGGGCTAGTCTCGCTTGACGCACCATGTTATATAAGTTCGTAAATCTGATATTTTAGATCACTTTTTCAGTCATCTCTCTCTCTAACACTCTCCAGAATTCCAGATCGAGAGCTTCTCTCTCTAGAAGTCATCTTCTCACTTTGATTTCTCCAAATCCATTGGGATTTAGACCTAAGTTCTTCACCAAAGTTGGTTATCATCTTGAGGGCTTCGTTGTAGGCGGTGAAGATCAAGTTTCGATACTGTTGATTTTCGGGGTTTCATCTCATTTCTTCTTCAAAACTTGAGGTAGGGATTTTCTTAGAGGTATATATATATATATATATATTTGCAAGATCTATATGATTTTTGAAATCATCTTTCGATAGCTTTGAAAATTGATTGTTGATTCAAGAAGTTAAGCGATTTTGAAAGTGGATTTGTCTCTTGTTCTTTTAAAACGATCTTATGGGCTTTGATCTTCGTTGATTAAAGAAAATATGATTTTGGAAAGTTTTCTTTCAAAAGATTTGAGTTATATAGTTTTGGTGAGAAAACCTAGAATTTTGGGATTTTTTTTTAAGAGACTGAAAATTCATAAATGATATTGTTATATTTATTTTGTGTGTCAAAATAAATAGATCTTTGGAAATTTTCTTATTTATATTTATATAAATGATAAATTTCAAGGAATATGAGAATTATTGTTTATTTTGGAAATTATTGTTCAAAATGTTGAAATAGTCTTGAAATGACTAATTGTTGAGGATGCTTGAGAAGAGGGAATTGTGTAATTCCTTGGATGATGAATTGGAATAAAAGTATTTATATTCATCTTGTGTTATTGGCATATCAATTCATTTGATTACATTAAACTTTGAAAGTTGATTTGAAAACTTGCATTGAGAAAAGAATGTTGAGAAATAAGTTTTCATGGAATGGTTTTGGGGTAAATACGTTGGTAAGTCATGATAGGTGGTGTAGATGATATTGAATAAGTTGGTCTGAGAGTCTGGGGTGAAAAACCAAAAACCCACGCGGATAGGTGCCGAGCCTTCCGGTTAATACCGGTAAAAATGACAAATTGGTAACACTTGTATAGTCTACTTGCAGACACCGACTAAGGGATTACCAGAGTCGTGTTTACGGCTCTTGAAATGAATTGTTAAGTTTTGAAGAATTGAAATTGCATGACATCATTAAGCATGATGGTTTTCAAAGATGAAGATGTGATTTTCTTTCAAAAAGGCATAGCATGACATGTGCATTTCATCTCTTGAGACTTGTATAAAATGTATATACTTTGTTAAAGATTTCCTACTAGGCTTTATGCTCACTCTACGGGATTTTTGTGCAAGAAAAGATGTGGTGATGTCGCCTAACTAAAGGCGAGGAAATGTGTGTTGAGAGTACGAGACTCTCATTTTACTGTGAGTCAGTGTGAAAGCCAAGGGCTATATGTGTGTGGGTTTGAATAACCATTTTGTGTAACTAGACTCAAGCCTTGGAAACTTGTAAACCCTTGGGGGTATTTATTTGCTTATTTTCTTGTTGTTGGATTAATGCATTGTTACATGAAGAACTATTGTATCATGTAATGTAAGTGTGAAGATTTATATTCGGTTTTCCTTGAAAGAGCCATGATTGTTGTATGATCATTTGGGCTAGAAATTTGGGGCGTTACATAGAATTATTTCCATTGAATATGTGAGGTCTAGAGACAACATAGCGGATTCACTAACCAAAGGGTTAGCAAGAGAGTTAGTTGAGAATTCATCGAAGGGAATTGGACTTAAGGCTATTAAATAAGAGTTACCACAATGGCAATCCAACCTAGTTGACTAGAGATCCCAAGATCTAGGTTCAAAAGGACAACCGAGTTGTGTATGACTCACAAGGATCACTGGGGAGTCAAACTCGTACCCATTTCTATGATGAAATAGTGATGTCTGTAGCGTTTTAGGTTAAGTAATACTTTTAATGATTCTTATATCTAGGTATACTTAGTGGAGTATAGCAGGATATGTTTCATAAGAATAATCTATATGAGTATGAACTGTGCCGATTCTATGAGATTTGTGAAGGGTTACAATTCTCTAGAGCACTCATGAAAGATCAGGTTGTTCAGGGCCAAAATGAACACAATAGTGAGAACTAAACTGTATTTGGTAATATTCTGTGTGAGCTCTATTGCCTTGGTTTACACAAACGGTTGAACAATTTAAGACATCATGTTCACTAGTTAGCTAGTAAATCCGATAGTGTCTCACAAGGGAAGGTTCAAAGCCAAAAGCTACCTATCCTTTGAAGAATATTTCTAATTTATGTACTCTCTGTAATTAGATCATGTTGTTATATTTTTTCTCTGTCAAATTCCATTCATGTAGGGGATTGTTGGAAATTTTGGTTTTTATAGGCTTATTTTGGGCCAATTTTGAGCCCAAAATTGAGTGGGTCGCACACGTCTTTTGGGATGGGTCCAAAGAGGTGACGTGTTCCTTACCGTATGGCAAGTCACACGATGAAGATGGTTCGTCAAAACCATTTATCAGTGAATAAGAACTTGGCGTCGTTTTTGGGTTCGTGGAATGGACAATTAAAGAATGAAATGTGGGTTTCCTTGAAATGGGTTGTCCCACATTGAAACTTTAAGAGAGTTTGTGTATGTATATAAGCCTAGATTGCAACACTTGGGTTGGGCTCCAAGGGGCATCCCAAGTTTATAGAAGAGAGGAGTTATGGACAAAGTGAACCTTAGCCCAAACCATCACACATATGCACGTACCGCCGCGGTCGGTGGAGCTGAGCCATGCGGGGCACGGTTGTGGGTCGGGTTAGTTCTAATATTAATTTTTTTGGAGAAAATTTATTTGAATGTTTTCCCAAATTCTTAACGAAATTAATTCAAAAATCGTACCAAATTTGAATTTAAATTTTCTGTCCAATATTACCTCATCCAGTCTAATTTTTCCAAACAAATTAAACTGTCCAAACAGTTTTTCAGATCTATTGGAACTCGGACAGATTCAAAACTGCCAAACAGGTTTTTAACTGCTGCAGTTTTAAGTAGATAAAAACTGCCTAGCAGTTATTTGTTTGAAATAGTGCTGTATCTGTTCAGTTTAATTTTGCATCTGTTCATTCAAAAATAGCACCTGTTCGGCAAATTGGTTTGCCTATAAATACCAACCATTTCAGCAGTCTTTGGTATCCAAAAACAATCTGAAAAATTCATTTTGCAGTCCATTTTTGCTCCTTTGCATAAATTCTCTTTATAATGGTTTTTTAGGAAAATTAAAGAGAGTATAGAACACAGTGTTTTTGTTCGCCGTACAAATTGTTTGGAGTGCTACTACAATTTGTGAAGATCATTGTATCTTGGGAGATATACGCTATTTTTTCCGTAAGCACCGTAGCGGGGCGAATCTGTCTTAGGGACAGAGTGTCACACACTCGACTTGATCTTTTAATTATTCATTCAATTCGGTAAAATAAATTCGATAAGTAATTTATTTGTTTGATTTGTTTCAATATATTTATTTACACAGAAGATTATTCCAACAAATCATCTGTCTATTTTTATTAAGTAAAACTGACATAAAAATGATATTTGAATTATTTAACTCAACAAAAAAAATATTTTAGGCATTTTATGTATAATTGCATTGAGTTTCTTCTTCTTCTTTTTTTCAATTTTACTTAAGGGAAATAAATTAATAATTTAAATTGAAAACGAATAATTTAAATTTAAATTGATAAAATTATAAATGAATGGTTTGATTCAATAAAATTATAAATGAATGGTTTGATTCGTTAAAATTATAAATTTAATAACTAACATACTTTGAGTTTTTTTTGTAATTTTTTTTCCTAGACAAAAAGAAAATAATATTTTATCGAAACTAATAAAGCATTACAAAGAAAAGGAGAAAGGAAAACATAACACTTGTGCAACCTTTCCAAAAAAGAAAAGAGCAATGCTACATACTACTAATTTATTATTATTAATTTTATTATTAGTGAGGTGGCAAATAAAAAAAAATAAAAATAAAAATTAAGACACAAAATACATGTGACAGTGAGTAGGATCCACTGTCATATCATTAGAGTCACCATTAATTAGTAGTCTAAAGTATTTTTTAAAAAAAAAGGCCAGCTGGCACGAAACCAATATATAATAAAAAACAATATCAAAAGTGCAACCTTTCCGAAAAAGAAAAGGCAAGCTGACAAGAAACCAATATATAATAAAATACAATAACAAAAGATCCTCCGATTCATTCATATGAAAAAAAGAACAAATCCAAAAAGAACAACTCACCTACTCGCTCACCCTTCTACTCAAGCATCACGGAATTAGACAGTCTAAGTCCGCCTTCGGAATTTACATTTTTGTTTTTTCATATTTTTCAGCTTTTTAGTAATTTTTTTTAATTAATGCATTTGAAAAATTACTAAAAAAAATTCTGTGAGTGAAAAAATTAATATAACATTTAAATTTTTTATTTTATGATAAATAATTTAATGACTTTTTAACTTTTTTAATCGAAAAAATAACTTTTTCCTTGTGTTTCCTAATAATTTTGGGAATTAGTTATTTTAATTAACTTTTTAACTTTTTATAAAAATTGTATAAAAAAAAAGTAGAAAGAGAGAGTGATATAATGGGGGTGTTTGGGAAGCACAAAATGAGGCTAAAATAGCCTCATTTCTGAAAATAGCCTAAAATCGGCACTGTGCATTGGTTTTCAAAAAAAAAAAAAAAAATAGGACTGCAGCCTACACTGCACAGCCGCAGCCTACACTGCACAGCCGGCAGTGTAGGACCAGCAAGAGTAAATTACGATTTTACCCCCTTACTAGTAATTTAAAAAAATATTTTTTTGAGGATAAATTTGTCATTTTAATTTTAAACATCATTTCAACACATTTTTCAATACAACAACTCAAATAAAATCCATCTCATCTTCCCAAACACAAAAACTAAAATAGTCACTAAAATAGTCAAAAAGCCAAATAGCCTACTAAAATAGCCACTTCCCAAACGAGGCCAATAACTTATAAATTTTTTTTGAGTTTTTATCTATTTTAACGACTTCCCAAAAAATCATAGACATAGCTCCGTCTGGGATACACATTTAGATTAAAATAGCCATATATGACAAAATTAGTTATTTTAGTTTAATAGGATAAAATGTCATATTCAATCCATAATTATTTTATTTTTTCTCTCACAAAAGTAAAAAAAGTAAAAAAATCTATCATGCGAGACTTTTTAATTCCAAACTAAAATAACTATGTAATTTATCCTTGGTAAAAATAGAACCTTATTGCCATTGTACATACATTTCCTTTTAATACAATTGAAATCCTTTTGAAATCATTGCTTGATATAAAATTCGCAATGATGGAGACTACTAATGAGTTGGTATCTACTAAAAAAAAAAAAAAACAGGCACAATAACACCGTAGCAGTGAATGAAATCCACTATTACATCATTAGTGATAGTACTAAATAGTACTCTCATTCATTTTCCTAAAATTCGTGGGTAGTGGTAAAGAGAGGACTGTCTTATCACGTGAGTTCTCAAATTCAAGTTAATGAAATGATTTTGTCGGATGTGATAATCTAATTATATTAACTTATTAATACCTTATCATATGTCTAAAAAATAAATACTTAGTAAACTAACATTTTGATGCATGACATCATCACCCTCGATCCTTAAATAATTGTGCACATATTTTTATAATTATGAAAACATTAAGAGGATTAAACTTTTGAAATTCATAATTATAAGATGATTTACCTACTCGAGTTAATTAGGATTTTTAGTTTAGTGATTGTGTAACATTACTTTGAAATGTGAGATTAGAGATTATTTTTGTGATGCTAATTTCTACCTATTGTTAGATTTTAATTGTCCAATTTAATATAATATTTGTTATATTTATAATTACTCTTTTACTAATTAACCCCCAAAAAAAGAAAAAAATTTACTTTCACTTTATGGACTCTTTCGTGGTTGTTAATATTGATTGTTAGGTTCAAAGATATGTATCGGCCCTATTTGGTAAAGTTATGGAAAAGTGATTATAACTTAGGCCCCGTTTGGTAGAGCTGTGGGAAAGTGATTATAACTTATAGTCTAATAGCTTATAGCTTATAACTGTGAACATAAACTGATTTTTTACTTATAAATTAAGCTTCTCCTCCCTCACTCAAAGAATAAGTTGATTTTTAACTTACAAAAAGTTATAAGCTGTATTATTAAGCTGAACCAAACACATCAAAATAACTTAAATTAAGTTAAAAGCTTAAATAAACTGGAAATAAGCCCTACCAAACAGGGCCTTATAACCTAACAGCTTATGGCTTATAACTATGAACATAAGCTGATTTTTTACTTATAAATTAAGCTTCTCCTCCCCCACTCAAAGAATAAGTTGATTTTTGACTTACAAAAAGCTATAAGCTGCATTGTTAAGCTGAACCAAACATATCAAAATAGCTGAAATTAAGCTAAAAGCTTAAATAAGCTGAAAAAAAACCCTACCAAACAAGGCCATTGTTAAACTATGTTTTCTTTTATTATTATTATTATTATTTATTTTTTTTAGTTTTTTTGTGTTGGTGGCTAGTGTTGATTGTTATGCTTGGATAAGTATTGTTAGAATATGAATTTGTAATTATTTTTACGGCAAATTACACTAACAGCTGTTATAATTTAGGATTTGTGTCATTTAATTTTTTGATTTTTTAATTGTGATACATTTGACCTTGAATTTTAAATTTTGTTCTAAATAAGGACAAATGAAGATATTATTAGTCAGTTTTAAGGACAAAGTTGTCAATTTTATAAAATATAAGACAAAAATAAATGTCAAAAAAATATTTTTGAATTTTTTAAAAATTATTTCTATCCATCAAAGATAAAATTATGTAAAATTGATAAATCTTTTATACATTTATTTATTTATTTATTTTACCAAATTAATTTTTATTATGTATGTGGATGATGATCATGTAATAGATGGTTGTTTTTATTTTCATTAAATTAGTTTCTATTTTTTCAAAATTCAAATATGACGACAACTTTGATATCATTATTAAACTAATCCATTAAATCAAAAAAATCCAAAACTAAAAACATTTTATATATTAAATATATTGATTACACATTAAAAACCTAACAACCACACATTACATGATCATCTTTCCAAATGCATAATAAAAATTAATTTCATAAAATAAATAAATAAATAAATGCATAAAAGATTTATCAAATTTACATAATTTTATCTTTGGTTGGTAGAAATAATTTTAAAAAATTCAATAATATTTTTTTGACATTTATTTTTGTCATGGTAGTTTATATTTTATCAAATCGACAACTTTGCCCATGAAATTGAGTAATGATATCTTCAATTATCTTTATTTAGAACAAGATTCAAAATTGAAGGTCAAATGTATCACAATTGAAAAGTTAGGGATCAAAGTGACATGAGTTTCAAACTATAGAGACTGTTAGTATAATTCGCCCTTATTCTTGTATTTGTAGATAATTCCTTACCTATAGAAAATAGGGTAAATCACAAATATACCCCCTGAGATTTGCTTAAAATACAAATTGCTCCCTGTGGTTTGAAAAATTACAAATACCCCCTTAAATTAGAATTTTTTTATTTAATAGAATTAACTAAAAAAATGAAATTCATTATTGCTCTCCTATACAATAATAAAATTACCTAAATTATTGATTGAAACATATTTTTAACATCATTAAAAACTGTTTATTGACATGATGATTTATTAATAAAGGGAGCAATTTGTTATGAAATTAAAAACCTCAGGGGGTGGAATGTACTTTTCAAAACTACAGAGAGCGATTCGTATTTTAATCAAATCTCAGGCGGTGTATTTATAATTTAACCAAAATAAAATTATAAAATTATTTATTTCATAATGTGAAATATTCAATGCCATATTTTTGTACCAATAATAATTTGATATATGACTTATCGTAAAATATATGAATTTTTTGTGATATGATTCCCCCCTCCCCCTTTTTGATTAGCAAAGAAACTTTATTGATAAAAAAAACGCAAAACATGCATAATTTACATCAACAAAGTGGGAAAGTACACTAAGCATCATAGCTAACTTTAACGATCCCAACTAGGTTGGTACCGCAAAGGAAGCATAATCATTTGATAGCACTAGCCCCAAGATTGGTGAGAAACCAATCAGGAGCAACCAAAGCAAGAAAAAGAGAAAAAACAAAACAACAATACATCCAATATAGCAACAACAACCCATGTAGCAGCCACTAATCAACCAATGCAGCAGTAACTACTCAACCAATGCAGCAGCAACAATCAACTACAATCAAGCAACCAATGCAGCAGCAGCAGATTAGTAGCACCAACATCACACAGTAGCAGTCTGCCAAACCAGCATCAATCTACTCCAACCAAGACACCAGCGGCAATAGCATTACAACTCCCTTCCTACTATCTGCACAAACCAGAGCAGCCTTCTACAGTAGCATGCCAACCAACAGCATACATCAGCAGCAATACACCAGCAACCGCTACCAAGACACCAGTAGCAATAACATTACAACTCCTCTTCTAATATTTGCACAGACCAGACCAGCCTCCTACAGCTGCATGCCAACCAACAACCTACACCAGCAGGCCTCTGAGCTACAGCATACAGAACGCCAAACAACAACATATATCAGCAGCATATAGCAATAAACCTATGTCATGTAAACGCTCACCTGCTTCAAGTTTGTCACAATATCATGCACTAAGTAATTCACTCCCTTAACATTTGACTTAACCCATAGTGCAATTCTAATTTTCAAAAGCTCCACCATCTGTGCGAAATCAACATTACCATTGTTAAATAAGCATTCATTCCTAAGTTTCCATAAGAACCATGACATGGCCAAAGGGACAACCTTCCAAATATTTAACTCTTTCTTTCTAAATTTCATACTAGACTACCATTGAAGCAAAACATCCATAGAACCTGGTGTTACCCACTGCACCTCCCACCAATTAACCAACTCCGACCATAATTTCCATACCAATGGACATAAAAGCAACACATGATTAATGGTTTCTACCTCTGCTTTGCAAAACACACATAGGGAGCTGACATTGACAGGTAGAGCTCCAATCCTTTGCATAAATTCTGTGGTTTTATTCTCCATTTCCAAGCCAACCAACTGAAGAACTGAGCCTTTGGGAGTGCAGCATTTCTCCACTGGAACTTTGAAATGCTAATCATGGATCCATTAACTAACTCCAACCTTTTCCATACTGAAACCACAGAGAACATTCCTAAATTATTAGCCCTCCACAAACAGTTATCCTCATTCATAGGATTTAGATTAGGAGCCTCTGCTAATAATACATTGAACCTTTAAACTTCCTCCTCCTCCCAAGCCAAGAGTGATCTTCTAAATGCCAGCTTCCAATCACTGCCTTGCCCTTTCCGTTGATAGAAAAACTGCAAGGAACCTTCTTTCTCCACTGATAAACTAAACAATCTGGGAAACTCATCCCTAAGACTTATATCGTTAAACCACCTATGCATCCAAAAATGTATCATCTCCCCATTTCCCATGATAATCCTAAAACAGTTATCCTCAAACAGTTATTAGCCCTCCACAAACAGTTATCCTCATTCATAGGATTTAGATTAGGAGCCTCTGTTAATAATACATTGAGCCTTTAAACTTGTAACAACCCTCATACTGATTACCAATTAATTACCGATTATTGTTAAACGGAGACTGAATATGATTGGTAATTGAACCGACTGAATTACTGAACTGACTGACTGAAAAACTGGAACTGATTAATTGACTGTGTTTGTTTGACTTGCATTACCTATCTGTTTAACTGTTTAACTATCTGTTCAGGTGTATATGTTTAAAACTGTTAATTGAAGGCCTTATCGGCGGCCAAACCTGAAATTGATAGATGTTTTATGATCAGTAGAATTTATGTGAATTAATGGTATATTTAATTGAAAATCGATTTGGTACGATTAAATTAGATAAAATAAGCTAAATCAAAGAGTTGGCCTTATTTACCGTTTTGCCACCTAGTGGCCTTTTTCATATAAAACATATATTGAGCCTTATACACTTCAAACAAAACATTTCCTCAGCCCATTTTGAGCTCAAAACTGACTTAGAGAGAGAGAAAACAAGAAGATTGATTTCACATAAGAGTTGGCTTGAATCTTTGAAGAATTGAAGTGTAGATTGCTGAATTGAGCCTCTAGTCTTGTGATTGAGGATCTAAGGTAGAGTAATTGCCTTCTTGTTTATGAATTGAATCACTCCTTGCATGGTTTAGAGGATTATTAAAGATTAGA
This sequence comes from Camellia granthamiana, assembly GCA_036172215.1. Lineage (NCBI taxonomy): Eukaryota > Viridiplantae > Streptophyta > Magnoliopsida > Ericales > Theaceae > Camellia > Camellia granthamiana. The sequence goes on from CM069906.1 coordinate 148,876,593, forward strand.
GCCAAGATATGGCTTATAATGTTGAATTGAGGCTCATCTCTTGCATGCATGCTTGTATTGAGGAATTTAAAGTTGTTTTCATGGCAAATGTTACATGCATGCTCATATTTATGTTTAAGCCCATGATTTCACCATGTTTTAAGAAGAATTGACTCATCAAAGACATGTAATGGCTTCATATGCTGAGTTGAGTTAGAATTCATGCATGCATGTGTTTATCCTTGCATTGTGAGGTTGGATTTCATGGAAATCTTGCATGCATGTTCATATTCATGATAAAAACCATGATTTCATTTTGTTCTTGAAGAAAAGAGCTCAGTTGAGCTAACATTTGAGGTTTTGAATTGATTGAATTCATGGATATTGCATGTTCTTCATGTTTATGAAAATTGTTTTGAAAATGAGTTTAATAGAACTACCTTTGGGCTTTGAATTCTCAAATTGATCTTTGAAACATGTTATACATTGAGTTTTAAAGTGTTTTCCAGAAAATTAGCCCAAAAGGATCGAATTTGATACATTGAAAGTTGATTTTGATCTTGGAGTTCAAATCTGGAATTTCCAGATTTTGGTCGTCCGCTCGAGCGGAGGAAGTGCCGCTCGAGCGGGGAAATCGAGCTCCCAGCATCTCTCACTGCTTTACAGTCCGCTCGAGCGGGGTATTGTACGCTCGAGCGGAGGCTTGTGTCACACGCTCGAGCGGGGGAGTTGACGCTCGAGCGGGGACCTTTGTTGCATGTCCGCTCGAGCGGGGAAACCTGTGCTCGAGCGGGGAACTATTTTTCTGAAAATTCTGAAACTGCTTTCTGAATGCATCTTTGCATCCTCATCCCATTCTAGGCATTCTTAGGCCTAGTTTAAGACATCTTAATGAGGATATAGATGTAGAACACACCGAGGCAAATTTAGGGATTTAGTTATTACTTTCTCAACTATATAGCTTAGTGTGTGTTCAACCTGTGTACTGTGTAGGGTTGGCGACTGGGGACGCGCTCTAGCTTACTGTAGCCCAAAACTCTGTGAGTAACAACTGTGTAAAGATATGTTCAAATGATGATTTTCTGAATACTAAACTGAACTGTTTACTGAACGGATATTGATTACTGAACTGAACTGTTTACTGAAATGTAATTATTTATTGAATGAATGTATGTCCTATATTCTGAAACTGTACTGTGGCATCCTTAGCACTACTGTTACTGACTGATTACTGTTACAGAGATCTCTGTCGGTTCCCTTGTTGGAACCACTACTGTTTATTGGTTGATTGGCCATCAACGACTGTTCGGTCTTTTAGACCTATTGTACTGCTCGGTCTTTTTAGACCTACTGTTTACTGTACTGTTATGCTAATGGATGTACCACATATGACTGTCTGCTGTACTGAACAGAAAGTGGAAACGACCGGTAAATCAATGACCTCCGTGAATGGAAAATCTCGGCAATAGCTTTGACCAATGAAGGTCAAAGAAGTAAGGTGAACAACGATATACTTATCTGTACCGTATGTGGGAAATACCAATGGGGCGTTGCCACCGCCTATCTGAAACTTATTCTAGGCATGGACAGGAGGGATATTTGCCTAAGTCTTGCCCACAAACTCAACTGAACGATAATGAGTCTAAATCTAGACCCTAGTTCCAAAGAATGCTCGGAACACTGTAAAGACTGACGTAGGTATTACCTAAAACAGATAAAATTGCTTATACGAACGTTTGTGTGGGGAATCGTATATTCCGTAATTTGGTATAGACTGCGAACATATTGACTGCGCTAATTGAACTACTGGAATTATGAACCATACATTGAGAACTGTTAGAACTTGTGAACAGCGAGAACTTGCTGAGTTAGGTCCTTGTATTGTAATGCAACGACTGAATGTGAACTGTTAGATGTGACCTTTTAAACTGTACTAGAACTGTTGAACATGGGTATATCCTATGATTGACTGTAAATCGAGAAATTTATACGACCAGGATTTGTACTGAACTATTATGTATTAATGAACATCATTGAATGAACGAACCCTTGAACTCGAATTATACACGTGAACTGTTTGTGCTGAAACTGAGAACCCATATTGCTTTGTAAAGACGAACTTCTGCTTATGAATTTGTGAACGAGTGCCTACATGGAAACTGATTTTGAACTCACACCTATATATATGTTCCCATGCTTGTAATACTGTTAAGACTGAGAGGAATGGACTGTGGTTAATGAATCTCTTGAAATTTACTGTTGATGCGGACTATATGTGCAACACTGTAAAACCTTATGTTAACAATTACCTATGCTCTGAAAACTGTTTAGACTTATGTACAAACCTGCATACCTTTGCTTAAGAATGTTGCTAGACTGAGTAGACTTCGGACTTGCTATCTTAACTATCGTATCTGGAGGAACTATTTTGCATTGTACATTGAACCCGTGAACCTGTAATGGGACTGTTAGTAGATTCTGAACATGCACATATATGACTGTACCTTTGCTCGGAATGACTGATTAATTTGTTTGATAAGTTAACCGTTGGGACTATGACTCTGTAACTGCATGACTGAATAAAGACCCCAACCGATAAACTCTTGACTGGGAATCATGATTGTGGAAAATTGACATGACTGTTGGAGTTGATCTGCGAGCCTATGCTTTAGTGACTATATGACTGATTTGGAACCCTTGTATGACAACTCACCATTATGTGCCACCAAGAACTTTGTGTGATGTATTACTGTGTACCATATGCTTATATGAAGGATTTATTTGGAAATTGCTATATTGACTGTGATGCTTACCTCTCGATATGACTAACTGCGTGTCTGTGCATTTGTCTGTAAACTTATTGGGAGGAACACACTGTATGTGACCTGTACTGCTTTGATATGAATTGTAATGGTACCGGACTCTGATGTAAGTTCGATAATGGATGAACTCAGACTGATTGTGAAACTACTATGTACCGAAATGACCGGAGTATGAACTAATGTTAACTGATCTGGAAATGATAAGAATGGAACTTTGATCTGAACTAATCTGATGGACACGTGGGTTAATGAAACCCTTTTGTCTAACTGATGGAACTTTTGTTTGATGCTTGCGCTTCGAACTTTTACTTGATATGACCGGACAAAACTTACATCTGAAATGACCTAGTCGAACTTTCATCGATTTGATTTGAGAAAACTCTTATTAAGAGCTATTACCGGATTTGTTTACAATGTAGGAAAAAACTGGGTATGTGGCATGTGATTAACTACCCGGTATTACCGTTATAACCATGAACTTGTTTGACTAGGGAATGATTGTTTTGGTGATTACTGTACTTCAGAACTGGTGGGATCTGTTGACCACAGACTAGTTTTGATCATAAACTCTGACTGTCTGGAAGTATATGTAATCTGTATGACTGCTTTCGTATTGACATATGCTATGACCGAATCGGTAAGGACTGGCACTGATGAATAGTAAATGAATGCTTAAGAACTCTGCCTACTGCTATGGGAGTAATGTACAAATTCGCCTTATGTTCCTGATAACTCCCGAATGAACTGGACTGACTGTGATGACTTACCGAATTGAGAATCAAATTGAACTAAGACTGGGTGAATAACTCGGGAGAGAATGAATCGAAACTCTGTAACTTAACGGGAGAAATTACTTATGAAACTGAGACCAGTGCAAATCTATAACCCCGATAAGTACTTGATATAAGTAGTGTGAATACTACTATACCGCTACTGTACTGTTACTGTATTGTCACTGTCACCGTTACTGTACTGTCACCGTACTGATACTGCTACTACTACTGTTCTATGTACTACTGTGCAACTATATTCATGTTCCGTGTCACGAAATAAATTTTGTTTCTGAAATGCTATATGTTGTATATTGAATGACTGTTCAATCTCTGATAAGTAAATCGTGACTCTTGGTATTATGTAATATACATATTAGCTGCCCGGTGTCGGAGGTTCCTTTATGGAACTTATATCTGTCTGCACTCTGTTACCCGTACCGGAGGCCTCGTCATGGGGGCTTAGCTTCTGTACTGTTCTGTTCTGTTACCTGGATTCGGGATTCCTTTATAGAACTGGTTATTCATAACCATCACGTAACTGTATCTGTTCTGCACTGTATCTGTTCTGCACTGTATCTGCTCCAGTAGTGCTAATGAATGCCCCGCATATGCTTAATGCAAGAATTGTGGCATCTATGTGTACTTTGGACAAGAATATGAAAATGAACATGTATCCGAATCTATCATTGACTGAAAACTGAAAGTGCATAAGATTCTGTTTTAATATGAACCCCAATCCCTATATGTGATTCCTGATTCTGTTACTGTGCATTGTTAAGATTGGGAATGGGTCATGAATCCGTTTTTGTATATGATTGTGCTCCTGTTATAGAGTGAAAGTTACCTTTATGATAGGCGTCATCTCTGTTGTCATATGTTAACCCGAGTTTGGAGGACCAAACTCTTTATAAGGAGGGGAGACTGTAACAACCCTCATACTGATTACCGATTAATTATCGATTACTGTTAAACGGAGACTGAATATGATTGGTAATTGAACCGACTGAATTACTGAACTGACTGACTGAAAAACTGGAACTGATTAATTGACTGTGTTTGTTTGACTTGCATTGCCTATCTGTTTAACTGTTTAACTATCTGTTCAGGTGTATATGTTTAAAATTGTTAATTGAAGGCCTTATCGGCGGCCAAACCTGAAATTGATAGATGTTTTATGATCAGTAGAATTTATGTGAATTAATGGTATATTTAATTGAAAATCGATTTGGTACGATTAAATTAGATAAAATAAGCTAAATCAAAGAGTTGGCCTTATTTACCGTTTTGCCACCTAGTGGCCCTTTTCATATAAAACATATATTGAGCCTTATACACTTCAAACAAAACATTTCCTCAGCCCATTTTGAGCTCAAAACCGACTTAGAGAGAGAGAAAACAAGAAGATTGATTTCACATAAGAGTTGGCTTGAATCTTTGAAGAATTGAAGTGTAGATTGCTGAATTGAGCCTCTAGTCTTGTGATTGAGGATCTAAGGTAGAGTAATTGCCTTCTTGTTTATGAATTGAATCACTCCTTGCATGGTTTAGAGGATTATTAAAGATTAGAGCCAAGATATGGCTTATAATGTTGAATTGAGGCTCATCTCTTGCATGCATGCTTGTATTGAGGAATTTAAAGTTGTTTTCATGGCAAATGTTACATGCATGCTCATATTTATGTTTAAGCCCATGATTTCACCATGTTTTAAGAAGAATTGACTCATCAAAGACATGTAATGGCTTCATATGCTGAGTTGAGTTAGAATTCATGCATGCATGTGTTTATCCTTGCATTGTGAGGTTGGATTTCATGGAAATCTTGCATGCATGTTCATATTCATGATAAAAACCATGATTTCATTTTGTTCTTGAAGAAAAGAGCTCAGTTGAGCTAACATTTGAGGTTTTGAATTGATTGAATTCATGGATATTGCATGTTCTTCATGTTTATGAAAATTGTTTTGAAAATGAGTTTAATGGAACTACTTTTGGGCTTTGAATTCTCAAATTGATCTTTGAAACATGTTATACATTGAGTTTTAAAGTGTTTTCCAGAAAATTAGCCCAAAAGGATCGAATTTGATACATTGAAAGTTGATTTTGATCTTGGAGTTCAAATCTGGAATTTTCAGATTTTGGTCGTCCGCTCGAGCGAAGGAAGTGTCGCTCGAGCGGGGAAATCGAGCTCCCAGCATCTCTCACTGCTTTACAGTCTGCTCGAGTGGGGTATTGTACGCTCGAGCGGAGGCTTGTGTCACACGCTCGAGCGGGGGAGTTGACGCTCGAGCGGGGACCTTTGTTGCATGTCCGCTCGAGCGGGGAAACCTGCGCTCGAGCGGGGAACTGTTTTTCTGAAAATTCTGAAACTGCTTTCTGAATGCATCTTTGCATCCTCATCCCATTCTAGGCATTCTTAGGCCTAGTTTAAGACATCTTAATGAGGATATAGATGTAGAACACACCGAGGCAAATTTAGGGATTTAGTTATTACTTTCTCAACTGTATAGCTTAGTGTGTGTTCAACCTGTGTACTGTGTAGGGTTGGCGACTGGGGACGCGCTCTAGCTTACTGTAGCCCAAAACTCTGTGAGTAACAACTGTGTAAAGATATGTTCAAATGATGATTTTCTGAATACTAAACTGAACTGTTTACTGAACGGATATTGATTACTGAACTGAACTGTTTACTGAAATGTAATTATTTATTGAATGAATGTATGTCCTATATTCTGAAACTGTACTGTGGCATCCTTAGCACTACTGTTACTGACTGATTACTGTTACAGAGATCTCTGTCGGTTCCCTTGTTGGAACCACTACTGTTTACTGGTTGATTGGCCATCAACGACTGTTCGGTCTTTTAGACCTATTGTACTGCTCGGTCTTTTTAGACCAACTGTTTACTGTACTGTTATGCTAATGGATGTACCACATATGACTGTCTACTGTACTGAACAACTGATAAACTGATTGAAATGATTGTTTTCGATATACTGTAAGGACATTCATTCTTAACCCCTTTACGCATTGTGTTATTCACTGGGCTTTAGCTCACTGCTCATATATATATATATGTAGGTGTCCAGGCACCAGACCGTTGCTAGAGGCGTCGAGGTATCTCCAGTTTTGTCAAGCCAACCACTGTGCCTCACTGCGAGGTTCCGAGTATAATCAAGCTTAGACTGCCTTTGGGGTGTCTTAGCTTCACCCAACTGTCATTGTACTGTATAGACTGTTACTGTACTGTATGGACTGATAACACTGTACTGCACCGTTTACTGTAATGTTAATAGGGATTAGGTCCCTGTACTGAATGTTTGTAAATGTTATGCATACTGTTCTGTACTGAAAGTATAAATGTATGAAAAATCTTTTTGCATACAGACTGTCACAGCTCATTGGACATTGTTTATTTACTGTATTGGCTTCCGCCATGCCCCTGTACTCTGTATTACTGTTCTACTGTTAAGCAGGCCTTCGGTAATCTCGGATTACTGGCTGGTTACGGTGCTAAACCCATAGGGGCGGGTTTGGGTCGTGACAAAACTCCCTTTTCCTTCCAAGGTAAGAGTGATCTTCTAAATGCCAGCTTCCAATCACTGCCTTGCCCTTTCCGTTGATAGAAAAACTGCAAGGAACCTTTCTTCTCCATTGATAAACTAAACAATCTAGGAAACTCATCCCTAAGACTTATATCATTAAACCACCTATACATCCAAAAATGTATCATCTCCCCATTTCCCATGATAATCCTAAAATTTTGGGAGAAAAACTCAGTCACTACACTGTTTGATGAGGCTAATGATGCAATATCTTTCCACACTGTAGATACCATTGCATCTGACACTAATTCTGGTTTCCACTTGCCTCCAAAACCACCATATCTGCTACATACCACCATTTTCCATAATGACTGATGCTCTAGACCATACCTCCACTACCGTTTTATTAATAAACACACATTAGCACCATTGAGACTTCTCACACCCAATCCCCATTGAGCTTTACTTTTACACACCTCATTCCACTTAACTAAATGAATTTTCCTTTGAGTTTCAGAACCTCCCCACAAGAAGTTAGATTGAATCCTATCAATTGTTTTGGCAACACCAACAGGCATTTTAAAGATAGATAGAAAATACACTGGTAGACTTGACAATATGGACTTAATTAGGATTAATCTTCCTGCAAGGGACAAAAATCTCCTCTTCCAAGATGCTAACTTCTTTTTAAACTTCTCCACCATTGGTTGCCAAGTACTACTTTTCCTTGGGTTGGCTTCTAAAGGTAATCCAAGATATGATAGAGGAAAATTCTGGCTGAGGCAATTCAAATTTTTGGCAAACTCCTTAACTAACTCCTCTTCCACACCAATTCCACAAACAATACTTTTATGAAAATTAATCTTAAGACTTGACATGACTTCAAAACACCTCAAAATTCTTTTAAGCACAATGATTTCATCCTATTTGGCTTCACAAAAAATAATAGTATCATCTACAAATTGTAAATGAGAAATTTTCAACGCTTGATGACCAACTGAAGCTTCTCTGATCAGCCCATTTTCTTTGGCTTTCTCCAACAGAATATTGAAACCTTCAGCCACTATATTAAATAGGAAAGGCAATAGTGGGTCACCTTATCTTAACCCCTTATGAGGAGAAATTCTACTGTGGGTGACCTATTTACAAGCACTAAAATTCTTCACGTAGAAATGTAGGACCTAATCCAGCCTACCCATTTTTCACCAAACCGAAAATTTTTCATCATTGACAGTAAAAACTCCCAATTAACTGAATCATAGGCCTTCTCAAAATCCAATTTAAGAATGATTCCTTTTTTTCTTGGACTTTTTCCATCAATCCACCACTTCATTTGCAATTAAAACCCCATCAAGGATGCATCTGCCACTAAGGAAAGCAGTTTGAACTTCTCCTATGAGTTTAGGGAGCAGTTGTCTTATTCTTCTAGACAACACTTTAGCCAACACTTTATAAATTGAGCTAACCAAGCTAATAAGCCTATATTCACTCAAATCTATTGGGTTATTCTTTTTAGGAATCAAAGTGATGAAAGAGTTGTTTACCCCTTTAGCCAACTTCCCATTACGATGAAACTCTTGGAACAACTGAATAAACTCACCTTTCATTATAGACCAGGACTTTTGAATGCAATACAGATTGAAACTGTTAGGCTGTAGACACTCCATTTTTGACCGCCCTTAAGACTCAGACGTCATCGATTGAGCGCTCGGTGATGGTGGCCGTAGGCTACTTTTCGTTGTTGTTGGCCACTTTTCTCGTTTGGAGACCAGTTTTTGATTTTTAGAGCCGTCGGCCGTGCGCCTCGGTTCGGGACCGCTTAACTTTCTCTGCTTGGCACAATTTTTGGCACACACCTTGCTTCCTCTCTCTAGAGGGACACTGTGGCCCGAGAGACTACCTTTGTGGTCGCACACCACTTTCGATGCTTAACAACCTATTTTCGGGGCAGCCGACTGCGCGTTTTGACCCCCGAACCCTCGTTTTGCATCCGTCTTGGTTCATTTTTGGCATAGACCTTGTTTTCATTGTTTGGGAGGTGGTACAAGGGTGGGAGACCACCTTTTCTCCTTGGAGACCACTTTTCTCCCGCTAGTAGGTTTTCTTGTTAGGAAGCTGGTCTCCTTGGTCTTTGAGCCACATTTACTGGTCTCCCACCATACCACTAGCTTGCATTCAATGTGGAGACCATCAAATGGGGCTGCCGACCACCTTTCATGGAGTTGGACCTTTTGAACTGGTCGGCTGACCAGGGGAAGTGGTCGGCCAACCACCTGAACTGGACGGCTTGCCTCCTCCAGTTTTGTCTCTGTGAGTTGTTGCCAGCTGTGCCAGCTGGAAGGCACAGACTGCATCCTCCATACACATGTATGGAGGATCTTGAGCCTTGGTTTTTAGCTTCTTGAAGAAGCTTTGCCCTTGTATCTCTATAAGAGAGGCCCTCCTCTTCCTTGGCATAGGTTCAGATTTTGTTTAAGGCAAAAATATATATCTCCCTCTATATCTCTCCATTTTGGCTCCAAAATGTGCATTGTTCTTGGCCTATTGCACCACCTCTCATAGCCTAACCCTTCCACCATTGCTTGGAGCTTCTTGGAGGCCATTTTTAGAGGTTAAGGAGTTGGGTTTTGGGTCCAGAAGTTGCTGTCTTGCTGAGCTTCAAGGGTAACACACTTTTTCCCTCTTTTAAGCTTTATTTTGATCCATCTCTTAGCCTTATTTTCATGCATATTTGAGCTTTGTTGTCAACTGGAAAAATTCTTGTTTTGAGGTCCTTTTGATGTTTGTTTAAGGTCATTTTATTGTTGGGGGTCATCTACCCCCTTGCATGCTTCATTTTACCTTGTTTTGAGCCATGCCCTAAGGCCTTTGCGTTGACCTTTGCTTGGCCTTTTAACCACTGAAATCCAGCAGATTTTCAGTGGTTAACATGTGTTTTTGAGAGCCAAAATCAGAGAGGGGTGACCTTCTCTCTCCTTGTCTTGTCTACTAGCATTTTTGGCCTTTCAAAGGAGCCTTCATTTGCACACCTCCAAGCCTTGTTTCAGCCCCTTTTTAGTGACTTTTAGGGCCTGCCTAGGCTCTTTATAGATTTGGTTTTCTCACCTTGGGTATGTATCTTGCATGTGTAGAGTAACCTCTCTTATAGCCTATCAAAGGAGCATGTCATTGTTGTATGCATTGATCATGTTTCAGTTCATTTTTGGGCTTTATTTGGTATGTCATGTCTCTGAATTTTTCTGGTTTAGTGGCCTCTTGAATGCTTCATATGCTTGTAGTGTAATCCATGTTCACTAGCTCACATTGCATTTTGTTTTGGCCCTTGATTCTAGCATATTTTGGCCATGTTCTAAACTGATTTTATTCATGATTTGGGCTTACTTAGCTCTATTTTGAGGTCCCATGGTTGAATGATGCTTTCCATGCATGCTTGTAGTGTAATACCATTGCCTAGCTTCGAGTTTTGAAGCCTCTTGCATGCTTAACTTGAGTTGTTTTCATGATTTGGCATCATTGAACATGCTATTTTAGAGCTTATACTTGTGCCATATTCCCATGTTTTCCACTCTTTAAATGCGTTTGAGAGTTGTGCTTGTATGCCTCATTTTTGGGCTATTGCATGAGCTTCATTTTTGTGGATTGCAAGCCATCATTTTAGTCCATTTTGCCACTATTTTGGGTCTGCATAGGGACTGTTTTGGGTTGGTTTGGTCATTTGGGCATCGCTTTGCATACCTCTTGTGTAACGCACTTCACTAGTTTCGGTAATTGTGCCATCCAACGTGCATCGGGTGAGTTGTTTGCATGATTCAGGACCATCTTGTATGTCATTTAAGAGCTGGAACATGTGTCATTGTATGCCATATTTCATCCTTGTCATGCTTTGGTAGAGTTGCACTTTATTCCTTAGGTTTGGTCCCTTGCATTTGTGCATGTTTGCATGTACCTTCTTGCCTCATTTTCATCATATTGGCTACTGATTTGGGTGTGGCCAAGGCCCATCCATCTTGGTTTAAGTCCATCTTGCATTGTGTATGCCATATAGTCCATGTTATCGCACGTTCGATCATTGCATTGCGTATGCCTCGTTCATAACATTGCATATGTTAGTACATTGTGTTTGCATGCCATATAATCCATGTGCATTGAGTATGCCCTTGATTAGTCCATAGCATTGTGTATGCTAGTTGCATGCTTGCATGTCATCCTTTGCATGGTTGCATCACTTAGTCACATTACATTTAGAACTGCATACTAGAGTTGCATTTGTATATGCCATGCCATTCTACTTGTTGCATTGTGTTTGGAATAGGAGTTAGTTCAAGCACAGGAAACGAGGAACGTTTCATACTCCAAGTGATAAAACGTTCCTCAATTCCCGGTCGCCGACACTCTTGACTATCCATGATAGAGTTGTTGGCTTTAGGTGTTTACATGTGCATTCATTTCACATTGAGTCGTGCAATTCGACTCCTCGGCCATCATGCATGGGGATGCGTGATTGATGGCACGAGGATCGAGGACTACACTCCCTAGAGCTTATGCAATGACGGGGAGAGTGGTCGGGCACACATATGTTGAAAATACTTTGGCTTCTCTCTCTCTTGCCTTTGTTGCAGGAAATGCAGAAACCAGGAGAAGAAACTGGCCGGCCGACAAGGTTTTCTGGCAGGTCGACCACCTTTTCTGGTTTTCACCACCAAGGGTGGTTGGTAGGTGGGCTTCAATGCCTATAGCTAGTCGGTAGCCTTCCCTTAGATCCCCAGGGTGGAGTTTAATCTCCTTAGAGCTTTGTGCAAGTTTATGAGTTCAATTGCAAACAAAGGCGAGTTGAGACATCGCGATGTATTTCTCGACAAGGCGACTCGAGCATGCATGTATCCTTTATCATTCGGAACAGAGCTGAGGCAGTCCATTTCATGTAGCTTGCATGCTAATTTATTTACTTCCTTAGTTTAATTTGTTAATTAATTAATGTTGTGTAATATTTAGCTGTAATTCGTTATTCATTTCGGTTGTGTAATAACTAGTTTAATTAGCTTAGATTAGCTAGTTGGTTCTGTATTATTTATTCGGACCCTCCGCGAGAGGGCGAACTTTGTAATAAGTGTGCGTGATGCATGTCTTCTAACCCCACGTCTTTCTCCCTTTTATTTACCAGCTTATGATGGTTAGTTTTAGGGCATGTTTCAATTAGCATCTATATGTTCGCATGTTTGCATTCATTCATCTGTATCGCATGCACCGGGCTCGGCGCATCATGCTAATGGCATTGTATTTCAATTCCAAGTTGAATACATGTATCGATTGTTGCATCTCATATGCCATCTTAGAATAACCGAGCCTATTGTAGTTGCATTTTTGCATGTGTTGTATTAGGCATTCTTAGCATAGTTAGGATTCATGCATGATTTCTAATTAGCTTCTTTCTTTGGCTCGGAGTACTCGGTAAGTGTTTATGCTTTAGCATCCTTGCATGTGTGTGAGTGACTGCCATGATAGCATGCTTACCATGAGGCTATGTGCTTATGTGATATAATTGCCTGAATGCCTGTGGGTGAAGGTTGGGTTGCTTGAGTTGGAATAATTCATCGAAACCTGTGTTTTAGCCTACTTGCGAGTAGCAAACTTCAATCCATTTTTAAAACAAACGGATATGCGATGCTTTGTTCCAACTTAAGAAATCCAGTCTATACTTGTATGCTGTGCGCATCACATAGTAATTCTAGGCTAATAAACCGGAATAAGAGCACATGTGTTTTCAAAAACTCGATATCATGTTTAGTAGTGGCCGATCTTTGATCGGGCGAGTGGGGGTGCTCATTGCATGACCTTCTCCAATCGTACCCAAGTTCCCAAGCCAAGGTAACTTTGGTGATGACGGACACGTGGCCTTAGGCACGAGTCAGGGTTTCCTAAATTCCCCCAAAATAAAATATTTAGGTGGGGACTCTGTATTTGGCAAAGTAGTCTATATTTGGCACTTCTTTCTAAAAATCTGTTTTTCAAAACGATTTGTCGGATTTGGACTCTTTGGTGATTTATCAATCTCACATTGCACATTGTGAGATCAGATTAAGAACCGTGACATTTGAGTCCGAATTGTAGTAAGCCAAATGAAGAAAACGAGATTTCTCTCGGGACGTTTGAGTGCGTCTACAGTTTCTGGCGACTTTGCTGGGGATTTAGAGAACTTGAGTCGAACTCATGATATCTTGTTTTGATTACACTTATGTGTCTCTTTGCATTGCATTTGCTTTGGTGCGCCTAGGACACCGTGTTAGCCATCTGCTATTCCTGAACGGTTTGTCGGAGGCTCGCTTTGAGAAGCATGCCATAAGGCTGACTGGTTACGGGGTCTGCCACGATGGGAACACAAACCCCGATTTTTACCGAGGCACCCTTTTTGACCATTTGACCTAGTGCATATCGGAATCCGTAGTGACTATCCCAAACTAGGACAGGTTGTTCACCCAATTATAGGTTGTTTGAAACCGCTACGTGCGTAGTGAAACTCTAGTTCCTGACAAAATAGGACAGGGAAACCCTACCCTAACATAGGGGTGTTTTTGGCTCTCACTTGTTTGCTATGTGCTTTTAGAGTGTGTCTCTACAGGAATGCATGTATCAATTTGCAAGTTTGGGCATCAGGCTTGCGGGCACCAATAATACAGAATCTTTTGTATTCCTGAAATTGGAGTGAGAGCACTTGTCGCAAGAGGGAGTCCAAAACTTAGACGAGTTCAACGACAAGAAAGAGATTATGACAGCCCAAAAAACTAAAGTATTTTAATAGAAAGGCCGAAATATATTGGCCGAAAGCAAAGAAAAATAAAAAGAAATTAAATTATACATTAGTCTTAGTTCTCTTAATTTCTATTTGAACAATTTATAATTTACCCTTTTAATTTTGTTATAATATGATCCATTTATTTGTGCAGTTAACATTTTAAATGTTCAAAATTAAAAGGACTTAAAAAAAAAACTACAAACACTATCAATGTAATTTATTTATTAAACCAATGATCTCTATAAGTCCCTACCTACACTTTTTTGGTAAAACACTTTTGTCCTTATATTTTTTATTAATGGTCTGGATGGTCTCAATATCATGAGATATAACAGAAAAATGAATGCTTAGGGCACATTTAATATTGTTTTAATTTTTTTTTCAAAAATAGAAATAAAAAATTAGAAATTGATACGAAAACTTATTTGAGAAACTATTTCCAAAAATTATTTTTGAATTTTTTTCTTGAAATGCTAATTCTTTATGAAATACTTTTAAATAGTTTTTCAAATGTTAAAAAATTAGTTCATAAAATTGATAACGAATATCATTTTTCTGTCTGTTTGGTAACGTTTACGTTTTCAGTTTATATTTAGAAAAAATTTATAAACTGGTTTTTGTTTATTTTTAGAAAAACATAAACTACAAACGCGTTTGGTAATTGACAAAATGTTTAAAAAAATTTAAAAATATAAAAAAGAGTGAGAAATGGCAAGTGGTGGCAAGTGGCGGCGGAAGACAGTGGTAGAAAGTGGTGACGGTGGGTGGTGGGTGGGTGGATGGGTGACGGTGGCAGGTGGTGGGTGGTAACGAGTGGGTGGTGGTGGTGGTGGGTGGTGGGTGGTGGTGGCAGGTGGGTGGTGGATGGCGGGTGGTGGCGGGTGGGTGGTAGTGGTGGGTAGGTGGGTGACGGTGGCGGGTGGCGGGTGGTGGGTGGTGATGGTAGCGGGTAGTGGGTGGTAGCGGTAGGTAGGTGGCGGATGGCGGGTGGTGGCGGGTAGGTGGTGGGTGGTGGGTGGGTATGTAACGGTGGCAGGTAGTGGATTGTAGCGAGTGGGTGGTGGTGGGTGGGTGGGTGGTAGGTGGCTGGTGGTGGCGGGTAGTGGATGGTGGTGGCAGGTGGTTGGTGAGTGGTGGTAGGGGGGCGGTGGATGGTAGTGGCTGGTGGTAGGTGGTGGCGGGTGGATGGCAGGTGGGTGGTGGGTGGTGGTGGCGAGTGGGTGGTGGCTATTGGTGGCAAGTGGGTGGCAGGTAGGTGGTGGTGGCGGGTGGTGGCATGTGGGTGGTGAGTGGTGGTGGCAGGTGGTGGTGGGTGGTGGGTGGTGGTGGCGGAAGACGGTGGTGGAAAATGGTGGTGGGTGGTGGCTAGTGTTAGGTGGTAAAAAAAAAAAAATTCAAAATTCAAAACGGAAACACATTTTTTAAGTTTACATTTTTTGGCCAAATTTATAAACTGAGACCATTGATTTATAAATCAAAAATTTACCAAACAAGTTTTTATTTGAGTTTTTAAAATTTTTGTAAATATAAACAGAAAACTGAAAACATAAGGGTGTGTTTGGTAATGTTTACGTTTTCAATTTATATTTACAAAAATTTTATAAACTGGTTTTTTTTATTTTTTGAAAAATATAAACTACAAACGCGTTTGGTAATTGACAAAATATTTAAAAAATTTTAAAAATATAAAAAAGAGTGAGAAATGGCAAGTGGTAGCAAGTGGCGGCGGAAGACGGTAGTGGAAAGTGGTGGCGGGGTGGTGGGTGGTAGTGGCAGGTGGGTGGCGGGTGGTGGGTGGCGGGTGGTGGTGGTGGGTGGTAGCAAATGGGTGGTGGTGGTGGCGGGTAGTGGGTGGTGGTGGCAGGTGGGTGGCGGATAGCAGGTGGTGCTGGGTGGTGGCGGGTGGGTGGGTGGGTGACGGTGGTGGGTGGTGGGTGGTAGCGAGTGGGTAGTAGTGGTGGTGGTGGTGGTGGTGGTGGTGGTGGTGGCGGGTGGTGGTGGCAGGTGGGTGGCGGTGGCAGCTGGGTGGGTGACAGTGGCGAGTGGGTGGTGGGTGGTTGTGGCAGGTGGGTGGCGGGTGGGTGGTGGGTGGTGGGTGATGGTGGTGGGTGGTGGTGACGGGTGGGTAGCAGGTGCCTGGTGGTGGTGGGTGGCTGGTGGTGGCGGCAAGTAGGTGGTGAGTAGTGTGGCAAGTAGGTGGCGAGTGGTGGTAGCGGGCGGTGGATGGTAGTGGTGGGTGGTGGGTGGTGGCGGGTCGATGGCAGGTGGGTGGTGGTGGTGGTGGCAGTGGCGGTGGCGGTGGCAAGGGATGGGTGGTGGTGGCGAGTGGGTGGCAGGCGAGTGGTGGCTGGCTAGTGGGTGGTGGTGCCTGGCTAGTGGGTGGTGGTGGTGGTGGTGGTGGCAGGTGGGTGGTGAGTGGTGGTAGCAAGTGGTGGTGGGGGGGTAGGTGGTGGGTGGTAGTGACGGAAGACAGTGGTGGAAAATGGCGGCGGGTGATGGCTAGTGTTGGGTGGTAAAAAATAAAAAAAACTGAAAACTCAAAATGGAAACACATTTTTTATGTTTTCATTTTTTAGCTAAATTTATAAACTGAGACCACTGATTTTTAAATCAAAAATTTTACCAAACAAGTTTTTATTTGAGTTTTTAAAATTTTTGTAAATATAAACAGAAAATTAAAAACGTAAGTGCTACCAAATGACACATAAGTGTTACCAAATGGCAAATATTTTTATTTCTCAAAATACAAAAATAAAACATCAAAATTAAAAAAAGATACCAACATTAAGATTTGGTCAAATCATATTTTGCTAATGGTCAACCATCAAAATTGACTAAGAAATAATAACAGAGTCTGAACCGTTAAAAATATACATAAACGACAAAAAAAAACAAAAATCGGCACCAATTGAGTCTGCGCATAAACAAAATATAACTAAAACAATGAAAACCATAAGGTGAATAAATTTTTTAAAATAAAAATTATGTTGTATTTATTTACAAATGATGTGAAGAAAAACAATTTTCACTCCAATGGCTTCCCCAACCCATATAAGGAAATTCTATGATATATATGCACATTATTATGTGTTTATGTAGTGTATGTTATGTATTTTTATGATATATATTACATATTTTTATGATAAAAGTTTTGATAATTTGTGTTCACAAATAAAATTTAGCATTTTGTGGTAATATTACGTATTTTGTAGTATTGTTATACATTTTGTAATGTAACATTATAAATAAAATAAAATAAAAATGAAGTAACACTACCCCAAAATACTTAATTTCATTTCTGAAACATAAATTGTCGGAATTCTTATAAAAAATAAAAAAATACATAATACTTTTTATAAAAATATATAATAAAATAATTATAATACATATCTTTTAAAGAGTATGGACCATAATCAATGTGTTTGGCTTCAATTTTCTAGATATTTTTTTGAAAATTGAGTTTTTTGTTTTTATGTATTTTTTATTTTACTTTTAGTGAATAGTTTTAAAATTTTAAGTAATTTTTTTTTTACTTTTTTAGAAGCACCTTACTTAGATATATCTAAAATGTAAAAGATTTGTAAAAACATATTTTAAAAAATCAATAAATATACAAAAATACAAAAAATATACTGAATTCTCATATTGATTTTTGTATTTTTAGTATTTAATGAATTTTTTAAAAAAAAAATTTCACAAATATTATACTTATTAAGTGTATTTATGTTAGATATATCTAAAATAAAATAAAAAAATTACTTAGAATATTAAAAAAATTTAGTAAAAATAAAAAATAAAAAATTACAATTTTTTTAAAAATAAACCCTGAAAATCTAAACCAAACGAACTGAATATTACCTAATTCTAACATGTCTATCATCACACACGTCTGTTTTCTGACCTACTCACCTAATAGTATCTAACTTTCCAGTCAGACTATGCATAAAAATATAGGTAAAAAACTGAAGTGGACACTTGTTTTGACTTGCCGCAAATGAATTGAATCAAATTGAGCCGAGCCCAATTTTGTTGAGTTCAGGCTTAGCTCGTTTATTTATCGAGTTCAACTCGTTTACTTATTGAGTTTAAGCTCGGTTCAAGAAGGAATTAGGCTCGTGTACGGCTCAACTTGATAATTTTTTTTAATATTATTTAATATATAAATAATATATTTATTATATAATTTAAATAAAGATGTCGAGCCTTTAATAAACCGAGCCAAACTTATTCACGAACAATTTGATTCATTTGTAGCTCTAGTTCTCACTGTTGGAACAATGTTTTGTGTATACCAAATAAATTGAAACAAATCAAACAAATAAATAAATTACTTACAGGATTTATTTTACCGAATCGAATGAAAAATTAAAAGATCAAGTCGAGTGTGTGACACTTTATCATTAAGACAGATTCGCCCCGCTACGGTGGTTACGGACAAATGGCGTTTATCTCCCAGGATACAATGATCTTCATAAATTGTAGTAGCACTCCAAACAATTTGTTCGGCGAACAAAAACCTGTGTTCTTACTCTCTGAATGTTTTCCTAAAATAATATGAAGATTATATCATGCAAGAGAACAAAATTAGAAGGAAAATCAAGAATTTTGAATGTCCAAAGACTGCTGAAATGGCTGGTATTTATTGACAAATTGTGGCTGTCTAGAAAATTCGAACAGGTATGAATCTGCCCAACAGATACAGATTAGAATTTCGAATAGATATGCTAATCGCTGCGGTTATAAAACTGCCCAAAACTGCTGGGTAGTTTTCCTGATTTGTTTGAACATTTAAACCTGTTGAATCTCAGGTTGAATCTGTTCAAATTTGCCTGGGCAAATTTAAATTTGTTCTGAGCAAAAAATGTATCTGTTCGAGTTCAACAGATTTGAAGAACACTGTTTGGACAGTTTTGAATCTGTCCGGCAATTTAAAACCCTGTTAACAGTTGGCAATTGGAATTTGGAGTCACAATTTTTGGACAAAAAATTTGAATTCAAATTTAATTTGAAATACAAATAATTTCCTGCAAGAATTTTTGAAAAAATTCAAATAAATTTTGTCTAAAAAATTAATGTTAGAACCGACTCGACCCACAACCCACACGACTAGGCTCGGCCGGACGGATGGCGGTGGCGGCGCTCGTGTGGTGGTTTGAGCCAAGGTTTTTTCGTCCATAACTCCTCCCTTCTACAAACTTGGGGTGCCCCTTGGGGCCCAACCCAAGTGTTGTCACCTTAAACTTATATACACATATAAGTTCTCTTCAAGTTTCAATATGGTACAGGCCTTACAAGGAAACCCACATTTAATTCTTTAAATGTCCATTCCATGAATCCAAAAACGATGTCAAGTTCCCATTCACTTATAAATGGTTTTGACGAACCGTCTTCACTGTATAACTTACCATATGGCAAGGAACACGCCACCTATTTGGACCCACCCCAAAAGACTTTTGGGGCCCACTCAAAATTAGGCTCAAAGTTAGCTCAAAATAAGCCTAATTATACTAGATTTACTCGTAACATTAGGCTTAATTATACTAGATATCCAACAGTACTTGAAGGATACTGTGATGCAAATTGGATATTAGATACTAGAGAAGTGGGTATGTCTTTACTCTTTGTCGGGCGGCTATATCTTGAAAATCTTCCAAACAGACTTGTATTGCTAGGTCTACTATGGAATCAGAATTCATAACTTTAGATAAAGCTGTGGAAGAAGCAGAATGGCTTCGCTACTTCCTTTAAGATATTCCAATGTGGCCAAAACGGGTGGCTGCTATATGCATATATTGTGATAGTCAATCAGCAATTGATAGAGCACAAAATCATATGTATAGCGGTAAGTCGTGACACATTCGTCGTCGACATAATACCGTGAGACAACTACTCTTAAATGGAATGTAGCGATCCTGGTTTCGATCCTTCTTATGCCCACAAAAAGGAGGAGGGTAGTTAATGTTACCACCACCTAACCGATCTCAAAGTTAGTCTCAGTCTCAGAATAAAGGTCAAGGGTTTAATTGTTATCAGTGTGATCAGCCAGGGCATATGAAGAGAACTTGCCCATAGTTGGGAGGCGCATCAAGGTCGAGGCAAACTTAGAGCCACTAGCAGGCTCAATCAGTCCAAGCTTCGCAAGTTAATTAGGAAGCCACTTAGGCTCAGTCAGTACAATAGGCCTATGCTCCGAGAGGGGAGCAAGTTAATCAGGGGCCACAGGGGCGTGTGTATGCTGTTACCGTGCCAGAGCAGTTGCCGAAATCCTCAGTTATGAGAGCTATTTTTGTTGTGTGTAATTTTTTGGCTAATGTATTGATAGACACGGGTGCGTCTCATTCATTTATATCTACTGCATTTGCTTCTGCATTGGGGTTAGAGGTAGCACGGTTAGTGCCTCCACTTAGAATAGAGTCACCTATTGGGGGTACAGTTGATTTAGACTGGGGTTGTCGTGATTGTGAAATAGAAGTTGCCGGGTGTCGACTTCCATTTGCTTTTGTGTTGCTAGATATGTTGAGTTTTGATGTCATTTTAGGCATGGACTGGTTGTGTTCTTACCAAGCTGTGATTGATTGTTACCGTTAGAGAGTTACGGTGTGCACTTCGAGCGGTGATCGTTTCTATTTTATGGGGAACCGAGTTGATAGAGCCTTGTCGCCAGTTGTTGACCCTCGTATTAGGAGCAAACTTAGTGGCCTTCTTGCAACTCTCTTGGATAATGAGAGTGACGGGGCTCGTGTTGAGTTACCAAGGGTAGTTTGTGAATACCCGGATGTCTTTCCAGAAGATCTTACTAGTTTACCATCTCACCGGGAGATCGAGTTCTCCATTGAATTAGTGCTTGGCACGGCACCGATTTCCATGTCACTGCATAGATTTGCACCTGCCGAATTACATGAGTTGAAGATTTAATTCCAAGAGCTTTTAAATAAGGGCTTCATTCGTCCTAGTACATCACCTTGGGAAGCACCGGCTCTCTTTGCGAAGAAGAAGGGTGGATCGTTGCGGTTGTGTATTGATTACCATAAGTTGAATAGAGTTACAGTTAAGAACAAGTATCCTCTACCCAAAATAAATGATTTGTTTGACTAACTTAAAGGGTCTCGTTGTTTCTCAAAAATAGGCTTGAGGTCGGGGTACCATCAGTTGAGAGTCCGGGGGGAGGACATTCAGAAAACGGCCTTTCGTACGCGTTATGGACATCATGAATTCATTATAATGCCTTTTGGGTTAACCAATGTGCCTGCTTTCTTTATGGATTTGATAAACAGAATTTTTCGGGAATACTTGGACTGTTTTGTGGTCGTCTTTATGGACGACATATTGATTTATTCAACCTCCGAGGAGGAACACGAGATTCATTTGCGGGTAGTGCTGGGTTTACTTAGTGAGCACCAATTGTATACCAAATTTGAGAAATGCGAGTTTTGGTTAACTGAGGTGAAGTTTTTGGGGCATGTAGTGTCTAGAGAGGGAGTAACTGTGGACTCCTCAAAGATAGATGATGTACAGGATTGGGAACAACCCAAGAATGTTTTGAAATCCAAAGTTTCTTGGGATTAGCGGGGTATTATCGACGTTTTGTAAGGGACTTCTTTAGACTAGCTACACCTTTGACTAGGTTGACTAGAAAGGGTATCAAATTTGTGTGGAGTGAGGCTTGTGAAAAGTTATTCCAAGAGCTTAAGACTAGATTGACTACTACACCGGTTTTGATAATTTCGGAAAGGGGTTTGAATTACACTGTCTATTGTAATACGTCCGGGGATGGACTTGGTTGCGTCTTGATGCAAGAGGGAAAAGTTGTGGCCTACAGATCACGACAATTGAAAACTCACGAGAAGAATTACCCTACCGATGATTTAGAATTAGCGGCGGTGATTTTTGCCTTGAAAATTTGGAGGCTTTATTTGTATGGTGAGAAGTTTGAGGTTTTCTCTGATCATAAGAGTCTAAAGTATTTTTTTTTCTCAAACAGACTTGAATTTACGACAACGGAGATGGATAGAATTTATGGAGGATTATGACTTTGAGTTATACTATCATCCAGAGAAAGCCAATGTGGTGGCCGATGCTTTCATTGAAAATCTGTGAGTAGTTTGGCAAGTGTGGCCATTCGGGAATGGGATATGCTAGATCTTATTGACAAGTTTGATTTGCACTTGGGTGAGTCCGGAGAGAGTGCTACCTTGTTTACTTTGCATGCTCAACCTACCTTGGTTAATAAGGTCATAGAGGCACAACGAGGAGACCGTGATGTGGAATCAATCTGTGTTAAGATTTCCAATGGAAAGGAAAAGAAAGGTTTGAATGTTCACTCGGATCTGAGTGTACATTACCTAGACCGTTTGTTTGTACTAGAATCTTGTAGAGAGGAAGTACTTCGGGAGTTCCATCACTCACGCCTTGCGGTACACCCGGGAGGCACTAAAATGTATCATGATCTTAGTCATCAGTTTTGGTGGAGGGGTATGAAACGGGATGTCGCTTTATTTGTATCGAAGTGCCTTACTTGTCAACAAGTGAAGGCCGAACACCAAAGACCAGCGGGTTTGTTACAACCCTTACAGATAGTCAAGTGGAAATGGGAGCGTGTTACCATGGATTTTGTAATTGGGCTTCTTAGAACACAACGAGGCAATGATGCCATTTGGGTGGTTGTTGATAGGTTGACTAAGTCTATACATTTCATTCCGATGTGCACCAGTGACTCAGTTGAAAGCTTGGCAGAGTTGTACATTAGAGAGATAGTTCGACTTCATGGAGTCCCTGTGACTATTGTGTTGGATAGGGATCCTCATTTTACTGCCTGGTTATGGCAAAGCCTTCAAGAGGCGTTGGGAACTAAGTTGACTCTTAGCACCGCTTATCATTCTCAAACCGATAGACAATCGGAACGTACCATTCAGATTTTGGAGGACATGCTTAGAGCTTGTGTCCTTGATTTTAAGGGGCCTTGGTAAAGGCACTTACCCTTGATTAAGTTTGCTTATAACAGTAGTTACCAAGCTAGTATTGGGATGGCACCATTTGAGCCTTTGTATGGCCGACCTTGTAGATCACCGGTTTGTTGAGCTGAAGCGGGTGATGCACCGTTACTGGGTCCGAAAATTGTTAGAGAGACAACCAAGAAAGTTGTTCTCATTCGAAAGAGGTTAGCTACGGCCCAAAGCCGACAAAAGAGTTATGCCGATAAGAGGAGACCACCTTTATCTTTTGAAGTTGGTGACCATGTGTTTTTAAAAATATCACCAAGGCGGGGTTTGATGAGATTTGGTAAGAGTGATAAATTATCTCCAAGGTTCATTGGGCCTTTTGAGATCTTAGAGCGAATTGGGGAAGTGGCATACCGGTTAGCTTTACCGCCACAACTTTCGGGAGTTCACAACGTATTTATGCTTAGGAAGTATGAACCCAACCCTTCTCATGTTCTTGATTGGGTTGACTTGGAGGTAGATGAGGATGCCTCTTACGAGGAACGACCAAATCAAATATTAGATACCCGGGAGCAAGTGTTACGGGGCAAAACTATACCGTTGGTAAAGGTGTTGTGGAGACACCATGGGGTTGAAAAAGCGACGTGGGAACGAGAGGCGGAAATCCGCTCCAAATATCCAGATTTGTTTGAAAATGCTTAAGTTACTTTTCTTTGAAATATTCCCTAGTGTTGAGGGAAACGTATTTAAAGTTGTTAACCACATGTTGATATATGCGTTGTTGTTTTAAGCATAAGGTTGTTGAGAGTTGCCATTACTTTTTAGGAAATTTCATGTTTATGCATATTTGGGAGGTTGTTGTTAATGAGATAACCATGGTGGAAATTGTGGAATTTGGTTGAGAGTTAGTATTATGATTTGAAAATGAAATAGCATGGCTTTGATCACTAGAAACCCCATTGTTTAGGTAGTTTGATTTGAAATTTCGGGGATGAAATTCTTTAAGAGAGGAAGGTTGTAGCAATCTTGGTTTCGATGCTTCTTTCATGTTTTGTTACTTCGACTGGCAAAAATGCAAAATGCATTCGAAGTTGTTTGTCCGTTCGAGTGGCTGTTTATGCGCCCGAACGGAGAATGTTTGGTTTCAGAAGTTTGACCTGTCTGCAAAAGTACTGGGTTAGTCCCGCTCGACGGACCATGTTATATCAGTTCGTGAATCTGATATTTTAGATCACTTCTTCAGTCCTCTCTCTCTTTAAAACTCTCCAGAATTCCAGATCGAGAGCTTCTCTCCCTAGAAGTCATATTCTCATTTTGATTTCTCCAAATCCATTGGAATTTAGACCTATGTTCTTCACCAAAGTTGGTTATCATCTCGAGAGCTTTGTTGTGTGCGGTGAAGACCGAGTTTCGATACTGTTGATTTTGGGGGTTTTATCTCATTTCTTCTTCAAAACTTGAGGTAGGGATTTTCTTAGAGTTATATATATATTTTTGCAAGATCTATATAATTTTCGAAATCATCTTTCGATAGCTTTGAAAATTGATTGTTGATTCAAGAAGTTGAGTGATTTTGAAAATGGATTTGTCTCTTGTTCTTTTAAAATGATCTTATGGGTTTTGATCTTCGTTGATTGAAGAAAAATATGATTTTGGAAAGTTTTCTTTCAAAAGATTTGAGTTATATAGTTTGGGTGAGAAAACCTAGAATTTGGGAATTTTTTTTTAAGAGACTGAAAATCCATAAATGATATTGTTATATTTATTTTGTGTGTCAAAATAAATAGATCTTTGGAAATTTTCATATTTATATTTATATAAATGATGAATTTCAAGGAATATGAGAATTATTGTTCATTTTGGAAATTATTGTTCAAAATGTTGAAATAGTCTTGAAATGACTAATTGTTGAGAATGCTTGAAAAGAGAGAATTGTGTAATTCCTTGGATGATGAATTGGAATAAAAGTATTTATATTTATCTTGTGTTATTGGCATATCAATTCATTTGATTACATTAAATTTTGAAAGTTGATTTGAAAACTTGCATTGAGAAAAGAATGTTGAGAAATAAGTTTTTATGGAATGGTTTTGGGGTAAATACGTTGGTAAGTCTTAATAGGTGGTGTAGATGATATTGAATAAGTTAGTCTGAGAGTCCGGGGTGAAAGACCGAAAACCCGCGCGGATAGGTGCTAAGCCTTCCGATTAATACCGGTAAAAATGACAAATTGGTAACACTTGTATAGTCTACTTGCAGACACCGACTAAGGGATTACCAGAGTCGTATTTACCGCTTTTGAAATGAATTGTTAAGTTTTGAAGAATTGAAATTGCATGACATCATTAAGCATGATGGTTTTCAAAGATGAAGATGTGATTTTCTTTCAAAAGGGCATAGCATGGCATGTGCATTTCATCTCTTGAGACTTGTATAAAATGTATATACTTTGTTAAGGATTTTCTACTAAGCTTTATGCTCACTCTACGGGATATTTGTGCAGGAAAAGATGTGGTGATGTCGTCTAACTAAAGGCGAGGAAATGTGTGTTGAGAGCATGAGACTCTCATTTTGCTGTGAGTCAGTGTGAAAGCCAAGGGCTATATGTGTGTGGGTTTGAATAATCATTTTGTATAACCAGACTCAAGCCTTGGAAACTTGTAAACCCTTGGGGGTATTTGTTTGCTTATTTTCTTGTTGTTGGATTAATGTATTGTTGCATGAAGAACTATTGTATCATGTAATGTAAGTGTGGAGATTTATATTCGGTTTTCCTTGAAAGAGCCATGATTGTTGTATTATCATTTGGGTTTGAAATTTGGGGCGTTACATGGAATTATTTCCATTGAATATGTGAAGTCTAGAGACAACATAGCGGATCCACTAACCAAAGAGTTAGCAAGAGAGCTAGATGAGAATTCATCGAGGGGAATTGGACTTAAGCCTGTTAAATAAGAGTTACCACAATGGCAACCCAACCTAGTTGACTAGAGATCCCAAGATCTAGGTTCAAAGGGACAACCGAGTTGTGTATGACTCATAAGGATCACTGGGGAGTCAAACTCCTACCCATTTCTATGATAAAATAGTGATATCTGTAGCGTTTTAGGTTCAGTAATACTTTTAATGATTCTTATATCTAGGTATACTTAGTGGAGTATAGCAGGATATGTTTCATAAGAATCATCTATATGAGTGTGAACTATGTCGATTCTATGAGATTTGTGAAGGGCTACAATTCTCTAGAGCACTCATGAAAGATCAGGTTGTTTAGGGCCAAAATGAACACAATAGTGAGAACTAAACTGTATCTGGTAATATTCTGTGTGAGCTCTATTGCCTTGGTTTACACAAACGGCTGAACAATTCAAGACATTATGTTCATTGGTTAGCTAGTAAATCCGATAGTGTCTCATAAGGGAAGATTCAAAGCCAAAAGCTACCTATCATTTGCAGAATATTTCTAATTTATGTAATCTTTGTAATTAGATCATGTTGTTATATTTTCTCTCTGTCAAATTCCATTCATGTAGGGGATTGTTGGACATTTTGATAGGCTTATTTTGGGCCAATTTTGAGCCCAAAATTGAGTGGGTCGCACACGTCTTTTGGGATGGGTCCAAAGAGGTGACGTGTTTTTTACCGTATGGTAAGTCACACGATAAAGACGGTTCGTCAAAACCATTTATGAGTGAATGGGAACTTGATGTCATTTTCGGGTTCGTAGAATGGACAATTAAAGAATAAAATGTGGGTTTCCTTGAAATGAGTTGTCCCACATTGAAACTTTAAGAGAGTTTGTGTATGTATATAAGCTCTAAATTGCAACACTTGGGTTGGGCCCCAAGGGGCATCCCAAGTTTATAGAAGAGAGGAGTTATGGACAAAGTGAATCTTAGCCCAAACCACCACACATACGCGCGCACCGCCGCCGTCGGCCGAGCCATGCCGGGCACTTTTGTAGGTCGGGTTGGTTCTAATATTAATTTTTTGAAGAAAATTTATTTGAATGTTTTCCTAAATTCTTAACGAAATTAATTCAAATTTCGCACCAAATTTGAATTTAAATTTTCTGTCCAATATTACCTCATCCAGTCCAATTTTTCCAAACAAATTAAACTGTCCAAACAGTTTTTCAGATCTATTGGAACTCGGACAGATTCAAAACTGCCAAACAGGTTTTTAACTGCTGCAGTTTCAAGTAGATAAAAATTACCCAGCAGTTATTTGTTTGAAACAGTGCTGTATTTGTTCAGTTTAATTTTGCATCTGTTTATTCAAAAATAGCACCTGTTCGGCAAATTGGTTTGCCTATAAATACCAACCATTTCAGCAGTCTTTGGTATCCAAAAACAATCTGAAAAATTCATTTTGCAGTCCATTTTTGCTCCTTTGCATAAATTCTCTTTATAATGGTTTTTTAGGAAAATTAAAGAGAGTATAGAACACAGTGTTTTTGTTCGCCGTACAAATTGTTTGGAGTGCTACTACAATTTGTGAAGATCATTGTATCTTGGGAGATATACGCTATTTTTTCCGTAAGCACCGTAGCGGGACGAATCTGTCTTAGGGACAGAGTGTCACACACTCAACTTGATCTTTTAATTATTTATTCGATTCAGTAAAATAAATTCGGTAAGTAATTTATTTATTTGATTTGTTTCAATTTATTTATTTACATAGAAAATTATTCCAACAAATCATCTGTCTATTTTTATTAAGTAAAACTGACATAAAAATGATATTTGAATTATTTAACTCAACAAAAAAAATATTTTAGGCATTTTATGTACAACTGCATTGAGTTTAATAACTAACATACTTTCTTCTTCTTCTTTTTTCAATTTTACTTAAGGAAAATAAATTAATAATTTAAATTAAAAACAAATAATTTAAATTTAAATTGATAAAATTATAAATGAATGGTTTGATTCGATAAAATTATAAATGAATGGTTTGATTCGTTAAAATTATAAATTTAATAACTAACATACTTTGAGTTTTTTTTGTAATTTTTTTTTCATTGACAAAAAGAAAATAATATTTTATCGAAAGTAATAAAGCATTACAAAGAAAAGGAGAAAGAAAAACATAACACTTGTGCAACCTTTCCAAAAAAGAAAAGGCAAGCTGGCAAGAAACCAATATATAATAAAAAACAATATCAAAAGTGCAACCTTACCGAAAAAGAAAAGGCAAGCTGACAAGAAACCAATATATAATAAAATACAATAACAAAAGATCCTCAGATTCATTCATACGAAAAAAAGAACAAATAAAGAACAACTCACCTACTCACTCACTCTTCTACTGAAGCACCATGGAATTAGACACAGTCTAAGTCCGCCTTTGGAATTTACATTTTTGTTTTTTCATATTTTTCAGCTTTTTAGTAATTTTTTTTAATTAATGCATTTGAGAAATTACTAAAAAAAATTCTGTGAGTGAAAAAATTAATATAACATTTAACTTTTTTATTTTATGATAAATAATTTAATGACTTTTTAACTTTTTTTAATCGAAAAAATAACTTTTTCCTTGTGTTTCCTAATAATTTTAGGAATTAGTTATTTTAATTAACTTTTTAACTGTTTATAAAAATTGTATAAAAAATAGTAGAAAGAGAGAATGATATAATAACTTATAATTTTTTTTTGAGTTTTTATCTATTTCAACGACTTCCCAAAAAATCATAGACATAGCTCCGTTTGGGATACACATTTAGATTAAAATAGTCATATATGAAAAAATTAGTTATTTTAGTTAAATATGACAAAATGTTATATTCAATCTATAATCATTGTATTTTTTCTCTCACAAAAGTCAAAAAAGTTAAATAATCTATCAAATGAGACTTTTTAACTCCAAACTAAAATAACTATGTAATTTATCCTTGGTAAAAACAGAACCTTATTGCCATTGTAAGCATGCATTTCCTTTTACTGCCATTGAAATCCTTTTGAAATCATTGCTTGATATAAAATTCGCAATAATGGAGATCACTAAAAGTGGTGCTCTAAATTAGCATTAATGAGTTAGTATCTATTAAAAAAAAAAAAAAAAAGCACAATAACACTGTAACCGTGAATGGAACTTACTGTCACATCATTATTGATAGCACTAATTAGTACTCTCACTCATTTTCTTGAAATTCGTGGATAGTGGTAAAGAGAGGACTGTGTTATCACGTGAGTTCTCAAATTCAAGTTAATGAAATGATTTCATCAGATGTGATAATCTAATTATATTAATTTATTAATACCTTATCATATGACTAAAAAATAAATAATTAGTAAACTGACATTTTGATGCATAACATCATCACCCACGATCCTTAAATAATTGTGCACATATTTTTATAATTATGAAAACATTAAGAGGATTAAACTTTTGAAATTCATAATTATAAGATGATTTACCTACTCGAATTAATTAGGATTTTTAGTTTGGTGATTGTGTAACATTACTTTGGAATATGAGATTATAGATTATTTTTGTGATGCTAATTTTTACCTATTGTTAGATTTTAATTGTCCAATTTAATGTAATATTTTTTATATTTATAATTACTCTTTATGGACTCTTTCGTGGTTGTTAATATTGATTGTTAGGT
Source organism: Camellia granthamiana (assembly GCA_036172215.1). Taxonomy (NCBI): domain Eukaryota; kingdom Viridiplantae; phylum Streptophyta; class Magnoliopsida; order Ericales; family Theaceae; genus Camellia; species Camellia granthamiana. The sequence continues at coordinate 148,906,051 of CM069906.1, forward strand.
TCAAAGATATGTATTGTTAAACTATGTTTGTCTTTTATTATTATTATTATTATTATTATTATTATTATTTATTTTTTTTAGTTTTTTTTGTGTTGGTGGCTAGTGTTGATTGTTATGCTTGGATAAGTATTGTTAGAATATGAATTTGTAATTATTTTTAGGACAAATTACACTAATAGCTGCTATAGTTTAGGACTTGTGTCACTTTATTTTTTGACTTTTTAATTGTGATACATTTGACCATGAATTTTGAATTTTGTTCAAAATAAGGACAAATGAAGATATCATTAGTCAGTTTTAAGGGCAAAGTTGTCAATTTGATAAAATATAAGACAAAAATAAATATCAAAAAAATATTTTTGAATTTTTTAAAAATTATTTCTATTCATCAAAGATAAAATTATGTAAAATTGATAAATCTTTTATACATTTATTTATTTTACCAAATTAATTTTTATTATGTGTTTGGATGATGATCATGTAATAGATGGTTGTTTTTATTTTCATTAAATTAGTTTCTATTTTTTTAAAACTCAAATATGACGACAACTTTGATATCATTATTAAACTAATCCATTAAATCAAAAAAATCCAAAACTAAAAACATTTTATATGTTAAATATATTGATTACACATTAAAAATCTAACAACCACACATTACATGATTATCTTCCAAACGCATAATAAAAATTAATTTCATAAAATAAATAAATGCATAAAAGATTTATCAATTTTACATAATTTTATCTTTGGTTGGTAGAAATAATTTTAAAAAATTCAATCATATTTTTTTGACATTTATTTTTGTTATGGTAGTTTATATTTTATCAAATCGACAACTTTGCCCTTGAAATTGAGTAATGATATCTTCAATTATCTTTATTTAGAACAAGATTCAAAATTGAAGGTCAAATATGTCACAATTGAAAAGTCAGGGATCAAAGTGACATGAGCTTCAAACTATAGGGACTGTTAGTATAATTTGCCCTTATTCTTATATTTGTAGATAATTCCTTACCTATAGAAAATGGGGTAAATTACAAATATACCTCATGAGATTTGCTTAAAATACAAATTACCCCATGTGGTTTGAAAAAATACAAATACCCCCTTATTAGAATTTTTTTATTTAACAGAATTAACTAAAAAAACTGAAATTCATAATTGCTCTCCTATACAATAACAAAATTACCTAAAATATTAATTGAAACATATTTTTAAAATCATTAAAAACTGTTTATTGACTTGATGATTTATTAATAAAAGGAACAATTTGTTATAAAATTAAAAACCTCAGGGGGTGGAATTTAATTTTCAAAACCACAGGGAGCAATTCATATTTTAATCAAATCTCAGGCGGTGCATTTATAATTTAACCAAAATAAAATTATAAAATTATTTATTTCATAATGTGAAATATTCAATGCCATATTTTCGTACCAATAATAATTTGATATATGACTTATTGTAAAATATATGAATTTTTGTGATATGATTTCCCCCCTCCCCTTTTTGATCAACAAAAAAACTTTATTGATAAAAAAACACAAAACATGCATAATTTACATCAACAAAGTAAGAAAGTGCACTAAGCAGCATAGCTAACCTTAACGATCCCAACTAGGTTGGTACCGCAAATAAAGCACAATTATTTGTTAGCACTAGCCCCAAGATTGGTGAGAAACCAATCAGGAGCAACCAAAGCAAGAAAAAGAGAAAAAACAAAACAACAATACATCCAATATAGTAACAACAACCAATGCAGCAGCCACTAATCAACCAATGCAGTAGCAACAATCAACTACAATCAAGCAACTAATGCAGCAGCAGCAGATTAGCAGCACCAACATCATGCAGCAGCAGTCTACCAAACCAGCAGCAATCTACCGCAACCAAGACACCAGCAGCAATAGCATTACAACTCCCTTCCTACTATCTGCACAAACCAGAGTAGCCTCTTACAGTAGCATGCCAACCAACAGCATACATCAGCAATAATACACTAGCAACCCCTACCAAGACACCAGCAGCAATAACATTACAACTCCTCTCCTAATATTTGCACAAACCAGACCAGCCTCCTACAGCAGCATGCCAACCAACAACCTACATCAGCAGGCCTCTGAGCTACAGCATACAGAACGCCAAACAACAACATACATCAGCAGCATATAGCAATAAACCTATGTCATGCAACCCCTCACCTGCTTCAAGTTTGTCACAATATCATGCACTGAGTAATTCACTCCCTTAACATTTGACTTAACCCATAATGCAATTCTAATTTTCAAAAGCTCCACCATCTATGCGAAATCAACATTACCATTGTTAAATAAGCATTCATTCCTAAGTTTCCATAAGGACCATAACATGGCCAAAGGGACAGCCTTCCAAATATTTAACTCCTTCTTTCTAAATTTCATACTAGACCATCATTGAAGCAAAACATCCATAGAACCTGGTGTTACCCACTGCACCTCCCACCAATTAACCAACTCAGACCATAATTTCCATACCAATGGATATAAAAGCAACACATGATTAATGGTTTCTACCTCTGCTTTGCAAAACACACATAAGGAGCTGACATTGACAGGTAGAGCTCCAATCCTTTGCATAAATTCTGTGGTTTTATTCTCTATTTCCAAGCCAACCAACTGAAGAACTGAGCCTTTGGGGGTGTAGCATTTCTCCACAGGAACTTTGAAATGCTAATCATGGATCCATCAACTAACTCCAACCTTTTCCATACTGAAACCATAGAGAAGATTCCTAAATTATTAGCCCTCTACAAACAGTTATCCTCATTCATAGGATTTAGATTATGAGCCTCTGCTAATAATACATTGAGCCTTTAAACTTCCTTCTCCTCCCAAGCTAAGAGTGATCTTCTAAATGCCAGCTTCCAATCACTGCCCTGCCCTTTCCATTGATAGAAAAACTGCAAGGAACATTCCTTCTCCACTAATAAACTAAACAATCTAGGAAACTCATCCCTAAGACTTATATCATTAAAACACCTATGCATCCAAAAATGTATCCTCTCCTCATTTCCCATGATAATCCTAAAATTTTGGGAGAAAAACTCAATCACTACACTGTTTGATGAGGCTAATGATGCAATATCTTTCCACACTATAGATACCATTGCATCTGACACTAATTCTGGTTTCCACCTGCCTCCAAAACCACCATATATGCTACATACCACCATTTTCCATAATGACTGATGCTCTTGACCATACCTTCACCATCGTTTTATTAATAAACACACATTAACACCACTGAGACTTCTCACACCCAATCCTCCTTGAGCTTTACTTTTACACACCTACTTTCACTTAACTAAATGAATTTTCCTTTAAGTTTCAAAACCTCCCCACAAGAAGTTAGATTGAATCCTATCAATTGTTTTGGCAACACCAACAGGCATTTTAAATATAGATAGAAAATACACTGGTAGACTTGACAATATGGACTTAATTAGGGTTAATCTTCCTGCAAAGGACAAAAATCTCCTCTTCCAAGATGTTAACTTCTTTTTAAACTTCTCCACCACTGGTTGCCAAGTACTACTTTTCCTTGGATTGGCTTCTAAAGGTAATCCAAGATATGACAGAGGAAAATTCTGGCTGAGGCAATTCAAATTTTTGGCAAACTCCTTAACTAACTCCTCTTCCACACCAATTCCACAAACAATACTTTTACGAAAATTAATCTTAAGACCTGACATGACTTCAAAACACCTCAAAATTCTTTTAAGCACAATGATTTCATCCCATTTGGCTTCACAAAAAATAATAGTATCATCTACAAATTGTAAATGAGAATTTTTCAACTCTTGATGACCAACTGAAGCTCCTATGATCAGCCAATTTTCTTTGGCTTTCTACAACATAATATTTAAACCTTCAGCCACTATATTAAATAGGAAAGGCGATAGTGGGTCACCTTGTTTTAATTCCTTATGAGGAGAAATTCTACTGTGGGTGACCCATTTACAAGCACTGAAATTCTTGACGTAGAAATGCAGGACCTAATCCAGCCCAACCATTTTTTACCAAATCGAAAATTTTTCATCATTGACAGCAAAAACTCTCAGTTAACTGAATCATAGGCCTTCTCAAAATCCAATTTAAGAAAGATTCCTTTTTTCTTGGACTTTTTCCACCAATCCACCACTTCATTTGCAATTAAAACCCCATCAAGGATGCATCTGCCACTAAGGAAAGCAGTTTCAACTTCTCCTATGAGTTTAGGGAGTGTAGACACCCCATTTTTGACCGACCTTAAGACTCAGACGTCACCGATTGAGCGCTCGGTGATATTGCATACTGTGCTCGTTCAGAAGTCTCAGAGTCGCGGCCGTGCGCCCTGCCTCCAGACTTCCGAACCCTCTTCTGTGCCTTGCCTCGGTTTGCGAACCAGACTCGGTTTTCTCTGTTTTCTTTCCTGAGGGGAGGGAGAGGTCCCGTAGACTATCTCTCAGTGGCCGTGGGCTACAATTCGTGCTCGTAGGCCATTTTGCCCATTTCGGAGCCCGGTTCCCGGTTTTCGAAGCCGTCAGGCCGTGTGCCTCGGTTCGGGACCGTCTAACCATCTCCGATTCCTCCGGTTTTTGGCATGCATCTTATTTACTCCCTTTCGAGGGACACTGGGGTCTTAGATACCCACTTCGTGGTCGAATGCCACTTTCGGTGCTTAACAGCCTATTTTCGGGACCCCAAACTGCGTGTTTTGGCCCCCGAGCCTTCATTTTGCATCGGTTTGGGCTCATTTTTGGTGGAGGCCTTATTTTCATGGTTAGGAAGCTTGTAGGAGGGTGGGAGGTCAGAAATTGTTTTGACAACCAACTTTTTGTTTGGTCAAAAGTGGTTCAGCATGAATCCGGGAAGGAGAAAAGTCTGTGCGGCTTCACCGAAACGGGCGTAACTCTTTGCACAAGAGGAATTAAAGTATGAGGCCACCATCATTGGAAAGCTTACTTCCGGGGCTTCATTTTGCACTCAAGAATCATCTAAGTCCGGATCCGGGGGGAGGAGATATGGTTGGTTGAAGTCTGGTTAGACCGAATCTGCGCGGCTTTACGAAAACTGGCATAACTTTTTCTACAGGAGGAATTTTAATGCAAGGTTTGCGGCATTGGAAAGCTAACTTCAAGGGCTACATGGCCGACCAGTTTTATGTCTTGAACCTTTTGACCCTAGCCGGCCGGCCATAGGGAGTAGCCGGCCGGCCACCTGCAACTAAAGTACCTAGCCGGCCTGCTTTTTCAGTTTGAGTGCATTCCAGCTGTGCCTTGGTTTTCCCCCAAAAATATTTCTATCCGGGGGAACCTTTTTGAGGAAAACAAGGGCTCATTTTCCTCCACTTTGGCCCTCACTCTTCTCTCTCTCTCTTGTCTATATAGATGGCCTCCCAACTCTAGAGAAAGGGTTACAAAAATTGCTTTGAGCATATCTCTACATATCTCTCCATTTCCTTCAAGTTTTGGCTCCATTTCTTCATTATCATCAAGCTTTACCATCACCACTCCATTCCAGCAGCAAAGGGAGGAATTCCAGCAGCTTAGAGTCATCAAATTTGGTCCAAGAAGTAGTGAAAGTATTGGTCTTCAAGGGTAAGTAGACTTTCCCCTTTTTGTAGCTCATTTTTGCACCAATTTCTTAGCCTATTTGCTTATTGTTTTGGGCTCCGACCTTAACTGGAACTAGGTCTATTTTGAGCTATTCTACATGTTTGTTGAAGGGTTCAACCCTATTTGAGAACCCCATCTCACACTTGTTTCAATACCCTCTTGTATGTCAATATTTTGCATGAAATTTTTAGCCTATGAGTGATCTGTTTTCGAGCATAATGTAAACTGTAAGTGGGCCTATTTTGAGCCCCTCTTCAACATTGAAGAGGGCTCAACCCTGTTTGGGTCCTCTATCTTGAACTTACTTCATAATCTCTCCTATTTACCGTAAATTTGCATGATTTGTTTGGCCTATATGTAAATTGTTTTGGAGCATGTCATGAACTGTGAGTAAGCTTATTTTGTGTCCCTCTACAACATTGTAGAAGGGATCACCCTTGTTGGGGGCCTCCATGTTGTACTTACCATTATACCCCTCTTTGGCCCCCATTTTTGCATGCCTTTTTAGGCTTATCTAGCTTCTGTTTTCGGCCATCATCAGAACTGGAAGTGGTCATATTTTGACCCCCTGGATATATTTAATGAAGGGTCTTTGCTTGTTTGATGAATTTTTGGCCTACTTCATGTTATACCCTCTTGTGGCCTATTTCTTGCATGGCATTTTTAGCATGTTTTCATACTGATTTGGGGGATGTTATCTACTGTAAATGTTCATATTTTTAGTCCCTATTCAGTGTTGTAGAAGGGTGTTTTTCCATTTGGGCTTTGCATATACCACTTGCTTCATAGCCTCCATTGCGGAGCCATTTTTGTATGCCATTGTAGCCCTACTTGTGCTTGCTGTTTGGCCATGTTTCGTACTGTAAAAATGCTTATTTTGGGGCTGCCTTGCTACTGTCTATTCATTGCATATCCATATTGTGCATGTTTGGTATAGCTATAGGCCATTTCGGGTGCCAGAATTCATGTTTCGGGATCATTCCTTGCATTTGGTGCCATTTCGCCTCATTTCGGGACTGTTTTCCCCACATTTCAGTGCTGAAATTCATTTGCATGTTTGCATATCATATTTTCATGCCATTGCATTGCGTATGCCATTGCCTCGGTTTGCGTGCCCGCGTGCACGCATTTCGAGGCACTTCATTTTCATCCATCGGCCTCTTATGTGAGTGTGGCTGAGGCTCTCTCATGTTAGTATAAGCCCATGTTGCATTGTATTTGCCATATTAGTCTCATTGCATTGCGTATGCCATCGCCTCGGTTTGCGTGCTCGATTGCACGCATTTTGAGACATCTCATTTTCATCCATCGGCCTTTTATGTGAGTGTGGCTGAGGTCCACTTGTGTTAGTGTAAGTCCAATTTGCATTGCGTATGCCATTTCATGCCTTAGAATCATTGCCTCGGTTTGCGTGCCCCCGTGCACGCATTTCGAGGCATCTCATTTTCATAGCATTGTGCATGCTAGGTCATATGTTAGTTGCATTCATGCGTATCATGCATATCGCCTCGTGTTCGGGATAAGAGTTAGCCCGGGCACGGGAAACGAGGCGCGTTTCGTACTCCGAGTGACGGAACGGGTCTCAATTCCCAAGTCACCGACACTCCAGATTACCCATGATGGAGTTAGGTTTTGCTGTAGCATTCATGTGCATTCATCTTATATTGAGTTGTGCAATCAGACTCCTCGGCCATCATGCATCGAGATGCGTGATTGGTGGCACGAGGACCGAGGCATGCATATATTTGTGAAATACATTGCTATGCCCCTTTCCTGCTTTCTGTTGCAGGAAAATGAAGAATCATTAACTTTTCGGAGTCTGGCACGCATTTCGAGAAACATTGCAAACAGAGGCTAATCGGGGCATCCTAGTGGATTTCCGCGCCAAGGCAGCCCGACATACATCCTTCGTCAATAGCAAGGCAGCCCCTGGCTTGCATGCCAGTTTACAGCTTTTCTTACTTAATCTGTAAATTAATTAGATTTTGTATATTATTCGGACTGTAATATTCTTTTATTTCAGACTGTATTATTATTTCGGACCCTCTGCGCGAGGGCATAATTGTAATAAATGTGGGTGAGTGTGATGTATGTCTTCCAACCCCCACTTCTTTCTTCCCTTTTATTTACCTGCTTATGATGGTTAGATTAGGGCATATTTCAATCAGCATACAGTATGATAGCATGTTTGCATCATTCATCTGTTTTACACGCATCGGGCTCAGCGCATCATACAAACTGCATTTGTATTTCAATTCCAAATTGAACACGTGTTAGTTGTAGCATTTCACACGCCATGTTTAGAATAGCCGAGCCTGCTATAGTTTGCATCTTTGCATGTGTTGCATTAGGCAATTCTGTGTATCTAGGATCATGCATGATTTCTAATCGATTTCTATTTTGGCTTGGAGTACTTGGTGAGTTTTATGCTTTAGCATCCTTGCATGTGTGTGAGTGTTGCCATGAATAGCATGCTTACCATGAGGCTATGTGCTAATGTGATATAACTGCCTTGAATGCCTGTGGGTGGAGGTTGAGTTACTTGAAGTGGAACAAATCATTGACTGTTTGTTTTAAGCCCACTAGATAGTGGCAAAATCATGTTTTCTAAGCCCACCTAAGGGTGGCAAATCCACGTCTTAGCCTACCTGCGGGTAGCACCATCAAACCATTTTCACAAACAAACGTGAAGTGTTTTGTTCCAATTCAGGCGATCCAGTCTATACTTGTATGCTGTGTGCATCACATAGTAACCTAGGCTAATAACCAGAATAAGAACACACAATGTTTTCAAAAACAGATATCATGGTTAGTAGAGGCCGGTCTTTGACCGGGCGAGCGGGGGTGCTCACGAAGTGACCTTCCCCAATCGTACCCAAGTTCCCGAGCCAAAGCAACTTTGGTGATGACGGACACGTGGCCTTTGGCACCGAGTTAGGGTTTCCTAAATTTCCCATTAAAAAAAAACATTTAGGTGGCGACTCTGTATCTGGCAAAGCAGTCCATGTTTGGCACTTCTTTCAAAAAAATCTGTTTTCAAAACGATTTGCCGGATTTGGACTCTTTGGTTCAAGATTAAGAACCGTGACATTTGAGTCCTTGAACTGTAGTGACGCAATATCGAACCAGAACGGGGGGGGGGGGGATTCGCACTCCCTTTCCCCGGGATGCGTTCGGGGACGTCTACAGGGAGCAATTGTCTTATTCTTCTAGACAGCACTTTAGCCAACACTTTATAAATTGAGCAAACCAAGCTAATATGCCTATATTCACTCAAATCTATTGGGTTATTCTTTTTAGGAATCAAAGTGATGAAAGAGCTGTTTACCCCTTTAGCCAACTTCCCATTACGATGAAACTCTTGGAACAACTGAATAAACTCACCTTTCATTATAGACCATCACTTTTGAATGCAATACAGATTGAAACCGTCAGGCCTAGGGGCCTTATTTCCATCACAATCTTGAATGGTTGCCCAGATTTCTGTTGTACTAAAATCAGCCTCTAGCAGTTCCTTTGAATCAACAGAACTAATAGACAAAAAAGGACCAGCCAACTTAGGCCTACACTTTCAACTTTCAACAAAGACTCTTCTAAAGTAATTCTCCACAACTTGTTTCACCATACTTGTGTCTTCTAGCATAACACCATTTGCCTTAATTGAATCCAATAAATTCTTCCTCTACCTGTTACTTGCTATCAAGTGAAATAGTCTAGTATTTTTATCATCATTTTGTGCCCATGACATTCTAGACTTTTGTAACCACATCCTCTTCTTACTTCTACTGAGATGCCAAATTTGACTTCTGACCTCTCATCGTCTATTCACTTCTGATTCCAACAAGGATCTAGATTCCGCCTTCAAGTCCCACTCATAGAGTTCATCTTTAGCTTTTTTAAGTTGATCATCAACATTACCAAAGACCTCCAAATTCCACCTTCTCAAATATGCCCTCAATCTTCTCAACTTATGTAGGATTCTGAAACTAGCTGTAGACACCCCATTTTTGACCGACCTTAAGACTCAGACGTCACCGATTGAGCGCTCGGTGATGTTGCATATTGTGCTCATTCAGAAGTCTCAGAGTCGCGGCCGTGCGCCCTGCCTCCGGACTTCCGAACTCTCTTCTGTGCCTTGTCTCGGTTTGCGAACCGGACTCGGTTTTCTCTGTTTTATTTCCTGAGGGGAGGGAGAGGTCCCGTAGACCATCTCTCAGTGGCCACGGGCTACATTTCGTGCCCGTAGGCCATTTTGCCCATTTCGGAGCCCGGTTCCCGGTTTTCGGAGCCGTCAGGCCGTGTGCCTCGGTTCGGGACCACCCAACCATCTCCGATTCCTCCGGTTTCTGGCATGCATCTCATTTACTCCCTTTCGAGGGACACTGGGGTCTTAGATACCCACTTCGCAGCCAAACACCACTTTCGGTGCTTAACGGCCGGTTTTCGGGACCCCGAACTGCGTGTTTTGGCCCCCGAGCATTCGTTTTGCATCGGTTTTTGTTCATTTTTGGCAGGTACCTCTGTTTTATAATAAGGAAGATCACTGGAGGGTGGAAGGACAGCAATTGTCTCAGCAACCAGTTATGCTCCTCCGGTGCCCCCCGGCGCCCGTTTTTCTCACTTCCGGGCTAATGTTGAACACCTTAGGGCCATTTTCTTCGAGCCAAAACCACATATTTGTGTTGTACACACATGGGAGGACCCTAAAAAATAGAGGCCGGACAGTAATTCTTCTTTTCATTTTTGAACCTCTCCTAAAGGTGGCTTGTTGTCTCTCCTGTTTCAGAGTTGCCAGATTCCAACCATAGGGCCTTATTGTACACACTTGGGAGGACACCAACCTTTGGTGGCCGGCCAGAAACTCCCACTTTCCATTTTTGCCCTTGGCCGGCCGGCCATGGGTGGTGGCCGGCCGGCCACCTCCAGTAAAGGTGCCTAGCCGGCCATGCTCCCCTCAGTGCATACTTTACAGCTGTATAGCTGTTTCCCCCAGAAAATATCTGTATCCGGGAGATATTTTGGGAGGGAAAGCTTGGGTGCATTTCCCTCCACCTTTACACCCCTCCTTTTGTCCATATAAGGAGCCTCCCAACTCTAGAGAAAGGGTTAGAAAAATTGTTTTGAGCATATCTCTCTCTATCTCTCTCAAACTCTCAAGTTTTGGTGCCATTTCTTCATCATCTTCAAGCTCTACCATCACAACTCCATTCCAGCAGTTAGGAGAGCTTTCCAGCAGCTAAGAGGCTCCCATTCTTCAAGCAAAAGGCAACCAAGACTTGTCTACAAGGGTAAGTCTCATTTTCTCTCTTTTGTAGCACTTTCTTGCCTCATTTCTTAAGCCTATTTTCTTATTGTTTTGAGCTCCGACCTTAACTGAAACTAGGTCTATTTTTAGCTATTCTTCATGTTTGTTCAAGGGCTCAACCCTGTTTGAGCCCTCTATGATGCACTTGCTTCAATATCATCTTGTATGTCAATATTTTGCATGCTTTTTCTAGCCTATGAGTGATCTGTTTTCGATCATGATGTAAACTTCAAGTGGGCCTATTTTGAGTCCCTCTCCAACATTGAAGAAGGGTTCAACCCTTTTTGGCCTCTCTATCATGCACTTGCTTCATAATCCCTCATATTTACCGTAAATTTGCATGATTTGTTTGGTCTACATGTAGTCTATTTTGGAGCATGTCATGAACTGTGAGTAAGCTTATTTTGTGTCCCTCTACAACATTGTAGAAAGGATCAACCTTGTTGGGGGTCTCCATGTTGTGCTTGTCTTTATATCTCTCTTTGGCCCCATTTTTGCATGCTTTTTTAGGCCTATCTAGCTTCTGTTTTCGGCCATGAGCAGTACTGAAAATATCTATATTTTGGCATTCTTGTCATATTTCATTAAGGGTCTTTTCTGGTTTGATAAATGTTTGGGGTACCTCATGTTATAGCCTTATGTATCCTAGTTCTTGCATGCATTTTTAGCATGTTTGCATACTGATTTGGGGGATATCTTCTACTGTAAATGTTCATATTTTTAGTCCCTCTTCAGTGTTGTAGAAGGGTATTTTTCTGTTTGAGCATTGCATGTATCACTTGCTTCATAGCCTCCCTTGTGGAGCCATTTTTGTATGCCATTGTTGTCCTATCTATGCTCACTATTTCGCCATGTTTTGTACTATAAAAAATGCTATTTTGGGGCTGCCTTGCTACTGTTTTGCATGTCATGTACCAATTATGCATATTTAGCATGGCTGTAGGCCATTTCGGGTGCTTAATATCGCATTTCGGGACCATTCCGTGCATTTGGTGTCATTTCCCCACCTTTCGGGACTGTTTTGCATCATTTGTGAGTGCTGAAATTCCATTTGCATGTTTGCATATCATTTTCCATGTCATTTCATGCCTTAGGGCCATCGCCTCGGTTTGCGTGCCCATGTGCGCGCACTTCAAGGCACTTCATTTTCATCCATCGGCCTCTCATAGTGAGTGCGGCTGAGGCCCTCTCATGTTAGTGTAAGCCAATTTGCATTGTGTACGCCATTTCATACCTTTATGTCATTGCCTCGGTATGCGTGCCCGTGCGCACGCATTTCGAGGCACCTCATGTTCATCCATCGGCTTCTTACATGGGTGTGGCTGAGGCTCACCCATGTTAGTATAAGTCCATTTTGTATCCTGTATGCCATTTTAGTCTTATTGCATTCCGTATGCCATTGCCTCGGTTTGCGTACCCGTACGCACGCATTTCGAGGCACCTCAGTTTCATCCGATGGCCTCCTGTGTGAGTGTGGCTGAGGCCCTCTCATGTTGGTGTAAGCCCATATTGCATCGCATATCTCATTTTAGTCTTATTACATTCCGTATGCCATTTTCTCGGTTTGCGTGCCCGTGGACACGCATTTCGAGACATCTCATTTTGAGGCTCATTATATATCATATTTTAGGCCGTTTCGTGCCTTTATGCCATCGCCTCGGTTTGCGTGCCAATGTGCACGCATTTCGAGGCACTTTGTTTTGCATCTCATGGCTTCTTATGTGAGTATGGCTGAGGCTCTCTCATGTTAGTGTAAGTCCATTTTGCATTGTTTATGTCATTTTAGTCTCATTGCATCGTATATGCCATTGCTTCGTTTTGCGTGTCCGTGTGCACGCATTTCGAGGCACTTCACTTTTATCCGACGACCTCTGATGTGAGTGTGGCTGAGGTCCACTCATGTTAGTGTAAGTCCAATTGCATTGCCTATGCCATTTCATGCCTTAGGATCATTTTCTCGGTTTGCGTGCCCGTGTGCACGCATTCCGAGACATCTCATTTCATGACATTGTGTATGTTAGGATTGCATATTAGTTGCATTCATGCACATCATGCATATTGCATCGTGTTCGGGATAGGAGTTAGCCCGGGCACGGGAAACGAGGCACGTTCCGTACTCCGAGTGACGGAACGGGTCTCAATTCCCAAGTCACCGACACTCCGGATGACCCATGATGGAGTTAGGTTTTATTGTAGCATTCATCTGCATTCACCCCATATTGAGTTGTGCAATCCGACTCCTCGGCCATCATGCATCGATATGCGTGATTGGTGGCACGAGGATCGAGGCATGCATATATTTGTGAAATACATTGCTATGGCCCTCTCCTGCTCTCTGTTGCAGCAAAATGAAGAATCAGCAACTTTCCGGAGTCTGGCACGCATTTCGAGAAACGTCGCAAACAGAGGCGGATTGGGGCATCCCAGTGGATCTCCGCACAAGGCAGCCCAACATGCATCATTTCATTATCCGGAGCAGAGTCAAGGCAGCCCCTGGCTTGCACGCCAATTTTGCAGCTTTCTTATTTAATTTGATAATTAATTAGGAATTTGTATATTTATTATTCGGACTGTATATTTCGGACTGTATTATTCTTTTATTTCGGACTGTATTATTATTTATTCGGACCCTCTGTGCGAGGGCATAATTGTAATAAGTGTGGGTGAGTGTGATGTATGTCTTCCAACCCCACGTCTTTCTTCCCTTTTATTTACCCGCTTACGATGGTTTGATATAGGGCATATTTCAATTAGCATACAGTATGACAGCATGTTTGCATCATTCATCTGTTTTGCACGCACCGGGCTCGGCGCATCATACAAACTGCATTCGTATTTCAATTCCAAATTGAATACATGATAGCTGTAGCATTCCATATGCCATGTTTAGAATAGCTGAGCCTGCTATAGTTTGCATCTTTGCATGTGTTGCATTAGGCATTACAGTATACTTAGGATCATACATGATTTCTAATCGGTTTTCTGTTTTGGCTTGGAGTACTCGGTAAGTTTTATGCTTTAGCATCCTTGCATGCGTGTGAGTGTTGCCATGATAGCACGCTTACCATGAGGCTAAATGCTTATGTGATATAATTGCCTTGAATGCCTGTGGGTGGGTTGGTAGAGGCCGGTCTTTGACCGGGCGAGCGGGGGTGCTCACGAAGTGACCTTCTCCAATCGTACCCAAGTTCCCGAGCCGAGGCAACTTTGGTGATGACGGACACATGGCCTTTGGCACCGAGTCAGGGTTTCCTAAATTTCCCATTTTAAAATATTTAGGTGGCGACTCTGTATCTGGCGAAGTAGTCCATGTTTGGCATTTCTTTCAAAAAAATCTGTCTTCAAAAACGATTTGCCGGATTTGGACTCTTCGGTTCAAGATTAAGAACCGTGACATTTGAGTCCTTCGAACTGTAGTGACCCAATATCGAACCAGAACGGGGGGGACTCGCACTCCCTTTCCCCCGGGATGCGTTCGGGGACGTCTACAGTTTCTGGCGACTCTGCTGGGGATTTAGAGAACTTGACTCAAACTCGTGATATCTGGTTTTGACTACACTTGTGTGTTTCTTTGCATTGCATTTGCATTGGTGCGCCTAGGACACCGTGTTTGCCATCTGCTATTCCTGAGCGGTTTGCCGGAGGCTTGTCTTGTCAAGGCATGTCCGTAAGGCTGACCGGTTACGGGCTCTGCCAGTATGGGAGCACAAACCCCGGTTTTACCGGGGCACCCTTTTTGACCATTCGACCTAGTGCATATTCGGATCCATAGTGACTATTCCAAACTAGGACAGGTTGCTTACCCGTTTATAGGTTGTTTGAAACCGCTGCGTGCGTAGTGAAACCCTAGCTCCTGACAAAATAGGACAGGGAAACCCTACCCCAACATAGGGGTGTTTTCAGCTCTCACTTATCTGCTATGTGCTTGTTAGAGTGTGTCTCTACAGGGAATGCATGTATCAGTTTATGAGTTCAGGTATCAGGCCTGCGGGCATCAGTTTTTTGAGATAGGGCGTCACGCCTGCGGGCATCAGCCAGTTATTTGAGAATCAGTTGTCTGCGGATATCCGATTCAGTTTTGGGGAACAGTAATACAGGAACAGTGATCAGTTGTTGAGGACAGTGTATTTTCAGCTTATCAACTGCATGTTGTATGCCCGACTGTGTGTTGTGTGTATTTAATTTAAGCTGTTATGCTGCCCGTTTTTCTGGTCATTTATTTCCTTTTTGCTTTATTATCTTTTTGCTAGGGCAGTTTTTAGCACGATTGCTTCCGAACCACTAGATACTCCCCAAGCACTTTGGACACGAGGTCGCCGACTCAACCGATCCGAGGATCTCGTTGACGGACATCCAGTGTTCCACTCTCTACCCCCAGTTATCAGAAGAAGGCCGAGAAGGCGCAGTGTGTCGGAACAGGGATTACCAGGACAGAGGGCTGCTTTGACAGTAAACAGTCAGGTTGAAATTTCTGTGTCTGCCATAGAGGTACACTTACCGGATATTCAGATGGAACCACAGAATACATCAGGGATGGAGGCAATGATGCGCCAGATGCATGAGAGCATGAAACAGATGCAAGATGATGCCATCCGCCAAGCGGAATTCTCCAAACAACAAGCTGCAGTCATGGCCCAGCAGGCCGAGCTGATCACTAGGCTGCAACAGCAGAATGCAGCGTCTGCTTCACATCAGGCTCCTCCTCCACCAGCGGCTCCACTGCCTGAGCAGGCATCTACTGGTCAGAATACCCTGCCAAATCCTCAGAATATCCTCCCGAACACCCAGAATACCTTACTCGATGTCCGGAACACTCAAGAGGACACAGGTCTTCCAACGGGGCTGGCTCCGCCCCCACTTCTGCCACAACTGTCCAAGAATCTTACACCCAACCACCCAGACTCTCCATTTGAGTTCGAGGTAGATCAGACAGCTCTGAAACTGAGTAAGCTGGAAAAACTTTTCAAGAAATCGCAGGGGGTGAAGGCCATCCCAGACATCGAAGATGGCTACACTGACGTGGCCGTAACATTGCCGGACAGATTTAAGATGCCCCAGATCGATCGCTTCGATGGGTCTGGGGACCCCATGGTCCATCTTTGGTTATTTTCAGATATCCTGAGGCCAATGGGCCTAACCAGACTACAGAAACTCTCACTGTTTGGCCGAACCCTGTCAGGAGTGGCCGCCAACTGGTATGCAAAGTTGGATAATGATGTCAAGAGGAACTAGGATGAGCTGGCCGAGGCCTTCGTTGCACAGTACTCATATAATACACAGATCGAGATTACAACACGTGATCTCGAAACAACGAGGCAGGAACAAAAAGAGACTTTCTCTGATTTTGTAACCCGGTGGAGAGCAAAGGCATCGATGATGACCTTGCGGCCAACAGATAAAGATCAAATTCGGATGATTGTACGCAATCTCCAACCGAAGTTAATGCAGAAGATGATTGTAGTTCCCTTCCCCACCTTCGTAGATCTACACGATATGGGGTTACAAATCGAGGATGCGATGAAGCAAGGTCTGATCGACCAGGACCGAGAGCAGCCCCGAAGGACATTCAACCGTAATAACACCGCAGGCCCGAGTGGCGCTGTAAACACAAGGACTTCAGAGGTCGGTATGGTCACGACCACTCCCCCTCCCCATCCAAGGCCTGCGGCGGCCACACCCTTTTCCAGCACATCCGGAAGTAACACCCAAAACAACAGATTCCAACCCCGGGGCCAAAGAACCTTTACCCCACTATACATGCCCTTGTCCAAGGCTCTCGGCGTTCTAATAAAAAAGAAGCATCTGACGCCGCTAGAACCGAGGCCACTACCGAATCCACTCCCCCCTTCCCACAACCCAGCCAAGTACTGTGCGTACCACCAGCAGCATGGCCATGACACAGATCAATGTTTCCGGCTGCGTTACGAGATTCAAGACCTCGTCGACAAGAATATCATTGTGCCTCCTGAAAGACCCAACGTCACAACTAACCCACTCCCCGCACATAACCAAGATCCACCACCCAAAAGAGTCAACCTCATCCAAACTGGGGTCGTTTCCTACGATCCTAGTATCTATATTACTCTCTCTCACCTACCCAAGCCGGAGGTGATCCTTCCTGATTGCACTGACTTGTGCATGTTGGACACCTTCATAACCCAATCTGAGCCAAAGGTGGTGACCATCGAAGATGGAATGGGGCAGGTTCCGGAGGAAGGAAGAATTATTGAGTCTGGGATGGAACAGTCTGGGGATCTAGCTGGAAGAGCCTATGATCCGAGCGGATACATCCTACTAGTGGGCCAGTCTAAGCTGAGTATAGGGCCGCCAGAAAAAGCTGAACTGTGCATGATTCGGGGAGACAGACTTGAATAAGGGGCAGGTGATCTGACAACGGTGGAAGAAGAGTTTGCCAATCTCCAGTTCTTCAACGACCAAGAAGCAGGGGATGCAACAATCAATTGGTTTGAATATGGGGAGTCGGCAGAAATTACCAGGTGGTTAGATGATCAGCCAGATGTTGTGGAAGTTTAGCCAGAGCAAGGCCCGGCAGGGGCAGGGGTATCAATGATGGCCGGAAGGGCCGAGAGTCAGGATAAATTGCCGGAGAGCGCCGGTGCAAAGAATTTCGCTCGGGATCAAGATATTGTGAAAACCGAACAACAAACCCTACTGACACAGGAGGAGCAAGAGAAGAGGTGGAATTCTGAGAGAATCCGGAAAGCCAAGAACCATGAAGAGTTTGAAAGTGCTGCGAGCACAAGAGCAGGACATGCTGTGAGCATGTGGGATGAAAGTACCGAGAGCACGAACTTGCCAGAACCAGATAGGTGTTTGTTGAATGTCAGTGGGATGTGGTGGGAAGACGATGACTTATGTCTTGCCCACACAGACGAAGATTGGGCAGGCGCCCAACCAGATGATACTTAGTACCTCGATGAGGTGGACCACATGACTAGGAGCGGACGGTACTTCAAGCCCCCGCACCTCGACCAACCTGAAGCGTCTGGGAAAGATAAAGAGGCAGAGAAACAAAGAGAGAAGCAAATTGAAGAAGAAGCTGTACTAAGACAGTTAAAGAAAATACAGGCAGACATCTCCATCTGGGGACTGCTTATGGCTTCAAGGGTGCACAGACAGACCGTCCTATCTGCTATGGACAAGGCCAAACTTTCCATCGAAACTACGCCAGAGTAGCTGGTTGGGCTGGTTTTTCCGGGAGGAGGTTCCCCGGCATTAACCTTTTCAGACAAGGAATTGCCGCCTGAGGGCGTGAATCATAACAAACCCCTCTACATCTCCGTGGAATGTAGAGATAAGTGGATACCGGTGGTACTTGTTGATACCGGGTCTGCTATCAATGTCTGCCCAGTCAGAACGGCATATGCAATCGGGTTAAAACCCGCAGACTTCATACCAACCACTCAGGTGATCAGAGCTTATGATAATACCAGTAGGGAAGTGATGGGGACTGTCAAGGTTCAGACCCAGGTTGGTCCAGGACAACACAACATTGAATTTCATGTCTTGGACGTTCCCGCAACCTTCAACTTGCTCTTGGGGCGGCCGTGGTTGCACCAAGTAAAAGCAGTCTCTTCCACTCTGCACCAGATGTTGAAATACCCTCACGGGAAGGGGGTTGCAATTGTTTTCGAAAACTCATCCATCCATCCGCCGCCAGAAGTGTCTACGCCAGTTTTAGAGATCGAGCACGGCATCGAGGATGTGTTCTTATCGGGGTTCACTTTGGCGGAGGCCCGGGTAGTGCAGAATATTATGGCTGTGAATGAAGGTGTATACGTCAGTGCTCAATCCGTTTACCTCATGAACAAGCGGCAGGAAAGGGGTCACTGCGTTGGCCGAAGTGCCACACAACCCGCATACCTTTGGACTGGGTTATCTGCCCACCAAAGAAGGCTGGGTGAGGAAAGGAAAGGAAATGGCCGGCAGAGCCAGAGCGAAGCAGGCTGGGAAGCCTTTTGACATAATGCACAGGCCCATCCAGGGTACCCTGAACGGACGCTTTGTCCGGGAGGGGGAGGACTTTCCATTTTGCGGCTTCCCAGAGCCATGGTTAAACGCGGAGAAGAAGCGCGTACCAGGTTTCGAAATCTTCTTCGACCTGCAACTACTCGGGGATGATGTTGCCACAGAGCAGACAGACCCAACAACTGAGGTTGAGCAGAATAAGGCAGTGGATCCTGAGGGCACAGAATTGGAAATGGGGGTAGCACTGGCATGTCTCCTCTCTGATCCTCCGATCGACCAAGAGTGCTTGGGGGATAACTTCGTGGTGTCCATGATTGGGGATGAAACGGCCGCGAGCCGACCAGCAGCTATCTTGGATGCATCAATCGCACCCTCTCTCACTTGGCAGTACGAGGAAGGATTCTTATCCAGCAGCACCGGGTCAGGTAGTGAGCCGGAATCTGATTCCACCGAGTCCTGTGAGTCGGAATCAGGTTCCAGCTCGACTGAGTCTGAGGCTGGTACCCCTGGGGATGTTAACCCAGATACCACAGTCCTGTCCAGGTCGTCTTTTTCCTTTTCATTTGAGTCTGTTGTAACCGATGAATTGGACGATTTGGATGTACCTAATGAGAATGAACTATCTGTGGTTTCTGAGTACTTTTCTGTGCCCCTAATTTATTGCATCAATTCAGACTTTCAAAATTTTGATCAAAACGACGAGGACGAAGTTCCTCCGGTTTTACAACGTTTAATTGAGCAAGAGCAAGAGAGATTTGTTAAACCATTAATGGATGAAATCATTACCGTGAACATTGGTACTGAGGAGGACCCGCGACTGGTCCAGATTGGGTCCACGTTGTCTTCAGAGGAACGCGAGCGCTTAGTCGCTTTATTAAAAGAGTTCAAAGATGTTTTCGCGTGGTCCTACGAAGACATGCTTGGAATCGATCCTGAGATTGTACAGCATCGGATCCCCCTTGACCCCGAGGCCCGACCTGTCAAGCAGAAACTCAGAAGGATCCGCCCGGATTGGGCTCTCAAGATTAAGGAAGAGGTCACCAAGCAAATCGACGCAGGCTTCCTGCTGGTATCTGAATATCCGACTTGGTTGGCCAACATTGTTCCGGTGCCGAAGAAAGATGGCAGGATCCGGGTGTGTATAGACTTTAGGGATTTGAACAGAGCTAGTCCGAAGGACGACTTTCCCTTACCGCACATCGATGAGTTGGTAGATTTCACAGCAGGGCATGCATTGCTCTCATTCATGGATGGCTTCTCAGGATACAACCAGATAGTGATGGCGCCAGAAGACAGAGAAAAGACTGCATTCACCACCCCGTGGGGAACATACTGCTAGCGAGTAATGCCGTTTGGGTTGAAGAACGCTGGAGCTACTTATCAACGGGCCGCGACCACAATACTACATGATATGATCCACAAAGAGGTTGAGGTGTATGTGGACGACAAGATTGTCAAGTCCAAGGAAAGAGAGGGCCACTACACCGCCTTGCACAAGTTTTTTCAAAGGATCAGGGAATTCCGGTTGCGGCTAAACCCTCAGAAATGTACGTTTGGTGTTACAGCGGGAAAAATGCTAGGGTTTCTGATTACACAACGGGGCATCGAGGTCGACCCTTCCAAAATCAAGGCCATCCTAGAAATGCCACCACCAAGGACTGAAAAGGATGTGCGAGGCTTTCTGGGTAAAGTGCAATTCATAAGACGGTTTATTTCAAAACTAACCTTGACTTGTGAACCACTTTTTGGCCTTCTCAAGAAAGGAAAGAAGTTCCAATGGGACGGCCGATGTCAAGCTGCATTCGAACAAATCAAAGAATATCTACAGAACCCACCCGTTTTATCGCCACCAGAACCAGGGAAACCGTTGATTTTGTATCTGTCAGTAACTGAAACTACAATGGGCTGCATGCTTGCACAAGAATCAGAAGATAAGGTGGAAAAAGCCATCTATTATTTGAGCAAAAAGATGTTGGAGTATGAGACCCGGTATACACCGCTGGAAAAGGCTTGCTTAGCTCTGGTATGGGCTACCAGGAAGCTGCGGCACTACCTGTTAGCTCACTCTGTAATGTTGGTTTCACGACTTGATCCCATCAAATATCTCTTCGAGAAACCAGCGCTTACGGGTAGGCTAGCTCGTTGGTTGCTGTTGCTCTCCGAATTTGATCTCACGTACGTGACGCGCAAGTCAGTAAAAGGAAGAGCAGTGGCAGAGTTCCTTGCCGACCACCCGGTTGAGGGGGATGAAGCAGTTGAATATTTGTTCTCGGATGAATCAATTTTGCATATCGACGATGAAACTTGGACGATGTACTTTGACGGAGCATCAAATCAACATGGGTATGGGATAGGAGTGTTACTGATAGCACCCGACAATTCCCGTATCCCTCTAGCCTTCAAGCTCCGGTTCAAAGTCTCGAACAATGAAGCAGAATACGAGGCGTGCATCGCTGGTCTAGAAGCAGCCCTAGAACTAGGGGCAAGACGGTTGGACGTCATTGGGGATTCGAACCTTGTTGTGTCTCAAGCTAAAGGAGACTAGAAAGTGAAAGAGGAAAAGATGATGATGTATCACCAAACCTTGGATTTGCTGATTCCTCTGTTTGAGAAGCTAAGTTTTACTCATCTACTAAGAGAGAACAACAGGTTCGCAGATTCGCTAGCAACTCTATCATCTATGATAGACATCCCGTGTGGAGTCCGAATGCGTCCAGTTATCATCGACCAGAAATTTGCACCTGCCTATGAGTCGATTGCAGCCATAGATGAAGTTCAGGACGAACACCCCTGGTATTACGACATCTGGAACTTCTTGGAGAAAGAAGCATACCCGTCAGGGGTAAATGCCAAAGACAAGAGGGCAATCAGAAGAATGGCAGTCCAGTTCATCATCTGCGGAGGTAAACTGTATAAACGGGGTCATCTGGGAATGCATAAACTGTGCGTTGATGCTGAAGAGTCAAAGCGTTTGATGGAAGCCATCCACGGGGGTGAATGTGGTGCACACATGAATGGGGTAATGTTGGCACGGAAGATCCTTAGACAAGGTTGTTACTGGTCCACCATGGAGGAGGATCGTATTGGCTTCGTCCGGCGATGTCACAAGTGTCAAATTCATGCAAATCGCATGAACATCCCGCCGTCAAAGCTGTACAACATGACTTCGCCATGGCCGTTTTCTGTCTGGGGAATTGATGTAATCGGAGCTGTTACGCCAAAGGGGTCGAATGGGCATGAGTTCATCTTGGTAGCGATAGATTATTTCACAAAGTGGGTTGAGGCCTAATCTTATGCAGTGTTGAAGGCTTTGCATGTAGCAAAATTTATCAGAAACAACATTATCTGTCGCTACGGGGTCCCAAATGAAATCGTTTCAGACAATGGTTCCCACTTCAAAAAGGAGGTGATCGATTTGTTGGAGAAATACAATGTGGCTTTTCATAAGTCGTCTACCTACCGGCCGCAAACCAACGGAGCAGTTGAGGCCGCCAACAAGAACATCAAGTGCATACTACAGAAGATGGTGGAAACCTATCGGGACTGGCCAGATAAGCTGCCATTCGCTCTGTGGGGCTACAGGACTTCGATCAGAACTTCTACCGGGGCGACTCCGTACTCATTGGTTTATGGGATGGAGGCCGTTCTGCCTATTGAGATTGAGGTCCCGTCATTACGAGTATTGGCCGAGTGCCAGATAGCCGAAGCGGATTGGCAGCAGGGCAGATTCGAGGAACTCATGCTTTTCGATGAAAGAAGGCTGAAAGCACTGTACCACATCCAAGGTTATCAACGCAGAATCGCCCGGGCTTTTAACAAGAAGGTTAAGTCTAGGAATTTGAAAGAAGGAGATTTGGTACTGAAAGACAACCGAGCTCGCATCCACGACCCAAGGGGCAAGTTCATACCCAATTGGACTGGTCCCTATATTATCAAGTCAATCTGGTCAGGTGGAGCTGTGGTTCTGATGGACCTAGATGGCTTAGAGTTTTCTCAACCGATCAACATGGACAAGTTGAAGAAATATTACCCCTGAGAGGCTCGCTAGGCCGAAAACCCGAAAGGGCGACCTAGGCAAAATTCAGAGCATAGAAAATTTGAAATTATAAAAACTGAGCTCGCAAGGTTGAAAACCCGCAAAGGGCGGCCTTGGCAAAAGTTAGAGCGCAAAAGGAGAGTAAAAATACCCGAGCGAACCCAAGCCTGAACTACGTAAGGCTTGATTCCCATCTATGGGATACGTAGGCAGCTTCATCCTGAAGTTCAGCCCCAATCTTTTCCCCGATCAACTTTGTCCATTTGATCATCTCAGTCATCTCTATTCATCAGCATTTATCGTGATCTCCGGTACAGTGTTATTCAGACTAGGGGCAACTTTCCGTTGCAATGAAGTGTTGCAGCGCCATCCAGACTAGGGGCAACTTTCCGTTGCTATGAATCGCCGAGGCACTTTTCAAACTAGGGGCAACTTTCCAGTTGCTAGGATCTGGGGTTGTGCATCTCAGTGACAGATCTCAGGCGTGTCCAGTTCTGATCCATATCAAAAATAGTTTTGAAAAGTTTTAATAAAAGTTGACTTTGTTCAAATTAATCTTTTCACAACTAAGACCATCTTTGGACCAAAACGGAGAATTTTCAGTACCACAACCTTCAACTTCTTTGATTTCAAAACAGAGTTCTCTCGCTCTTGCATACAATTGAAGTTGCTTTTTATTACACTCATAACGAAAACTTGAAAGTACTAATAAAGCAATAAATCTGGGGCATAGTCAAGTCAGATGTCCCTGCGCCCCCTGCCAGAGCTAGTTGAAGCCTCTGATGCCAACCTAGGCCCAGTCTGTGCTTCTTCGTTGAGCCAATCCCAGCACTCGTCAGATAAAGTGCAACTGAAAACAGGGGTAGGGGATAGGAGCTCTCTAGTCCTCCAGGCCGTAGTATGTCGAGCAAGGTGTGCACCTCGAACCAGGAAAGTGACCGGGTATTCAACCCCCTCCGGAGGGCAAGTCTGATCATGACCAAATTGGCACAGGATACGGAATGGGAAATAGAATACACAATGGGTTAGGCCAATCAAACGGATCCCAGTATCCTGGAACATGCTATAGCTCATCGCCGGAAGGTTAAGCCAAGGACAGCGCCAAGCAATGCGTTCAGCTGACAAGTTGCACATCCATTCAAACCACCATCTCTCATCAAGGGCGTCAACCAGGCGTTGTCGAAAGAAGTAGCCGCGGGTTGAGTAAGCAGGGCAAGAGTCCACAACTTGCAATTTATCCATCAACCATATCTGGGGAGGGATGAAAAATGAGAGAATAAAGAATAGAGAGATGTGCGATGAGAGAAAAGTAAGATAAGGGTTTTGTGAGAAAAACCGAGCCCGAGGGCCGAGTGATGTGAGCAAATACATATGTGAGCTTGGGTGGGAAACATTACCTGCAGCAGTAGTGGACTCCCCACAAACCTGGTTGTCTCTTGGCGATAGAAGGCATCCAAACCTAGCAGCGTCTCGGCCAATGTCATGGCGATACAGCTCTTTCCTTCCCTCAAGCCTTGAGCGACTTCAATCAAACGGATGCTAGCCCCTCCGGAGCCCGAGACAAACAGAAAATGAGATAGCATGCACAAGCAGAGGGCATGTTGTCGGAAACCTTGCCAATGATGGTTGCTGTGGTCACCGGCATCAGAGAATCGGTAAATCAGGCTCGGAATATCCAACATGCCGTTACCAATCAGAGATCGAGCATCATGCGCGTTGAGACCGCACATCCGCCCTAAAGCTTGGGTATGGCCAAAACGAGACTGAGGCAAGATCTCTTCTGAGCATTCAGACTCCATCAAAGCTTGAAAATCTTCAAAAGTAGGACATACCTCTTGCCCTCCGAAGCTGAAGACATGCGTCGCCGGGTTCCAAAATCTCACTGTGGCATGGAGGAAAGGAAGGTGCAATGGAGTCCGGCCCAGCGTGAATAGTGCATTCAAGCCGAAACCCCGGAAGTTCAACTTTTCCGAACCGTCCAAAGAAGAGATCCAAGATGTGAGATTTTCTGCGAGAAATGCCTCCATTTTTGTGCAAAACGGTGATGAAATGAATAAGTTCCAAGGTTGGGGCTTTTATAGAGGGGTAAAATACTATTCAAAGGACACGTGTCAAAATTCTGGGGGTTGCGGGAGAGGTGGCCGGCCGGCCATCTATTCTAGTAGGCCGGCCACCCTCTAGTCTCCAGATGCAAAATGTGTTCGGCCACGCATTGGTCCTGTCTTGCCCTCCGGAAAGGAAGTTTGAGGCATTTCTAGGCATCGGGAACGTCGAAGGTCTCCATTTCTCTCAGTTTCGGATACGTTCCATCATCCAGATCGTCCGTCCGAAGTACGCTTAGTTGTATTTTTGCTTATCGAGTTGTTGTTTTGCTTGTCGAGTTGTTGCTTTGTTTATCGAGTTGTAAGTTTCGTCGAGCTGTCGCATTTTATGTTTTTGAGTCGTTACTTTTTTGTTTACGCGATTTTGTTGAGTCTTGTTTATTGAGTCGTTAACATTGTTGTACTTTGCTTATCGAGTTGTAAACTTGCTAAGATTCTGTTATTTCTTAGTGAGTCGAGTTTTTTTTGATTTGTTGCGTCGGTTCATTACCTGACCCGGTAAATACACAAGGCATATTTTTCATTCAATTCCATTTTGTGCGAAATGATGCGTTGCGATGCTAAGAACTTCAAATACAAACATCTTTTCAAAAAGCTGTTTCATTCCATCATGTTTTACAGCAAAGTAAAGGTACAAGTTTTACAAAAAATAAAACTGCCTAACACTATGCAAGGTGCTACAAACTACTAGCAAAAAGTAAAATAAAGAAGGAAATAGCATCAATATTCTCAGGAACGGGAATGAGGAGGCCCTCTCATCCTCTTCTGCGGGATAACCTCTGCACCATCATCACCATCCGGATCAGAGCTATCATCCTCCGGATCCCCCTCAGCTTCGTCTCCACTCCCGGAACCAAGACCGGAGCCTCCCTCCCCAGCGGATGTCTCTGACTCACGGTCTGCGACCCCCTCCTCCTCCTCCTCAATAATGGGTGCCCTACGTCTGCGAGACGACCCTGCTCCTCGAGCTCCTCGAAAAGGCCTAGATGGCCCAGCTCCCTGAGAAGGCCTAGATGGCCCAGCTCCTCGAAAAGGCCCAGATGGCCCAGTACCTCGAACAGGTCCAGTACCTCGACTTCCCTGAGAAGGCCCAGGTAGCCCGGCCTGCGGCGGAGCATATACAGGAGGCATCTGAAAATGAAGAGTTCAATACATCAGTTCAAATATGGAAGGCAGATGCAAGTACAGTATGCGAGTGGGGTGTGTGCCAAATGTGCTCTACACAGCCCATCAATACAGCAAGATGTTCAAAACTAGCGTGTCATCAGAAATATGCTAAATACAAGGAAGATGGATAATACCTGCACACCCATGATGGCCATCTGTGCCTTCCTCCGTAGGATCATGCCCTCGAATGTGGCCAGCATCCCGAACAGCTCTTCTGTGTACTCAACTGGGGGCTACAAATACAAATGCAAAAATATCAGTGAGGGAATGAATGTCCAAGTAATCTGATTGATAAATCAAAGCTGTAAAACATACCGGGGGTGAATCAGGATCCCAGACATATCTGTGGTCAGGAAGAGGAGGCTCTAGCGGGACCTGGTAAGGAGTCCCGAACCGCCAACTCGTCAACTCGGTCGGCATGTCTGGCCACCCAGGATGATGATGAAGAGACGGAGGGATCGGAGGAATCGAACTACCTCTACCCCTAGATGCACCAGCCCTGCTAGAGGAGGGGATATCCGTAGCACCGGCACGACTCGAAGATGGTACATCAGTAGACCTCCGTGACGGAGCACGCACTCCCGTCAAAGGGGGCATCAGATATATACGACGATAGGTGGCGTAGTCCCCCTCCATGAGATGTAACAAAGCATCGGTGCCATGCATAGCACTAATGACCTCCTGGGCAGAGAGTCTATCGGCAGTCTGCATAGTGGCTGGAGGTACAGCAGGAGGGTCCTGAGAATCGTACCCCCATACCTGATGCAGGAAGCGTTCCCCTAGGAACCATGCCCTACCAACAGGTCCTTCGAGCAGGAACCTATACTGGGAAGTGCCCGACCCTCCGGGATACTGATGTCGGAGATCGTCACCAAAGACCGCCCAGGGCTGCCAAGTAATATGCGGATAACCAGTGCATAAATCAATCAGAAATCAGGAATATATAGGGCAGATCAAAGATGAAAATGAAAGGAACTGAGAGTTCTGAAATACCTCTGTCGTCCGCACAGTATCAAAATACTGTCGCAGGTAGAAGAGAGTCTCTCGAGGTCTCGCTCGGTGCTCGCCCTCGAACACTAATGAAAACGGAGTCATAAGGAGTCCTGCCACCTCCATCTCCGGGGCTAATGTGGGAAAGTATACGTACACCCATAGCTGAGAAAAGCAGCGCAGAGTATGAATACAAAGTGCTAAAGGCAGAATACAGAGTGCAAAGTGCGCCGGTGTGTGCAATGAACAAGTAATAAGGAGCAGAAATGTAAATCAAGAGGACAGAACGTACCTCCCAGGCTCTTCAATAGCCGCCAAGTAAGTCTCCCCGCCCGCGAGAGGCTGCACTCATGTAACAATAGAGGGTAGCCAGGCCAGCGCCACCCCAGTCATACCGGCTGACCTGTGATAGGTCCACTAGGGCACTCAGAAGATACAACCCAACAGTGTTCCCCCTATCGGCAAACAGAGTGGTGCCAAAGAGGAACATAAGGAAACCTCGGGCGTACTGCTCAACCTCCTTGGGAGACTCAGGCTCCATCTCCGGCCTCCGAAAACGGGAAGAGAACCAGGTGTACCGGACTCTCCCGGAAGCTCTGTCTACAGGTGGGCGAGCCCCCAATAGATGTGTCCAAGCGGCCTCCTACTCTCCCATATCCTCGTCATAAGGTATGGGCCAACCGCCTATGTCTAGGCCAGTGAGTACGGCAAAGTCCAGCGGAGTCATGGTCATATCCCCAGTGGCAAAAAAGTGGAAGGAATTGGTGGTGTCCCACCATCTCTCCACCAAAGCAGCTAACAAAGTCCTGCTGGCAGGACAACGTGATAATCCCACACAGAATGCTCCGAACCCTGCTAGATCGACCAGATCCCGGACAGCCTCTGGAAGCTCAGCGTACCAGTCCCTCGCGGCGGTAGAGCGGTACCCTCGCACGTTCCGAGAGCCACCCTGCATTCAGAATGAATACATGTGTTCAGTACACAAGGAAATGTAAGCTGTGTGCAAATGAAATGTAAGCTGTGTGCAAATGAAGAAGCTGTGTGCAAAATGAAATGAAGTAGCTGTGTGCAAATGAAATGAAGTAGCTGTGTACAAAATGAAATGCAAGCTTTGTGCAAATGAAACGAAGTAGTGGGCTGCGTGTTCACTTCAAAATCTGGGCTGCGTGTTCAGTAAATCTGTGTTTTGGGCTGCGTGTTCAAATCTCAATCAGTGGGCTGCGTGTTCACTTCAAAATCTGGGCTGCGTGTTCAGTAAATCTGTGTTTTGGGCTACGTGTTCAAATCTCAATCAGTGGGCTGCGTGTTCACTTCAAAATCTGGGCTGCGTGTTCAGTAAATCTGTGTTTTGGGCTGCGTGCTCAAATCTCAATCAGTGGGCTGCATGTTCACTTCAAAATCTGGGCTGCGTGTTCAGTAAATCTGTGTTTTGGGCTGTGTGTTCAAACCTTAATCAGTGGGCTGCGTGTTCACTTCAAAATCTGGGCTGCGTGTTCAGTAAATCTGTGTTTTGGGCTGCGTGTTCAAATCTCAATCAGTGGGCTGCGTGTTCACTTCAAAATCTGGGCAGCGTGTTCAGTAAATCTGTGTTTTGGGCTGCGTGTTCAAATCTTAATCAGTGGGCTGCGTGTTCACTTCAAAATCTGGGCTGCGTGTTCAGTAAATCTGTGTTTTGGGCTGCGTGTTCAAATCTTAATCAGTGGGCTGCGTGTTCACTTCAAATCTAGGCTGCGTGTTCAGTAACTCTGTGTTTTGGGCTGTGTGTTCAAACCTTAATCAGTGGGCTGCGTATTCACTTCAAATCTGGACTGCGTGTTCAGAAAATCGGAGTTTGGGACTGTGTGTTCTACTCTCAATTAGTGTGGGCTGTGTGTTCACCATCAACTTGGACTGCGTGTTCAGAAAATCGGAGTTTGGGACTGTGTGTTCTACTCTTAATCAGTGTGGGCTGTGTGTTCACCATCAACTTGGACTGCGTGTTCACAAAATCGGAGTTTGGGACTGTGTGTTCTACTCTTAATCAGTGTGGGCTGTGTGTTCACCATCAACTTGGACTGCGTGTTCAGAAAATCAGAGTTTGGGCTGCGTGTTCTACTCTTAGTCAGTGTGTGCTGTGTGTTCACCTTCAAATTCGGGCTGTGTGTTTGACAAATCAGTGTTTGAGCCGTGTGTTCATTTCTTAACTAATGTGTACCGTGCGTTCACAATCAATCAGTCAATGAGCCTACTGTTCAGAAATTCAAGTGTTTAACTAACACGTTCAGGATGCAGGCAAAGTACTATGTCATAAGCTAAAACTGTGTGTTCAAGCATGGCAAAGCTACAAAGTGCACGAAAATGCAGAAAATAAAGTAAAATACCTCTCGTGCATCGTGAGAGAGGTGTTGCTCCGGCTCTCGCAGAAGTAAATCCCCGGGTGCCCGGTCATTGAATCCAGTGAAACGACGAAAAACGGCCCGCGGAAGCATATGTACTGGTGGGGCATATCTCCCCGGAATAAAAGGGCGGACTGTCGGGGGCAATGTCATGACATCAAAATCATCCCCGGCACCTGGAGGACCTCCACCATGAGGGTAATCACCCGCCATTTCAAGAAATCTGCAAAAATGAGCAAAATAAGCCAAAATTGGAAAAAGTCAACAAAAGTCAACTCCCGGGAAATGAAAAAGTCAACAAAAGTCAACTCCCGAGAAAATCTTCCAAATATTGAGACAAACTTACCTCAAGTGGTGAAAATGAGAAGAGAAGCCCCGAAATCGAAATTTAATCGGTCCAAAGTGCTTAAAACTGAAAGATTTCGCGAAAACAACTTGCGTGGAAGGCCGAAAAGCGCGTATAAAATGCAGATCTGAAGAAAAAAATGGTTTGGGGAGCAAGGGAAGGAGTTTTTGCAGCTGTGGAAGTGATTTCGGAGGCATTGGATGAGGATATATATAGAAATGAGGAAAATGACAAAAATGCCCCTGCTTTTGGGCAGGTGGCCGGCCGGCCACCTTTTCTGGCTGGCCGGCCATTTGCTTTTTCTTTCCTAGCCGGTGGCCTCCCCTGGGGCAACCACCTGGCCGGTGGTGTTCCCCACACCCCCCCTCTAGCTCTCTGCAAATTTTGAGGAAGATCGGAGTTCCCGGGACCTGAAAAAGTTCAAGAAAAGTGCACTTTCTGGCGCGAAATTGCTCCGCCGGAACTTTAGCTGCAATTTCTGACATGTGTCTCATCATTACTCATCAAAATCAAGGTGTATCCTTTTTGAATATGTTGTAACCTCTCCGGGAGGTGAATCAGAGGCCGCGATCAAGTTGCCTTCACCGAAATGCGCGTTTCCCAGCTCGTTGTTTCGCAACAAACGGGGCGCCCTGATTTATGCTCGTTTTGCATTGTCGTGCATATAACTTGTATTCTTATGAGCATTTTGCATCGTCATGCATGATTTCTTGTTGTACCATACCTCTGTGCTTGAGCATGCGTTGTCACGCGTGCTCCTTTCTCGCATTGCGATGCATTCACTCGCCGACACTGCGTGTGTCAAACTTTCGGAACCACAGGAATCACATTGAATATATGTTGTTAGCATATTGTTCTTGTTGAATTTCTCTCTTTTGCAGGCACGATATTGTATGTACGGTTCATTTGAGGCTGGTGCGACCAGACGAATCGCGCAGGTATCGTATCTTCTCCGTGTGAGGCGCGACGAGAATTGAATGATTCTCCGCATTCCTAACTGCATGAAATGTAGTTGTTGCTTTGCATTCTTGCTTAAAACTGTTGCATCTATTTGCGAATACTTGCCTCATTACAGCTTGCTGCACTTGCATGATCGTTAAGTTACATCTGGCTCCGTGCATATCACTTGGCATTTTGCCCCTGCCTGCGGGGCACGCCTGCGGGCACATATCTCTGTGCATCTTGTATGATTGTCTAAGTCTTCGGCCTTGTCAAAAAATGGGTCGTCTCTGGGCTTTGACATTCACTCCCGTCACTTTGTGACTTCCGAGTTCTGTCAAAGAGGGGCAACTGTAGACACCCATTTTTGACCGACCTTAAGACTCAGACGGTCACCGATTGGGCACTCGGTGATGTTGCATATTGTGCTCGTTCAGAAGTCTCAGAGTCGCGGCCGTGCGCCCTGCCTCCGGACTTCCGAACTCTCTTCTGTGCCTTGTCTCGGTTTGCGAACCGGACTCGATTTTCTCTGTTTTCTTTCCTGAGGGGAGGGAGAGGTCCCGTAGACCATCTCTCAGTGGCCGCGGGATACATTTCGTGCCCGTAGGCCATTTTGCCCATTTCGGAGCCCGGTTCCCGGTTTTCGGAGCCGTCAGGCCGTGTGCCTCGGTTCGGGACCACCCAACCATCTCCGATTCCTCCGGTTTCTGGCATGCATCTCATTTACTCCCTTTCGAGGGGACACTGGGGTCTTAGATACCCACTTCGCAGCCAAAACACCACTTTCGGTGCTTACGGCCGGTTTTTCGGGACCCCGAACTGCGTGTTTTGGCCCCCGAGCATTCGTTTTGCATCGGTTTTTGTTCATTTTTGGCAGGTACCTCTGTTTTATCATAAGGAAGATCACTGGAGGGTGGGGAGGATAGCAATTGTCTCAGCAACCAGTTATACTCCTCCGGCGCCCCCGCGGGCCCGTTTTTCTCACTTCCGGGGCTAATGTTGAACACCCTAGGGCCATTTTCTTCGAGCCAAAACTACATATTTGTGTTGTACAACACATGGAGGACCCCTAAAAAATAGAGGCCAGACAGTAATTCTTCTTTTCATTTTTGAACCTCTCCTAAAGGTGGCTTGTTGTCTCTCCTGTTTCAGAGTTGCCAGATTCCAACCACAGGGCCTTGTTGTACACACTTGGGAGGACAATCAACCTTTGGTGGCCCGACTAGAAACTTCCACTTTCCATTTTTGCCCCTTGGCCGGCCGGCCATGGGTGGTGGCCGGCCGGGCCACCTCCAGTAAAGGTGCCTAGCCGGCCATGCTCCCCTTAGTGCATACTTTACAGCTGTATAGCTGTTTCCCCCAGAAAATTTCTGTATCCGGGGGATATTTTGGGAGGGAAAGCTTGGGTGCATTTCCCTCCACCTTTACACCCCTCCTTTTGTCCATATAAGGAGCCTCCCAACTCTAGAGAAAGGTTAGAAAAATTGTTTTTGAGCATATCTCTCTCTATCTCTCTCAAACTCTCAAGTTTTGGTGCCATTTCTTCATCATCTTCAAGCTCTACCATCACAACTCCATTCCAGCAGTTAGGAGAGCTTTCCAGCAGCTAAGATGCTCCCATTCTTCAAGCAAAAGGCAACCAAGACTTGTCTACAAGGGTAAGTCTCATTTTCTCTCTTTTGTAGCGCTTTCTTGCCTCATTTCTTAAGCCTATTTTCTTATTGTTTTGAGCTCCTACCTTAACTGAAACTAGGTCTATTTTTAGCTATTCTTCATGTTTGTTCAAGGGCTCAACCCTGTTTGAGCCCTCTATGATGCACTTGCTTCAATATCATCTTGTATGTCAATATTTTGCATGCTTTTTCTAGCCTAATGAGTGATCTGTTTTCGAGCATGATGTAAACTGCAAGTGGGCCTATTTTGAGTCCCTCTCCAACATTGAAGAAGGGGCTCAACCCCTGTTTGGCCTCTCCTATCATGCACTTACTTCATAATCCCTCATATTTACCGTAAATTTGCATGATTTGTTTGGTCTACATGTAGTCTGTTTTGGAGAATTTCATGAACTGTGAGTAAGCTTATTTTGTGTCCCTCTACAACATTGTAGAAAGGATCAACCTTGTTGGGGGTCTCCATGTTGTGCTTGTCTTTATATCTCTCTTTGGCCCCCATTTTTGCATGCTTTTTTAGGCCTATCTAGCTTCTGTTTTCGGCCATGAGCAGTACTGAAAATATCCATATTTTGGCCTTCTTGTCATATTTCATTAAGGGTCTTTTCTGGTTTGATAAATGTTTGGGGTACCTCATGTTATAGCCCTTATGTATCCTAGTTCTTGCATGGCATTTTTAGCATGTTTTTCATACTGAGTTCGGGGATGTATTCTACTGTAAATGTTCATATTTTTAGTCCCTCTTCAGTGTTGTAGAAGGGGTATTTTGCTGTCTTGAGCATTTCATGTATCACTTGCTTCATACCCTCCCTTGTGGAGCCATTTTTGTATGCCATTGTTGTCCTATCTATGCTCACTATTTCGCATGTTTTGTACTATAAAAAATGCTATTTTGGGCTGCCTTGCTACTGTTTTGCATGTCATGTACCAATTATGCATATTTAGCATGGCTGTAGGCCATTTCGGGTGCTTAATATCGCATTTCGGGACCATTCCGTGCATTTGGTGTCATTTCCCCACCTTTCGGGACTGTTTTTGCATCATTTGTGAGTGCTGAAATTCCATTTGCATGTTTACATATCATTTTCCATGTCATTTCGTGCCTTAGGGCCATTGCCTCGGTTTGCGTGCCCATGTGCGCGCACTTCGAGGCACTTCATTTTCATCCATCGGCCTCTCATGTGAGTACGGCTGAGGCCCTCTCATGTTAGTGTAAGCCCAATTTGCATTGTGTACGCCATTTTCATACCTTTATGTCATTGCCTCGGTATGCGTGCCCGTGCGCACGCATTTCGAGGCACCCTCATGTTCATCCATCGGCTTCTTACATGGGTGTGGCTGAGGCTCACCCATGTTAGTATAAGTCCATTTTGTATCCTGTATGCCATTTTAGTCTTATTGCATTCCGTATACCATTGCCTCGGTTTGTGTGCCCCGTGCGCACGCATTTCGAGGCACCTCAGTTTCATCCCGATGGCCTCCTGTGTGAGTGTGGCTGAGGCCCTCTCATGTTGGTGTAAGCCCATATTGCATCGCATATCTCATTTTAGTCTTATTACATTTCCGTATGCCATTTTCTCGGGTTTGCGTGCCCGTGGACACGCATTTCGAGACATCTCATTTTGAGGCTCATTATATATCATATTTTAGGGCCGTTTCGTGCCTTTATGCCATCACCTCGGTTTGAGTGCCAGTGTGCACGCATTTCGAGGCACTTTGTTTTGCATCTCATGGCTTCTTATGTGAGTATGGCTGAGGCTCTCTCATGTTAGTGTAAGTCCATTTTGCATTGTTTATGTCATTTTAGTCTCATTGCATCGTATATGCCATTGCTTCGGTTTTGCGTGTCCGTGTGCACACATTTCGAGGCACTTCACTTTTATCCGACGACCTACTGATCGTGAGTGTAGCTGAGGTCCACTCATGTTAGTGTAAGTCCAATTGCATTGCCTATGCCATTTCATGCCTTAGGATCATTTTTCTCGGTTTGCGTGCCCATGTGCACGCATTCCGAGGACATCTCATTTCATGACATTGTGTATGTTAGGATTGCATATTAGTTGCATTCATGCACTCATCATGCATATTGCATCGTGTTCGGGATAGGAGTTAGCCCGGGGCACGGGAAACGAGGCACGTTCCGTACTCCGAGTGACGGAACGGGTCTCAATTCCCAAGTCACCGACACTCCGGATTACCCATGATGGAGTTAGGTTTTGTTGTAGCATTCATCTGCATTCACCCCATATTGAGTTGTGCAATCCGACTCCTCGGCCATCATGGATCGATATGCGTGATTGGTGTGGCATGAGGATCGAGGGCATGCATATATTTGTGAAATACATTGCTATGCCCCTCTCCTGCTCTCTGTTGCAGCAAAATGAAGAATCAGCAACTTTTCGGAGTCTGGCACGCATTTCGAGAAACGTCGCAAACAGAGGCGGATTGGGGCATCCCCAGTGGATCTCCGCACAAGCAGCCCAACATGCATCATTTCATTATCCGGAGCAGAGTCAAGGCAGCCCCTGGCTTGCACGCCAATTTTGCAGCTTTCTTATTTAATTTGATAATTAATTAGGAATTTGTATATTTATTATTCGGACTGTATATTTTTTCGGACTGTATTATTCTTTTATTTCGGACTGTATTATTATTTATTCGGTACCCTCTGTGCGAGGGCAATAATTGTAATAACGTGTGGGTGAGTGTGATGTATGTCTTCCAACCCCACGTCTTTCTTCCGTTTTATTTACCCGCTTACGATGGGGTTAGATATAGGGCATATTTCAATTAGCATACAGTATGACAGCATGTTTGCATCGTTCATCTGTTTTGCACGCACCGGGGCTCGGCGCATCATACAAACTGCATTCGTATTTCAATTCCAAATTGAATACATTGATAGCTGTAGCATTCCATATGCCATGTTTAGAATAGCCGAGCCTGCTATAGTTTGCATCTTTGCATGTGTTGCATTAGGCATTACAGTATATCTTAGGATCATACATGATTTCTAATCGGTTTTCTGTTTTGGCTTGGAGTACTCGGTAAGTTTTATGCTTTAGCATCCTTGCATGCGTGTGAGTGTTGCCATGATAGCACGCTTACCATGAGGCTAAATGCTTATGTGATATAACTGCCTTGAATGCCTGTGGGTGGAGGTTGAGTTATTTGAATTGGGACAATTCATCAAATGCTTGTTTTAAGCCCACTAAATGGTGGCAAAATCATGTTTTCTAAAGCCCACCCGAGGGTGGCAAATCCACGTCTTAGCCTACTTGCGGGTAGCACCATCAAACCATTTTCAAACAAATAAACACGAGTGTTTTGTTCCAATTCAGGCGATTCAGTCTATACTTGTATGTTGTGCGCATCACATAGTAACCTAGGCTAATAACCGGAATAAGAACTCACAATGTTTTCAAAATCAGATATCATGGTTAGTAGAGGCCGGTCTTTGACCGGTGCGAGCGGGGGTGCTCACGAAGTGACCTTCCCCAATCGTATCCAAGTTCCCGAGCCGAGGCAACTTTGGTGATGACGGACACGTGGCCTTTGGCACCGAGTCAGGGTTTCCTAAATTTCCCATTTTAACATATTTAGGTGGCGACTCTGTATCTGGCGAAGTAGTCCATGTTTGGCACTTCTTTCAAAAAAATCTGTCTTCAAAAACGATTTGCCGGATTTGGACTCTTCGGTTCAAGATTAAGAAACCGTGACATTTGAGTCCTTCGAACTGTAGTGGACCCAATATCGAACCAGAACGGAGGGGACTCGCACTCCCTTTCCCACCCGGGATGCGTTCGGGGACGTCTACAGTTTCTGGCGACTCTGCTGGGGGATTTAGAGAACTTGACTCAAACTCGTGATATCTGGTTTTGACTACACTTGTGTGTTTCTTTGGCATTGCATTTGCATTGGTGCGCCTAGGACACCGTGTTTGCCATCTGCTATTCCTGAGCGGTTTGCCGGAGGCTTGTCTTGTCAAGGCATGTCCGTAAGGCTGACCGGTTACGGGCTCTGCCAGTATGGGAGCACAAACTCGGTTTTACCGGGGCACCCTTTTTGACCATGTCGACCTAGTGCATATTCGGATCCATAGTGACCATTCCAAACTAGTGACAGGTTGCTTACCCGTTTATAGGGTTGTTTGAAACCGCTGCGTGCGTAGTGAAACCCTAGCTCCTGACAAAATAGGACAGGGAAACCCTACCCCAACATAGGGGTGTTTTCAGCTCTCACTTATCTGCTATGTGCTTGTTAGAGTGTGTCTCTACAGGGAATGCATGTATCGGTTTATGAGTTCAGGTATCAGGCCTGCGGGCATCAGTTTTTTGAGATAGGGCGTCACGCCTGCGGGGTATCAGCCAGTTATTTGAGAATCAGTTGTCTGCGGATATCCGATTCAGTTTTGGGGAACAGTAAATACAGGAACAGTGATCAGTTGTTGAGGACAGTGTATTTTCAGCTTATCAACTGCATGTTGTATGCCCGACTGTGTGTTGTGTGTATTTAATTTAAGTTGTTATGCTGCCCGTTTTTTCTGGTCATTTATTTCCTTTTTGCTTTATTATCTTTTGCTAGGGCAGTTTTTAGCACGATTGCTTCCGAACCACTAGATACTCCCCAGAGCACTTTGGACACGAGGTCGCCGACTCAACCGATCCAAGGATCTCGTTGATGGACATCCCAGTGTTCCACTCTCTACCCCCAGTTATCAGAAGAAGGCCGAGAAGGCGCAGTGTGTCGGAACAGGGATTACCAGGACAGAGGGCTGCTTTGACAGTAAACAGTCAGGTTGAAATTTCTGTGTCTGCCATAGAGGTACACTTACCGGATATTCAGATGGAACCACAGAATACATCAGGGATGGAGGCTATGATGCGCCAGAT
>CM069906.1:149543699-149744281 GCA_036172215.1 Camellia granthamiana
TGTATAATTGGTCTGGCAGTTGGGTGGACATTTAATTGGTGACAGATGAAGTTTGGGTCAATGCCAGGCATGTCATACGGCGTCCAGGCGAACACTTCGATGTTAGAGGTCAAGAATTCCATGACCTCTATCCTCTCAGTGCTGGATAATGACGAGCCGAGCAAAAAGAACTTTTTCGGGTTTTTTTCATCTATTATTACCTACCAAGTCTTCCACTGCCTTCTGTTCAGCGGCTTTGCCCACTTTCACGAACAATTCATTGCTCTCAGGCTCTTCCACCATCTGTACATATCCCTTGGTGGCGCAGCTGCCATTTACTGTGACGAAGCATTGCTTGGACATAATTTAGTCTCCAAAGACCTCTTCAATTACCCCGGCTTCGTTGGGGAATCGCATTACTTGATGGTAGGTTAATGCTACCACTCTCATGGCATGCAGCCATGTCCTTTCCAATATTATGTTGTAAGTGGAGGGCACTTTCAATACCCAGAATTCCACTTGTTTAGTCATGCTTCCTGTTCTGACTAGGAGGATTATCTTGCCGACTGGCCACTCTGGCATTGAGTTGAACCCGATTAAGGGAGATACGGCAGGTGCCAAGTCTTTGTCCTTCAGTTTCAGTTGTTTGAAGGTTTCGTAATACATTATCTCGCACGAGCTTCCTTGGTCGATCAAAATCCGTTTGATATCGTAATCCATGACGCAGAGTGTGACGACCAGTGCATCATTGTGAGGGCAATATATCCTTGCCAAGTCTCTATCTGAGAAGGATATGACGTTCGTGGCTTCTGTTCTCCCCTTTTTGATGGTAGGTTGCGCACTTAATACCTCCCTTAAGTGCTCAGCCTTCTTGATTGTTCCCCTGAGCTCACATACCCGCTCAGGTTCGAATACCCCAGGTATTACGTTAATCATGCCTTGAGGTGGGGCGTTGATTGGCATTCCGTCTGCGTTGTTGTGGTTCTGGGGGGCTGGCTGCGTCCCTCCTTCTATGTACCAGTCCAAGTGACCAGCTGCCACTAACTCCTCCAGATGCTGTCTCAACGGCGTACAATTTTCAGTGCGGTGCCCCTTTTCCTTATGGAAGGTGCACCGAGATCTTTCGTCGTAGTCCTTTTGCTCTTCTCCCAGCTTAGCTGGTCATCTGACGAAAGGTTCATCACGTATCTCACTGAGAATTCGGTAGATTGGTTTCTTGAATACCGTGGTAATGGCAGTGCGGACTCTCAACCATCTTTTATCTTAGTCCTCTCTGTTGTCTCGCCTACCTCGCCCGTTCTTGCTTGGACGTTCTACCGTGTTAACTTTTGCCGTAGTTTTCTTATCTGGCGCTGCTGTTGCACCAGATTTTGCCTTAGCACGAGCGTTATCCTCCTCCACCTGAATATGTTGGTGCACTCTCTCCATCAAGGCTTCCATCGTAAGGGGTGGCGTCATAGTAATTGAATCCCTCAACCTGTTTCCGACTGGAAGTCCTCTTTTGTATTGTGCGATGGCGAGATTGGTGGGGCAGTCCCCTATCTGGATGAACGTCTCCCAGTAGCGACTGTTGTAGGATCTCAATGTTTTCTTGTCGCCCATGTCAATGGAGAGTAGCTGATCGATCTCCACTGGGGTCTTGGTGTTTGTTCTGAACCTTGTCACGAACGCCTCTGTCAATTGTGCCCAAGAGGCTATGCTGCCTTCTGGTAGCCTTTCGAACCAGGTTAAACCTCGGTCCCCAAGGCTTGATGGGAATAGGATGCACATCAAAGCCTCGTTTCGCCGGTATACTGCCATGACCTGGCGAAAGTGGTTTAAGTGCGAGTAGGGGTCTGTCTTCCCCTCATATGTGGTAAATTTGGGCTGCAGGAAGCCGGAAGGTAGGGGCGCGTTCTCAATTACCGGAACGAACGGCGAGGTCTACAGTCTTGCTAAGGCTTTGTCTGTCAGTTCGTAAGCAGGGCGCGCTATTGGCATTCCTACCTCGACGCTTCCATGTGTCTGAGGAGCCAACCGCTGAAGGCTTGAGACTCTGCGCGGGTCGCGCGCCCTGGTATCCTCTTTCCATCGTGCCCTTTCTTCTAGCACAGTTCATAAGTCGGACGATCTAGGCAATTTCGTCTGCCTAGATGATGTCTGGTGCGTGCGCGAAGGCCAATAGGTGCTTCCCTCAGTGTATGACCTCTCAGTTCTCGTTCTCTCAGACCTGAAGTAACGAGTCCTGGAAGTCCTAGATTGAGTATCGCCTAATCTAAGGCTTTTACTCTCTGCTTGTGATGGTATGGTATGCCTACCACGATCCTCCGAGTGGCGAGGGGGCGTGTTGCCTTTGCGCCCCTCTCTTGTCGCCACCCCTTTTCCCTTGATCTGGCGCTTCATGGCCTCCATGTCCGCCGCCATCTTCCTTATTAGTTCATCCTGCTCTTTTACACGATCCTCCAGAGCTTGAGGGTCGATTCTTCGCCTCTACCTTTCAGGACTTTGTGAGCGAGAGCGACGGGGGCTGCTGTTCCGCCTCCCCCTTACATCCCTCCGGGGGTTCTGTCCCTGGGGCTCTAAGTCCGCCATGGGAGGGATAAAAGGCAAACCTTCGAGCCTCCCACCCCCCTCTGGGGTTTGTCTATCGATAGCGGACTGCGGCAAATCTTCGTTGTGCGCCATTGCTCCCAATTAGCGAGGGAAACTTGATCAAGAGGTTTTGTTCTTTGTCTGATCTTCCCACAGACGGCGCCAATTGTACGGGAAAGAAATAAACCTTCTCGTATAATCCTATTGATCAAGTCTGCGCTCCTTCGTACATCGTCGCTTTACTCCCTGAAAACACAAACGTGAGCTAGCCGGCGGGTGTGTGCCGGATACCTCTCCGATGCCTAAGTCAGCAGAATAGACAAATAGACAAAAGCTCTGTGTATTCGGGAATCAAAGTTGTGTTACCTCTCCATAGGTGATGTTGTGAGCTTTTATAGGTTCCGTGTGACACAATCCTAGTAGGACTCTTACTCCTCTATGTAGAGTCCTCCTAGGAATCATATTCCTGAAAGATAATGCTCATCTTTCAACACCCCCCTCACTGCTCAAACCAAGTGAGATGGTCCTAGCTCGGTGGTATGTCCAAACGACCGAGCTAGCATTGCCATGGCACAATGACAATGTAACCGAGCTAACAATACTCATGTTACATTTATCCCGGCACTTTATGTGTAACATGTACCTCGGCTTCGCCTGTAGACCGTGCTAACCATAGCGTACTTGGACCGAGCTACTCAACAGCAAGGTCCTGAGTAGAAGCAAAAAATACCTCGGCTCAAGATGGTTTGACCGAGCTAACTGTCATCGCGCCGACCGAGGTAACCGAGCTAACCACCAAGCTCTTTCGGACCGGGCTATCTGCAAGGCTTCCCTGGACCGGACTAATTACAAGGCCCTTTTACTCAGCCCTTCTTACTGTGGCCCACAGAATGGCCCATTACCCAGCTCGGCCCAATTTACATATAAATTACCCTCTCAGTGCACAAATTAAATTACTTGGCACTTAGTTCAATTAGAATGAACACATAATTAATTAATTAAAATCACGATTAGCAAGTCCGGGTCATCACATTACAAGAAAATTATCACTGGCTGACAGTAGTCGTTAGAAAATTATTGTCATTTCAACAGTGGTTGTAACGCCCCAAATTTCTAGCCCAAATGATAATACAACAATCATGACTCTTTTAAGAAAAACCGAATATAAATCTCCAAACTTATATTACCTGATACAATAGTTCTTCATACAATAATACATTAATCCAACAACAAGTAAATAAACAAATAAATACCCCAAGGGGTTTACAAGTTTCCAAGGCTTGAGCCTGGTTACACAAAGCGGTTATTCAAACCCACACATATACAACCCTGGGCTTATACACAGAGTCACAACAAAATGAGAGTTTCGTACTCTCAACACACATTTCTTCGCCTTTAGTTAGGCGGCATCACCACATCTTTTCCTGCACAAAAATCCCGTAGGGTGAGTATAAAACCCAGTAGGAAATTCTTACAAAATATATACATTTTGTACAAGTCTCAAGAGATGAAATGCACATGCTATGCTATCAAGGGCGGAGGGAAGAAGGGTCCAGGGGGGTCAAGTGCCCCCCTTGGGTTTTGAATTTTTTTTTTTTTTTTTTTTTGGGGACAAACATAAAGAAAATATTTTAAATAAAAAAATTTATAAAAATATTATTTAAAGTGAAATGTCAATGGCATTTTTAAAATTATAAGAACAATAATGATTGTTTTAATTGAAAATAAAGAGACTACGATATTATTATCTATGAAAATTTCAATATAATGGTGATGTCTATCATTATTGACATGCAAACATAATTAATCTCAATAAAAATATAAAATTTATTGAATTGTTAGTTATATTTGACATGTAGGGTTCATCCTCTATGTGTTTCTTTACTATTGATTGGTAATATCACATGTCAATGATGACATGGTATGACTATTATATTGAATTTTTACACATATTTTGTATAAAAAATTATTTTATCATTATATAATTTATTTTAAAACTTTATATCTATGACT
The DNA here is from genome assembly GCA_036172215.1 of Camellia granthamiana. NCBI lineage: Eukaryota > Viridiplantae > Streptophyta > Magnoliopsida > Ericales > Theaceae > Camellia > Camellia granthamiana. The sequence continues at coordinate 149,548,263 of CM069906.1, forward strand.
TTTTTTTAATATTGTTTATGATACGCTAATTACAAATAACATTCACTTTGTTTGGTTTGAGTTTTCTAAAAATACTTTTCACAAAATTCTACTTTTTTATTTTTCGTATTTTTTTTACTGAATTTTTTAATATTTTATACAATTTTTTTTTAATTTTTGGACACACCTAACAATACACTTAAAAAGTATAATTTTTGCGAAAAAAATCTTTAAAAAATTCACTAAATACCAAAAATACAAAAATATAAAAAACAGTATATTTTTCGTATTTTTATGTATTTATTAATTTTTTAAAATATTTTTTTACAAATATTTTATTTTTTATAGATACATCTAAGTAAGATGCATCAAAAAAAATAAAAAAATGCTTAAAATTTTAAAAATATTCACTAAAAACAAAAAAATACGAAAAATAAAATAACTCAATTTTCAAAAAAATTAATTCAACAAACTAAAACCAAACACACTATTTTTTTTTTTTTTTTGAAGTCAATCGTAAAAATTTATGTGAAATATTTTTGTAAACATTTTTAATATTGTAATTAATAAGTGCCCCCTCTAATTTAATTTCTTGGCTCCGCCACTGCATGCTATGCCCCTTTTTTAAGATAAATTACATTTTCATCTTTTGAAAACCATCATGTTCAATGATGTCATGCAATTTCAATTGTTCAAAACTTAACAGTTTATTTCAAGGGCGGTAAATACGACTCTGGTAATCTCTAGGTCGGTGTCTGCAAGTAGACTATACAAGTACTAGAAATTTGTCATTTTTACCAGCATTGACTGGAATGCTCGACACCTATAATCTGTCATTTTTACCAGTATTAACTGGAAGACTCGACACCTATTCAATTTCATCTACATCACTTGTCAAGATTTACCACCGTATTTACCCCAAAACTAATTCATGGAAACTTGTTTCTCAACATTCTTTTTTCAATGCAAGTTTTCAAATCAATTTTCAAAGTTTAATATAATCAAATGAATTGATATGCCAATAACACAAGATGAATATAAATACTTTTATTCCAATTCATCATCCAAGGAATAACACAATTCCATCTTCTCAAGTATCCTCAACAATTAGTCATTTCAAGACTATTTCAACGTTTTGAATAATAATTTCCAAAATGAACAACAATTTTCATATTCCCTGAAATTCATCATTTCTATAAATATAAATAAGAAATTTTCGAAACATCCATTTATTTTGACACACAAAATAAATATAATAATATCATTCATGGATTTTCAGTCTCTTTAAAAAAATCTCCAAATTCTAGGTTTTCTCACTAAAACTATACAACTCAAATCCTTTGAAAGAAAAACTTTTCAAAATCATCTTTTCTTCAATCAACCAAGATCAAAACCCATAAGATCATTTTAAAAGAACAAGAGACAAATGCACTTTCAAAATCGCTTAACTTCTTGAATCAACAATCAATTTTCAAAGCTATCGAAAGAAGATTTCGAAAATCATATAGATCTTGCAAAAATATATATATATAACTCTAAGAAAATCTCTACCTCAAGTTTTGAAGAAGAAATGAGATGAAACCCAAAAAATCAACGGTGTCGAACTCAATCTCCACCGCACACAACGAATCCCTTGAGAAGTTAACCAACTTTGATGAAGAACTTATGGAAGAACTCTAATGGATCTTGAGAAGTCAAGGTTTTGATCCAATTTGGCTGAGAAAAATATAGAGAGAAGGGAGAGGAAAGAGTTTTTAGAGAGAGAGAGAGATATACAAAAGTGATCTGAAATATCAAATTCACGAGTTGATATAACATGGTCCGCTCAAGCGTGGAATGCCCCGCTCAAGCGTCAAATACACTAACCCAGTACTTTTGCAGACAGGTCAAACTTCTGAAACCAAACATTCTCCGCTCGAGCGCATAAACGGCCGCTCGAGCGGACAAGCAACTTCGAATGCATTTTGTATTTTTGTTTTGGGGGCGCTACCCCTAGGACCCGTCAAGGGGCATTGCCCCCTAGAACCCCCGCGAGCTGACCGGGCAGCTCGACCTCCGCCAGGGCACTACCTTTGGACCCGCCAAAGGGCGTTGCCCCCTGGACCCCTGTGAGCTGACCGGGCAGCTCAACCCCTGGCATACTCAACGAAGTGGTAAAACTGGGATCGCTACAGTGGTCGACGGTAGCTGGCAATGTCCAGCGATAGTTGTCGTAATATGAAGGTGGTAGGATAAAAGAGACGTGAAATTTTAGTTGAGGGCATTTTATCATATTTTTTATATATATATTTTAAATTTTGTTCTTGATGAACGAAATTTTTTGACTTGCCCTTTAAACAAGAAAATTTGAGATCGATGGACTTCTCACCAAAAAATCCTAAAAAAAAATCAACAAAGTTCAAATTTAATAGTAGAGTGTACGAAGGAATGAGGTTTGCAAAAGAATAGTGTCCGACATATATTTTTGGACAAATTTCCATTTACTCCCTTGGAAATGCATGTGCGAATTATTTTTCTCTCATTTGGAAGTAATCACATAGTTCTCTTATGATTTATGTACTTCATGATTTGTGAACTAAAATGCATAGTTAAATCCATTAACGATTTAATAAAAAAAAAATTAAAATATCTGTGTATATAAATAACTTAAGTTTTTGAATTACGAATATTTTTGACATTTTTTTTAGAGGAAAAATGTAGCCTCTATGCTTTATTACATGTACAATTTACCTCTTTAAAAATTTAAAAATAACATATAACTCATTTATATCTAATGCATGTTTCGCACTTGTTACAAATCAAAGAGGAATTAAGTGATTATTTTTAAATAATATATATTTTTTTGGCGAATTACACTAACAGTTTCTATAGTTTGGGGTTCGTGTCACTTTAGTCTCTGACTTTTCAATTGTAATACATTTGACCCCAGATTTTGAATTTTGTTCTAAATAATGACAATTGAAGATATCATTGCTCAATTTCAAGAGCAAAGTTACAATTTGATAAAATATAAACTAATTTGACAAAAATAAATGTCAAAAAAATATTTTTGAAATTTTAAAAATTATTTCTACCTATCAAAGATAAAATTATGTAAAATTAATAATCTTTTACACATTTTTTTAATTTGTTTTATCAATTAATTTTTATTATGTACTTGAATGACAATCATGTAATAGATAGTTAGCTAGGTTTTTAATGTGTAATTGATACATTTAATATATGAAATGTTTTTAGTTTTAAATTTTTTATTTATTTAATGAATTGGTTTAATAATGATATCAAAGTTGTCTCTATATTTGACTTTTGAAAAAAAAAGAAACTAATATAAAAATAAAAACAACCGCCTATTACATGATCATATCAAAACACATAATAAAAATTAATTTGGTAAATAAATAAATGTGTAAAAAATGTATCGCTTTTACATAATTTTATCTTTAGTGGTTAGAAATATATATATATTTTTTTAAATTGACATTTATTTTTGTCAAATTAGTTTATGCTTTCGTTTGGCATGCTAGGCTTTTTGGCTATTTTAGCCACAAAAGACAAAATAGATTTTTTAGTCTAATAAGACAAAATATTATATACAAGTCATAATCATTTTATTTTTCTCTTACAAAAGTCAAAAAAGCTAAAAAGTTTATCCCAAACGAGATTTTTTAGCCACAGGTTAAAATAATTAAAAAGTCAAAAAACCAACACACATCCCAAATGAATCTTATATTTTATCAAATTAACGATTTTACTATTGAAATTGAGCAATAGTATTTTCAATTGTCTTTATTTAGAACAAAATTTAAAATTTAAGATCAACTATGCTATAATTAAAAACTTAAAGATCAAAATAATACAAACTCTAAACTATTGGAACCGTGTGTTTGGTTTTTAGTTTTTTGGATTAAGTTTTCTGAAAATTAAGTTTTTTATTTTTCGTGTTTTTTTATTTTTTGTTTTTAGTGAATATTTTTAAAATTTTAAACATTTTTTTTTCTTTTTTAGATGTGTATCTAAACAGTAAAAAATTTGTGAAAAAATATTTTAAAAAATTAATAAATACATAAAAATATAAAAAATATATTGAATTCTCTTTTTTTGGTATTTAGTGAATTTTTAAAAGATTTTTTTCACTAAAATTATACTTTTTATGTATATTTATGTTAGGTGTGTTTAAAAATTATTAAAAAAAATTTAGTAAAAACAAAAAAATACAGAAAATAAGAAAGTAGAATTTTTTAAAAATTATTTTTGGAAAATAAAAAACGTGCAAATTATTCACATTTTATTTATATTTTTTCTTTCTTTTTTTTTAAAAAAATTCCTTGTCAAATTGTTAAACCAAATACAATATTGATGATTATAACACAAAAATCAAATCAAATTTAAATACTTAAGTTCATCTAAACTCTTGCATGATGGTAAACAAACTTTCTTGTTCTGAATAGATATTGTACGAGCACGAAATATTGTTCTCGTATAATCCTGTTGATCAAGATTGCGCTCCTCCGTACGACGTCGCTTTACTCCCTGAAAACACAAACGTGAGCTAGCCGGCGGGTGTGTGCCGGATACCTCTCCGATGCCTAAGTCAGCAAAAATAGACAAATAGACAAAAGCTCTGTATATTCGGGAATCAAGGTTGTGTTACCTCTCCATAGGTGATGCTATGAGTTTTTATAGGTTCCGCGTGACACAATCCAAGTAGGACTCTTACTCCTCCATGTAGAGTCCTCTTAGGAATCACATTCCTGAAAGATAATGCTTATCCTTCAACACCCCCCTCACTGCTTAAACCAAGTGAGATGGTTCTACCATGGTTGGATGTCAATATGACCGAGATAACACGGCCATGCTAAAGCCGTAGACTAGACCGAGCTCCCACTAGCTCGGTTCTTCCTTTCACTGCGCGTACCTCGGTTTGACATATTCCAACTGGGTTGTTTGAAACCATGCTAACCACGCCGAGCTAGGACCGAACCAACGGTTACCGCGCCGACCGTGGTGTCCGAACGAACCACCAAGCTCTTTCGAACCGAGCTAACTGTAGAGCTCTGTTGGACCGAGCTAACACTAGGTCCTTTCTTCAGTTGAACCGGGCTAATACTTGGACCGTGGCCCACTTCACTAAGCCCCTTTATACTACGGTCCATAGAACGGCCCATTACCCAGCTTGGCCCAATTTACATATAAATTACCCTCTCAATTGCCCCTTAATTCCATCTGCGCAGCATGATAGGGATTATCTTTTACCAGCCGAGCTAACAACTTTGGCTTTATAACCGAGCTAAATTGTAGCCTTCAACCAAGCTAAACTGTAGCCTTTAACCGAACCAAATTCATACCGGGCTAAATTTACCTCGGTCTTCTAATCTGTCTGGTCAAAACGTCTTTTTAGCCGTTGTAACTGAATCACTTCCCATTCTAACGGACACGTGGCATACTCTCATTGGCCCAATGCAGCTGTAACGCCGTTCTTCATACTTCGCAATATTTGAACAATCCCGCCATTTTTCTGCTCTATTTCGAAGAACCTCCATTTTGAATCAAAGCCACTCCTATTCACTTTCTCTCTCACGCTTTTTGAGTTTCCATTCCTCCTCAACACAGTGCTTGCAAAACTTGTGTTCTTGTTGCTATCACTTCCATCTTCAGTTTCTCCATTTTGAACTGGTAAGTTGCTCAAATCTGTTACCTTTCCGTTGATTTTGTTTTTGTTTTGTACAACATAGCATGCGTATTTGTACGTTTTTCAAAGCATACACCATTTTTGCTTTCTTATTCTAGGTAAAACTCACGAAATAGACCCATTGCATTTATGAACAATCTGTAGAACGATGTATTTGATCCAAAATCACACTCCAACCGAACTAAGAAGTTGTTCGTATTAGATGCGTACCTAGCCAGACTATACAACTGAGCTAACACTTCCTGACATTCTTGTAATTTCAACAAGCCTTAGTACTGCCTACTTAACTTAGCTGAGCTATGGAACCGAACTAGGTTTGTGCAATACAACTAGAAAGCCTCAACCACCAACCGAGTTAAAACTTGGGGCTAAACCAGCTCTTAGTCAAAACCAGACTAAGAATGCTGCCCCAAATGCTCAACCGGGCTAAAAGTCCCTTGCTCAAACCGGGCTAAGAATGATAGCATCCCACGTGGTCGTGCTAAGATTTCATTTATCTTGCCCTTGTTTCTTTTATCACGGTCCATCGATCTGTGCTTAACACCTTTCTCTTTTCACTTTGCAGACTTAGGTTGCCAGGCACTCCTTTGAACGCTTGACCGAGCTACTCAGCGTCATTTCACGATCGAGCTAGTACATAGCTAATTTATGCATAAATTAAAACTTGATGGGTAAATATAGGTTTTTAGTAAACTCACCAGGTGCAATGGTTGAGTTCCGAAGGGACTACAACATCCCTAATGATGTTCACCTAAGCTTAGCCGAACTAGAAACTACTCCTTGGAGAAAACCGGGCTTCGTCCCTTTCACCCTTGTATCCATAGTAGAAACCGGCCTACGATTCCCTGTACAGCCACTCCTCTGTGAATTCCTTAGGCAAACCAATCTATGCCCAACCCAACTTTCCACAAATTCTTACCGCATAATAAATGGCGTCGCCGAGCTAAACCGCCGGCTTGGTATTAACCTCGGTCTAGCCAAAATATTCCATCAATACTCCCTAGGCTCAAACGAAGATGGATGGGTCTATTATTTAAGAATAAGGCGCCACCGTGAAAAAATAATAAAGAATACCCCGGATAAGGATGTAAATGATGATGACTTCTTCTGGGTTTCGGGCAATTTTGAAGATCAAGAAGCCCAAATACCTGGAGACCGGATCAATTGGAACAAAGAAGTAGCCAGTATAATTACCTCGGCTAATTTTTATGCTTTCCTTTAGTTCGGTTTCCTTTTCTTTGAACCGCACTAACTGTTGACCTCTTTATGCAGATCTGGACTTTCTCAAGTCCTAGTACAGTTACCCAAACTTAGCTGCACTTCGCACTGCACTACGACATCCAGATCGGAGTTGGGCCGAGCTACTGAACTTTGAGCCGACCTACCGATATAGCAGCTGACGTAAAACCAGGGTGACTGACTTCTTGTTAGAAGTCTCTCCTGAACCGAACCCAACCTTGCCTCAAATTAATCTGATCCCCTTAACTGCTGAACAAGAGATGGCCAAGAAAAGAGCGGTAAGGGCTCTCCTGACCGAAACAACTCAGCCCGAGGTGCCACCAGCCGGTCAAACTCAGGAGACTGTGGTGGCCCTTCCATCTCACCAACCCTCATCATCTCGCCCAAATAAGTGTGCCCGGATTACCCAAACCAAGCAACGCCCCGTCGATGAAGATGAAACCGTGGTCCCTCAAACCACTCCACCAAGCTCTCCACCGAGCCCACAACCGGAGCATTCGAACCGGGCTAGCTCTTCCAAGTGGGCTCCAAAGATCACTTTCCAGAACCGAGCCTTCAAGGACACTGATTCAGTGGTCGTTGAAAAAGACCACTTAATGGCATTCAATCTTGCCAAAGGCGTATGCCTTCCAGCAGACATGTCACACCGCGACCACCTAACCAAGCTGAAAGCAATTCGTTCGACCACAAAGTCCATGGTGCTGGTAAGTTGCCCCTTTGCTCATCTTTCTAATCTTTACAACTTTCTGCTCGGTTTCACTTTAAAAGTTTCTTACCATCCTCTTGCAGTCCATACAGAAAAACCACATCGCTCACAAGCGAGTGTTAGAACTGCGAAAAACCACAAGGCAAGTTATGACAGAAGCTGATGCCAAAACAACCGAGCTACAGAAGTTAAGGAAGCAGATAGCCGAGCTACAGACTGAGATGGCTCGTCTGACTGGGCTTGTCAGCTCGGCTGAGGCAGAGAAGAAAAAGGTCGCCGCCGTGGTAAAAGACAAGTATCTGCGCGAGCTTGCAAAGCTTGAAGGGAAGAAGAATGCCGAGATAAAGAAGTGGGAGAAGAAGGCCGAGGACGCGGAGAACCGCGGTTTTAAAGAAGGTGAGGCCTTGTACATTAAGCAGTGTGAGGCAGCAAAAGACTTATTCTTTAAATGCGGATGGAGGGCGGCCATGGCACAGCTCGGTCATGGGTCAGAGATCGAGGTCTTCAACCCTCCTCCGTATTTTATCCCGGGTTCGATGACGGAGTACGCTGCTGCCATTCAGCAATAATTTCTTCAGGCTGAGGATGACGAAGAAGAGACCGAGCCAAACAATACCCTAGTTGTTAATGAACCTGCTGTTCAATCAGCTCAGTTGGAGCCACCGGTTAAAGATCTAATGACCGAACTACCAGATGAGACCGGGCTCCGAGTTGAACTTGACGCAGAAATAGATGACCTTTTTGCTTGATCTCTGTATTTTCTTCTTTCTGCTTTTGGACAATTATAACTGGGCTGAAGTAACATCCTTGTGTACTTTTGAACTTTGAATGAATGCCTCTTTTGTTTCAACTCTTATTTCAGTTGACCTTTATGCTGGTATTTTAATTCCCAACTGTAGTCTTGGATAAGGTAAAACATTCTCTTGCCGAGATACTTTATCCCGGTCTTAACATTGCATTTTAACTGGCCATACCTACCAAACTCTTTAGCCTTGACCCTTATCTTGGCTAAAGAACAATAAGTGTTGGTTTTTCCAGCCAACCACTCTTCAGCCTTGATCTTTATCTCGGTTGAAGAGTACTAAGTGTTGGTTTTTTCAGCCAACCACTCTGCAGTGTTGGTTTTTCCAGCCAACCCCTAGATTGGTTTATCCTGCCAAACTAGAGTCAAGTGTTTGGTTATTCCGATCAAACGTCCTGTAGCCTGGATCCTTATCCTGGGCTTAGGAAGGGTGTTGGTTTTTCCCACCAACCCCTAGATTTGTTTTTCCTGCCAACCTAGAGTAAAGTGTTTGGTTATTCCGACCAAAACGTCCTGCAGCCTGGATCCTTATCCTGGGCTTAGAAGGGGTGCTGGTTTTTCCAGCCAACCTCTAAGTTGGTTTTTCTTGCCAACCTAGAGTAAAGTGTTTGGTTTTTCCAGCCAAAACGTCCTGCAGCCTGGATCCTTATCCTGGGCTTAGGAGGGGTGTTGGTTTTTCCAGCCAACCTCTAAGTTGGTTTTTCCTGCCAATCTAGAGTAAGTGTTTGGTTTTTCCAGCCAAACGTCTTGCAGCCTGGATCCTTATCCTGGGCTTAGGAGGGGTGCACAGTTGGTTATTCCGGCCAACTATGCTTTCAATTTTCTTAACTCACTAAAATAATCTTTTACAAAGGAAACAGCTATACTGAAAAGAAACTGCTTGTTTTATTGAGAAAGGAAAAAATTACAAATACTTGAAAGAAAAGCTAAAAATAAAATAACTTAAGATTGGCAGTGTTCCATGGCCTTGGAATGGCTCTGTTGTCTTCATCTTCCAAGTGGTATGCCCCTTTTCCTGCTAATCCAACCACTTTGTATGGTCCTTCCCAATTGGGCCCTAACTTGCCATCACCGGGTACCAAAGTGTTTCCCATCACTTTGCGCAATACCCAATCGCCGATTTTGAATTGCCTCGGATGTACTGTTTTGTTATACTTTCTGGATAACTCTTGTTGGTAGGAGGCAATGTGAACCAGTGCTCTTTCTCTTCTTTCTTCCGCAAGGTCGAGCTCCAATGCTATGGCTTCGCCATTCAAGTTTGGATCAAGATTTTCGCTTCTAATTGTGGGGAGGCCAACTTCCAATGGGATTACTGCCTCCATGCCATAGGCTAAAAAGAATGGTGTTTCTCCAGTTGATCACCGATGTGTGGTACGGTAAGCCCATAAAACATGAGGGAGCTCTTCTGCGCACTTGCCTTTTGCTTTCTTTAACCTTTTCTTCAGTCCATCCAAGACAACCTTGTTTGATGGTTCTGCTTGGCCATTTGCTTGGGGATATGCCAGTGTAGAATTGTAGAACTCTATCTTGTACTCTTCACAAAAGCCTCTAAAGATTCTGCCATCGAACTGAGTGCCGTTGTCGGATATTAGAGCTTTTGGTATGCCGAACCGAGTGATGATATTCTGTCAGACGAACTTCTTCACATCTTTCTCCTTTATTGATGCTAGTGCTTCTGCTTCTACCCACTTTGTGAAGTAGTCTGTTGCCGCGAGAAAGAACTTTCTGTTGCCGGGTGCCGTTGGAAGTGGTCCTACTATGTCTAAGCCCCACATTGCGAAAGGCCATGGACTGGTTAAAGGTAGAAGTTCTCTAGCAGGCTGATGTATTTGGTGTGCGAACTTCTGGCATTTCTCGCACTTCTTGACATACTTTTCTGAATCTGCTTGCATGTATGGCCACCAATATCCTTGTGAAATTGCTCTGTAGGCTAAAGATCTTCCTCCTTGATGGCTTCCGCATACGCCTTCGTGTATCTCGAACAAGAATGCTTCAACTTTGCTGGGATAAACACACTTTATGTAGGGTCCTGTGAAGGATTTCTTGTACAAGGCCATTGATGGGGAGAGCCAAAATCGTTGCGACTTTGCTCTAATCTTGTTGGCTTCTTTCTTTTCTTCAGGTAAGACGCCGTCTTTTAAGAATAGTATGATGGGATCTATCCATGAAAGGCCTAGTTCGGCATAACATACCTCTTCTACTTCGGGCTCTTCAATGCTTGGTCTTGGTAGGTAGTCGATCAACAGCGGATGAGGGATGGATGTATCTGCCATTGAAGCGAAGCTTGCTAGTTCGTCCGCTCTACTGTTTTCTTCCCTGCCGATCTGCTCTATCCGTACTACTTCAAATTTCTTGATCTCTGTTCTGACTAACTCTTGGTATTTAGCCATTCTGTCGTCTTTTGCCTCGTAGTCGCCTGAAATTTGGTTTACCACCAGTTGTGAGTCACTATAAAGCATCAGCTCGGTTGCCTTCATGTAGAATGCTGATTTCAGTCCTGCTAAAAGGGCTTCATACTCCGTCTCGTTTTTTGATGCTGGGAAGCCAAGGTTGACTGCTTACTCCACTACTAGGCCATCTGGTGAGATGAGGACTATGCCTAGTCCTGCACCGTGCCTGTTGGACGCTCTATCCACGAAGAGCTTCCACATCTCGCCAACGAACAATTTCCAGCAAGTGGAGGGATCGGATGATGCCTTGGGGTCAAAAGTGTTGTTGGTGTTTTCTTCAATGTCCATGCTTGCTGTTTGTCCCTTGCTATCTGATTGTACCAAGTCTTTATTTGCTGGTGAGTCTTGACTTGGTGTAGCATGGTTTGCTTCTTCCTTACTTACTTTACTCTGGTCTGCCTTAGGATCTGACTGGGTATTCTGCACCAGGGGTTGCACTATTCTGGCGTCAACTTCCAACCCTAGTTCGGTTGTATCAATCAGGTCGACTGGGCAGATATGATGACTTCCCGGGGTGAATTCTGCGACAAAGTCTGCTAAGGCTTGGGCTTTTACCGCGGTTCTGGATTGGAACTTGATGTCGAACTGTCCTAACTCTATTGCCCACTTTAGGATCCGCCTAGAAAAGTTTTCCCTCTCAAACAAAGCTTTTAATGGAAAGGCTGTGAGGACGACTATGGTATGGGCGTGAAAGTAATGCGACAACTTTCTTGAGGCCATCATTAAGGCTAGGGCCAGTTTTTCCAGTGGTAAGTACCTTGTTTCTGTGCCTAGTAATGTCTTGCTGACATAAAAGATGGGTAGATGTTGGATTCCTTCTGCTCGGACCAACACTGCACTAATTGCGTATTGTGAAATTGCCAGGTACAGAAAGAGTTCTTCTCCAGGTATTGGGGTCACAAGCAGTGGTGGAGAAGACATATATTCTTTCAAGCTTTCTAGAGCGCGGTCACATTCTCCATCCCACTCGAACTTGGCTTTTAATGCTTGAAAAAATGGTCGACATCTGTTCGACGACCGGCTTATGAATCGGTTGAGTACAGCTGCCATGCCGGTGAGATGCTGCACTTCTTTCACTGAATTGGGCCTCTCCAGATCCTGAATTGCTTTGATCTGAGAGGGGTCTGCCTCAATACCTCGGTTGGTCACCAAGAAGCCTAGAAATTTGCCAGATCCTACACCGAACGCACATTTGGACACATTTAGGCGCAGCTTGTGCTTCTTCAGGATCTGAAACATCTCACCTAGGTCCTTGAGATGGTCATTCTTATCCTTGCTCTTGACCACCATGTCGTCGATGTAAGCCTCCATTGTTCTGCCTAACAATGGTTCAAACATCTTGGTGACCATCCACTGGAATGTTGCCCCTGCGTTCTTTAGGCCAAAGGGCATGACCTTGTAGCAGTATAGTCCTCTTGGCGTTGTAAAAGATGTGACCTCTTGGTCTGGTTCATACATAGCGATCTGATGGTAGCCTCTGTACGCATCAAGAAAGCTAAGTCGGTTGTACCCCGCCGTTAGGTCTACCAGTTGGTCTATCCAGGGTAGAGGGAAGTTGTCCTTTGGGCATGCCTTGTTGACTGTTTTGTAGTCTACGCAGACACGCCATTTTCCATTCTTTTTTGGCACCACCACTGTATTGGAGATCCATCTGGGGTAGTGTACCTCTCTGATAGCCCCTGCTTCTAGCAAGTTTTCTACTTCTTCTGCCACTATCTCGGCGTAGTGGAGTGCCGATCTGCGAGTGCGCTGAATGATTGGTCTGGCGGTTGGGTGAACGTTCAATTGGTGACAGATGAAGCTTGGGTCAATGCCAAGCATATCATACGGTGTCCAGGCAAACACTTCGATGTTAGAGGTCAAGAATTCCATGACCTCTATTCTCTCAGTGCTGGACATAGATGAGCCAAGCAAAAAAAACTTATCCGGGTTCTTTTCATCTATTCTTACCTATACCAAGTCTTCCACTGCCTTTTGTTCAGCGGCTTTGCCAACATCCGCAAACAATTCATTACTCTCTGGTTCTTCCACCATCTGAACAAACCCCTTGGCAGCTCGGCTGCCATTTACTGTGACGAAGCATTGCTTGGACATAATTTGATCTCCAAAGACCTCTTCAATTACTCCGGCTTCATTGGGGAACCGCATTACTTGATGGTAGGATGATGCTACTGATCTCATGGCATGCAGCCATGTTCTTTCCAAGATTATGTTGTTAGTGGAAGGGACTTTCAATACCCAGAATTCCACTTGTTTCGTTACGCTTCCTGCTCTGACTGGGAGGATTATCTTGCTAACTGGCCATTCTGGCATTGAGTTGAATCCGATCAGAGGAGATACTGCAGGTGCCAAGTCTTTGTCTTCTAGTTTCAATTGTTTGAATGTTTCGTAGTACATTATCTCACATGAGCTCCCTTGGTCAATCAAAATCTGCTTGACGTCAAAATCCTTAACTCGGAGAGTGACGACCAGTGCATCATTGTGAGGGCAGTATATCCTTGCCAAGTCTCTATCTGAAAAAGATATGACGTTCGTGGCTTCTGTTCTCCCCTTTTTGATGGTAGGTTGGGCGCTTAGTACATCCCTTAAGTGCTCAGCCTTCTTGATCATGCCCGTGAGCTCGCATACGCACTCAGGTTCGAATACCCTGTGGATTATGTTGATCACACCTTGAGGTGGGGCGTCAATTGGCATTCCGTTTGGGTTGTTGTAGTCCTGGGGGGCTGGCTGGGTCCCTTCTTCTATGTACTTGTCCAGATGACCGGCTGCCACCAACTCCTCCAGATACTGCCTCAATGGTGTGCAATTTTCAGTGCGGTGCCCCTTTTCCTTATGGAAGGTGCACCGGGATCTTTCGTCGTAGTCCTTTTGCGCTTCTCCCAGCTTAGCTGGCCATCTGACAAAAGGTTCATCGCGTATCTCGCTTAGAATCCGATAGATCGGCTTTTTGAATACCGTGGTAATGGCAGTGCGGACTCTCAGCCATCTTTTATCTCGGTCCTCTTCGTTGTCCCGCCTGCCTCGTCCGTTTCTGCTTGGACGTTCTACCGTATTGACTTTTGCCGAAGTTTTTTTATCTGGTATTGCGGTTGTACCAAACTTCGTTTTAGCACGGGCGCCATCCTCTCCTCCACCTGAAGTGCTGGTGTACCCTCTCCATTAAGGCCTCCATCGTCAGGGGTAACGTCATGGTGATTAAGTCCCTCAGCCTGTTCCCGACTGAAGACCTCTTTTGTACTACGCGATGGCGAGATTGGTAAGGCAATCCCCAATCTGGTCGAAGGTCTCCCAGTAGCGACTATTGTAGGATCTTAATGCCTCATTGTCGCCTATGTCAATGGCGAGAAGCTGGTCGATTTCCACTAGCGTTTTGGTGTTCGTCCTGAACCTTGTCACGAACGCCTCTGCTAATTGTGCCCAGGAGGCGATGCTGCCTTTTGGTAGCCTTTCGAATCAGGTTAATCCTAGGTCGCCAAGGCTGGATGGGAATAGGATGCACATCAAAGCCTCGTTTCGTCGGTATACAGCCATAGCCTGGCGAAAGCGGCTCAAGTGCGAGTAGGGGTCTGTCTTCCCCTCATATGTGGTGAATTTGGGCTGCAGGAAGCCGGAAGGTAAGGGCGCGTTCTCAATTGCCGGAATGAACGGCGAGGTCTGCAGCCTCGCTAATGCTTTGTTCGTAGGTTCGTAAGCAGGGCGTAGTAGTGGCATTCCTAGCTCGACGCTTCCATGCGTCCGAGGAGCCAACCGCTGAAGGGCAGAAACTCTGTGTGGGTCGCGCGCCCTGGCATCCTCCTTCCATCGTGCCCTTTCTTCTAGCATAGTTCGTAAGTCGGACGATCTAGGTAACTTCGTCTGCCTGGATGATGTCTGGTGCGTGCGCGAGGGCCGATAGGTGCTTCCCTCTGTGTATGACCTCTCAGATCTCGTCCTCTCAGACTTTGAGTGACGAGTTCTGGAAGTCCTGGATTGAGTGTCGCCTGTTCTGAGGCTCTTATTCTCTGCTTGCGATGGCGTGGTATGCCTACTGCGATCTTTTGAGTGGCGAGGGGGCGTGTTGTCTTTACGCCCCTCTTCTGTCGCCACCCATTTTCCCTTGATCTAGCACTTCATGGCCTCCATATCCGCCGCCATCTTCCTTATTAGTTCATCCTGCTCTTTCATGCGATCCTCAAGAGCTTGAGGGTCGATTCTTCGCCTCTACCTTTCAGGACTTTGTGAGCGAGAGCGACGGGGGCTGTTGTTCCGCCTCCCCCTTGCATCCCTTCGGGGGTTCTGTCGCTGTGGCTCCAAATCCGCCATAGGAGGGATAGAAGGCAAACCTTCGCGCCTCCCACCTCCCTCTGGGGTTTGCCCATTGATGGCGGACTGTGGCAAATCTTCGTTGTGCGCCATTGCTTCTAACCAGTGAGGATAACTTAATCAAGAGGTTTTGTTCTTGTCTGAAATTCCCACAGACGGCGCCAATTGTACGAGTACGAAATATTGTTCTCGTATAATCCTGTTGATCAAGATTGCGCTCCTCCGTACGACGTCGCTTTACTCCCTAAAAACACAAACGTGAGCTAGCCGGCGGGTGTGTGCCGGATACCTCTCCGATGCCTAAGTCAGGAAAAATAGACAAAAACTCTGTGTATTCGGGAATCAAGGTTGTGTTACCTCTCCATAAGTGATGCTATAAGTTTTTATAGGTTCCGCGTGACACAATCCAAGTAGGACTCTTACTCCTCTATGTAGAGTCCTCCTAGGAATCACATTCTTGAAAAATAATGCTTATCCTTCAACACCCCCCTCACTGTTTAAACCAAGTGAGATGGTTCTATCACGGTTGGATGTCAATACGACCGAGATAACACGGCCATGCTAAAGCCGCAGACTAGACCGAGCTCCCACTAGCTCGGTTCTTCCTTTCACTGCGCGTACCTCGGTTTGACATATTCCAACTGGGTTGTCTGAGACCATGCTAACCATGCCGAGCTAGGACCGAACTAACGGTTACCGCGCCGATTGTGGTGTCCGAACGAACCACTAAGCTCTTTCGGACCGAGCTAACTGTAGAGCTCTGTTGGACTGAGCTAACACTAGGTCCTTTCCCCACTTGAACCGGGCTAATACTTGGACCGTGGCCCACTTTACTAAGCCCCTTTATACTACAGTCCATAGAACGACCCATTACCCAGCTCAGCCCAATTTACATATAACTTACCCACTCAGATATTATTCAAGTGGATCGTGCACTTTTTTGAAAGTTATGTTTGGTTTGAGTTTTTTTAATTAAATTTTTTGAAAATTAAATATTTTGGTTTTCGTGTTTTTTTTGTTTTTTGTTTTTAGTGAATATTTTTAAAATTTTAAATACTTTTTATTTTTATTTTTTTAGATGCACTTTACTTAGATGTATCTAAAAAGTAAAAAATTTGTAAAAAAATATTTTAAAAAATTAATAAATACATAAAAATATAAAAAATGTACTGAATTCTCATTTTTTTTTTGTATTTTTGATATTTAGTGAATTTTTAAAAGGTTTTTTTCATAAATTTTTTACGTTTTAAGTATATTTATGCTAAGTATATCTAAAAATTTAAAAAAATGGTTAAAATATTAAAAAAATCCATAAAAGCAAAAAAAATAAAAGAAAAAGAAGAAAGCAAAATTTTTTGAAAAATGTTTTTGAAAAACCTTAACCAAGCAAAGTGAGTGTAATTCGTCATAAATTATTTTTTTTTTTTTTTTTTTTTCAAGTTTGTAATTTTGTAGTGCGTTTACTCGGCCAATTACTTCGTGGCAACGTTTATGCTCTTGATCTCCGGTCACCATCCAAGCCCAATTCTCTTCCCTCCTTTCCACATCAATTTTACAATAAAGCTTTCTGTTTCTTAACCTAACTTCAAATCACTCACTCCTAAAATTTTCTCAGGACAATTAAACCCCTCACTTTCCCGAGAAAAAAAAAATGTCACACAGCGACACAATCCCCCTCCACGCCTCCTCCCAATCGGACATCGACGAGATCGAGAATCTCATCCATGCCAGCGTCCAATCCGGCCCTTCAACCGTCCTCCCAGCCCGCCCTCCGAGCCCTACTCGGGCCTCAATTCCAGTCTCCTCCTCCCCTTTCATGCCCTCCAACCTCCCTCCTCCGCCGCAGAAACCCGCTCCTGTCCCTTCTGCGCCGCCTCCTCCTCCTCCTCCTCCGCCGGTGACGGGGTTCGGTTCGGCGCCCAACACGCTGACGGAGCCGGTGTGGGACACGGTGAAGAGGGATCTGTCGAGGATCGTGAGCAATTTGAAGCTGGTGGTGTTTCCGAACCCGTTTCGTGATGACCCTGGAAAGGCTTTGAGGGATTGGGATCTTTGGGGACCTTTCTTCTTCATTGTCTTCCTTGGCCTCGTTCTATCCTGGTCTGCTTCTGTCAAGAAGGTCAAAACAAGATTAAACCTTTTTGCATTTTAGTATACATAATGTTTGAATACAATTTTGTATTTAAATTTTTTAGATAATTTGATGATTGAGGAAAATTTGACTAGCAGTTTTGCACGGTTTGACGAAGGAGAATAATCGTTTTAACAACTATTGAAGAATTAAAATGGGTGAGAGTTAGTGAGTGGGTAGATCATTATTGGAAGAGTAAAAAATGTGACATTGTTCACACCACCTGAACTATACACTTTATAGGTTGTATAGATAGTAGAGATATGGATCTGTTTGATTAGCAGGATTAATATTGAAATGATTAACAATCCATAATATTAGTGTAGAATTAGTTATTTAGCTTGATTAGTGAGATACATAATTCTCTATTGTCCATGTTTATTTTGCAATAGATATAGAAATATGTAATCCCAATTATATTTATGTTTTGCGTTATTAGTCATCAGATTAAAAAAAATAATCAATTTTGTTGAATAAAATGGCCATTAGAATCTAATAATAAAATTTGCAACCAAATAATAGAATGTGAGTGCCATGGATTAATAATTCCAATCATATGTTATAATTTGCCCAATCAATCAAGCCCTGATAGTATAGATAGTATAGGTGTATAATTGTCAATTATGTATTATGTAGAATGTTTTGGAGATAGTGATTAGTACTAACCTTCTGTTAATCATATGATGTTTGCTGATAGTTGATGAGATGCATGGATAAAATTGTTTGCAACTCAGATCGTGGGCATGTATTTGTGATATTAGAAAGATTGGTTCAAACAGTAGGCTAATTCTCTCATTGTATTCTCAGAACAACTTTGATCATACAAGTTAGTACAAATATTCGGTTAACATTTTTGGCAAGTGGTGATTTTAGTCAAAAAATCAAAAGGTTATTAAAAAAAACCAAAAAGCCAACAACCTATACAAAAATGTCAAAGATTCATTTTTTTCTCTACTTTTTGCACATCTTTTCGTAAAAAATCAAAAAGTCATTCCAAACATACTAATTTTTTTTACATTATATTTTAGCCAAAAAGTTACTAAAAAAGCATGTTCCCAAACGAGAGGCAAGTTTTTTTTTTTGGAACAAGGTGAAAGATTAAGGTTGGATGTTTTAATAATTATTCATTTGTTCAATGTGTTGTCTCGTGAATCTCTCAAAATTTGCGGAGATACTAAAGTGTTGACCCATCTAGTTTATTGGGACACATACACATTCTAGTTAATTTTAGTGTTTCAAGTATGGAAGCCATTTAGTGCCATTCAAGACCTTAAATGGAAACTTTGAAGTAATCAACTTTCTTCCACCATGTACTGGCTTATGCAGGCTTACGATGTACAAGAAAGATTTGACATAAAGGAGAGAGAAATGAGACAATATTAGATGCAGGGATACAAGTGTTTTGTGAAAATTAGGAGAAATGGTAGTAATCTAGTTGTATGGAGGGAGATTGTAGCAAAGTTTTTAAAGAGGAGAAACTTTCTTTACAAGAAAAAGTTGGAAGGGGGGTTGAGATGAAGAATACATAAAATAGGGATGAAACAGAGATGGATAATACAAGAGACATAGGAGGTCTTTGTTATAGATGGTGGGTTCTAGCTGAGACGGAGTGGGTTGGAGTAAGTTTGGTCTTAGTAGATGTTGTAGATTGACTTTGTTTGGCTTTACTATTTAGTAGATGTGTGTGTCAAAAACCTCAACCAGTTTGTCTAATTTACTGTCTCTTTGATTATGATATTGTTGTAGTCGTTGACGTGTGTTGCATTGCCATAAGGTATTTGACTGAGATGATGGTTTTTGTGAAGTATTTTTACCTAGTTTTTATTCTAATGTAATTGACTTTGTTTGGCTTCTTCTAAAGCATTACATAGTGAGGTTGCCTTCCCCTTTAAAATCATATAGAAAATAAAAGATAAGATGAAAGCTCCTAATGTGATATCTGTAGCAACAGATTCTGGTTCTTGAGTGGAGGTTGACTTCTGTTCTAAGAGCCAACTCTATTATTCATTACTGCTTTAATTCTCTATCATGACCCGTTATCAGTGTATAATTTTAGCTATATGTTTGATGCTTTGAAATGTTTAATATGATCATTTCAACCTTCGAATTTCCTAGTAAAATAGTGGATTTTTAAAATAGAGGTTATTTTTGAAGAAGTCAATATTAACAAAATGACTTCAGATTTGGGTTGCAAAGCACGTTCTTTACTTTACGAAATGACTTATTGCTCTGTCAAGGGCTATACGTTCAGTTAAATTAAGTAAATTCATATGTATATATATATTGTTATTACCACAACCTATGTCAGTTTTGATCTTCGTCTCCCCCCTAACATTTTCATTTATGATGATTATATCACACTTGCTTACTGTTGCATTTAGAAGTCTTCATTACATACGTTTTGTACTTTTGAAAAACTAAACTTATCCATGAGAAGCCCTTTCCAAAGCTAAGGGATTCTTCATTCTAGGCTCCATTTTTAAGATGTCAGCAGAAACTGGCATTTTGGAAGTTAGGTTGTCAACAGATGGTTAATGCTAACTGGCATTGGCTGCTCTCAATTTACTTAAGCAGCATACCTGTGATCTCTGAGGTGCCCCTGTTAATGGTTCTTGGTGTTGAATTTTGAAATCATTTGGAGTACTTTTTTGGGTCAAACTGGAGGAGGTAGAAAAACCATCTAGCAGCACGGAACAGTGTTTCTGTAATTAGATTTTAATCAATTGGCAAGTAATTCTGGAGGATTGGGAATGTGTGGTGTGATGATTCAGAAAGGTGGTTTATTGAGGTTTAGAACAGCCAATCAATGGGAAATCCTCTGGAGATTTGGTGTATCTATGGGAATGCTAAATGGTCAGTTCTTGTGCAAGTTGTTGATTAACTAAATTTTGTTTCTGTTTGTGCTTTTCAATTTAAATGATGGTTTCACATGGCCCGTCTATAATTCAATCAGGGGATTTGTGAATTGTGTATTTTCTTAAAAGCATGCATCCATTTGAGGTGGACAGGTGAATGGCCAGTTGAGTGGCTTTGGTAATTTCATGGGTTATCATGTTATCCTCAGGATGCATTTGGGACTGTCCTGCATATCTCATGTTTCTAGTCTTTGCTTTTCCTGTTCAAAGTGGCATTTTGTCGACTCTTCCAACAAAATTCTACTGGCAAATAACATTTTCTAATTCATTTTGTGTGAGAGTTGCTGACTGATTTATTGTTTCTGTTTTTCCACTTTCAAGGAACAGAATATAGTGAAGCATGCCAATCTGTTTGCAATGCCTTAAAATTTTAATTCACAAAGCTCAATAATGCACTTCTCTCCCCTACCCCCGCGTTGTTTTGTGTACGTCTGTGTGCAAGAGAGAGGTGGTTTTCCATTGGCTTTATATTTGATCGGGCATTCTTACACTTTGTCAGAAGAATAGCAGTGTAGTCTTAGTATTGGTTATTTCATTTAAGGGAAAATTACACTTTGCCCCCTTTATATTTGGCCACATTCTCACTTGGGCCCTTAAAGTTGATTTTTTCTCACTTTGGTCCTTCATGTTTCAAATTTTTTTCAAGTATTCTTAAAGCTAACTTTTGTTAAAAATTAGATAGAAATAAAAATATTTTATTATATATATATAATTCACACATCTGACACAAACTCGAACTTTAATATAATAATATATTTTTATGTTATGTGACAATTTTAGCGGCATTTTCTATCTAATTTTGACAATAAGTTAGTTTTAGGAGTAGTCTGCGAAAAACTTGAAACATGAAGGGCCAAAGTGAGAAAAAAATCTTTAACAGGTAAAGTGGGAAAGTGGTTGTCAAACATAAAGGGGAAAAATGTAATTTACCCTTCATTTAAACTATTTTACCTTCATTTTTACGAGCATGAGTTCTGCTTTCAATTTTTTAATGTTCATATTTGCTGCCTTTCTTTCTTTTCTTTATTCTTTTTGATTCCCATAAATCAATAGATGCTTTTCTTGTTAGACATGGCATCTTCAAAAAGGATAGAAATTGTTCGATCATGTAAGGATCATTGTTGTTTGATCCAAGATCATGGTCTTTCTTTCATATTATGTATTGAGGACAACTATTTGTTCTCTTGGACTCTCATTTTATCTTGAGTACCTCCTGGTTATTATAGATGGAGCTAGTGTTGGGAACTCACTACTGACAGTTTTCTTGTGCTTTTCATTTATCTTTCAGTCTCAGGTTTTTGCCGTTGCATTTGCACTACTTGCAGCTGGTGCTGTGATTCTGACATTGAATGTACTACTTCTGGTAATCACCTTCTCTCTCTCTCTCTCTCTCTCTCTCTCTCACACACACACACACACACACACACACACACACACACACACACACGCATAAGGAATTAGGTTTTGGTCAAGAAATTAGTTTGTGCTGAAAATTTAAAGGTTTGAATTATTTGAATGGAAGAGTACCCACGAAAGTACTTGAAATGTATGGCATTGGTGTGGCACAGGTACAAGATGGGTAGGTTTAAATTACATATATGCTTCGAAGTACCCATCCTGAACCTGAAACATACCCATCCCATTCCCAAGCCGTACCCATGTTGTACCTGAACCATAAGTGCACCGGTATGTTTACCCGTACTCATACTAGGTACTTGTCGTATGGCAATATTTTCGGAGTACTCATGCTTCATAGAGAGGAACAAACTTGGGAACTGCTTTTATGTTGAGTCAGAATCTCAGAACTATTTTTTAGTTACATTGGAGGCTGAAGCCTAGGGGAGGGGGAATCTTGCCATAGGCAAGACTTGAACCTTCATCTCCTAATGAGGTGCAAGGGTTCTGGCCAAAGCTCCAATTGGTTGCAGAATCTCAGAAATTTGAAAACTGGCATATATTTCAATAGTAGGCTTTGGGGCTTAACAGTGTCTAATTTACATTTGTTTCAGGGTGGTCACATAATCTTCTTCCAGAGTCTGAGTCTTCTGGGTTACTGTCTATTCCCTCTGGATATTGGTGCCCTGATATGCATGTTGAAGGACAATGTTATATTGAAGATAGTTGTGGTGTGTGTAACATTGGCTTGGAGTTCTTGGGCTGCATATCCATTCATGAGTACAGCTGTCAACCCAAGGAGAAAAGCTCTTGCACTCTACCCTGTTTTGCTCATGTATGTGTCTGTTGGTTTTCTCATCATTGCCATTGATTAGTGCATCGGTTTTGGTTGTTATAGGAATTATAATATAGGCTGATCAAAGGTCACTTGCAGTTATAGGGAATTTATGTGGTGGTTATTTGCTTCTCATGTGTTTTTTTTTTCTTTTTTGCGTGCGTGTGTGTGTGTGTTTTCTTCTATTTTCTGGTTTCTGCTTCTGACTTTATGTCTTGTACACTGCCACCAATATTTTATACATGTATGAAATTTTTACATGAAACTGTATCCTATTTCACTTGTAACTTTCTATGCCAATGTTTTGATGTATGTAACAACATTGCGATGAGATAGCGTTTGGGGTCAAGTGGCATTTATTTTAAGAAGACTATAGGAGGTTTCTTAATTCTGACTGCATTTGTCTTGAAGGTTGAACACGATAAGTTCATAGTATGGTTGCACATCAATTGTAAAAGTTACCTGTCAGTCCAGAGTTCAATTTTCAACACTCTTAGTTGTATTGTATTTTTTGAAAATTTGTGTATTTGCGTGTACTTGTAGTGTCATGTCCGTATCCTTGCTTGTTAGCACTAGGTTATTGGGACTTGTTTTTTAGTCTCCTTTCTTGAACTCATAAATGATTTGTTATAAAGATTTTGAATACCTGTTTTTCCTGTTCTTTTTCGAATTTTGACAGAATACCTTTCCAAAGAGGCCTTAATTTGCTATTATGAGTATCTAATTAGTATAAAGAATGTCCCATTGGTACTTGTAACAAGTCCTGTTAGCCTCCTTAAATCTTTCTGCTGTTAAAGAGCTTATGATTTATGTGGTTTGTAGAATATATGCAGTCAAAAGAATTAGATGCGTAGAGAAATTAGCTTAGTATGTGTTTGGTTCATGGATTTTTTTTTTGGTTGAAATTTGATTCATGGATTTGATTAGGGATTTGAAAAGAGAAAGGGAAAATGTGAGTGAAATATAGTTATACATCACACACCTTTCACGCATTTTTTATTTTTTTCCTTTCTAAATCTCTATCCAAATCTATGATCCAAATACATTGGTGTTAGATTTACTATTGCTGTTATTGTTGCCCTTTCTGTAAAATTCCTTTTAGTATTTTAACAGTCTTTTGAATGGCCACAAGGAAGGCCCCCCATTGTCTGCTAGCAATGGAGGCACCTTCAATGTTCAATCATTTTTAGTAATTTTTTTGGCTTTTTAGCTAAAATATGATGTAAAAAAAATTAGTATGTTTGAGATGATTTTTTAGTTTTTTACGAAAAAGATGTACAAAAAGTAAAGAGAAAATTGAATATTTGATTTTTTAGTATAGGTTGGTTTTTTAATTTTTTTAGTGTTTTTTTAACTTTTTAGACTAAAAAGTAATGTTATTAAATGAGGCCAATCTCTTTAAACCACACCTAGTGTTTACCCTTTTAGCTTTAATGTTTTCACATTTTGTTCCTTCTCTTTTTGTTTATTAATTTTTTTTCAATTTTTTGAAAATGTTCACTATGACCTCCTACCAAGAAGTTTGATTAGATGATGTCATATGCTGGCATTCCACAAAATTGATGTGTCATTTATGTATTAACACTTTGCCAGAAATGTCTAGTGAAAGAGGATGGATGCCTCGTGATGAAACAATGAGAGGTGTCTCTTTTGTTTTGTGATTTTGGATTGGACTTTCGGTTGCCTTCGCGTTGCCGTTGTCCTGCTTTTGTGGGAATGGCTGTCTCAAAAACCCTTTTCACATCAAGTAGATCTTACTTTTTAAATCATATTTTTGAGGAGGTCAGTGATTTTTGTTAGCTTTCTTTATTGTTTGGTTGGGATGGCCCTTTAGGGTCTTATCTTTTGAGTCTTGTTTGTTTGGGGTCGAAGGGAACAACGAGCTTTCATGCAGATTTTGCTTTTCATACCACATTTTTTAGAAGATCAATAGTTTTTTTTTATTTGTAGTTGTTTTTTTAGCGGATTTGTTTGTTGTTTGGCTGGGATGACAATTGAGGTCTTGTTTATGTAATGTTATTGTTTATTAATATAATGTTTCCTATGTTCTCAACAACAACTAAAAAAAATTACGAGATTTCTTTTATAAATTTAGGAAAATTGTAAATAAATGAGACAATCACAAAATAATTGCATTACAAATAAAAATATTTTTTTATGCAACTTTTGACACAGGAATGAATTTGTACTATGCACTTATGAGAATTACACCATCACAAAAATATAATATTTTTGCCAATGTAATTTTCGCTATAAATTTTGAAGTACGTTTCATTAATTTTAAAAGACTTTCTAACCTTTTTTTTTTTTTTATTGTCCATTTTCAATTTTTATTTATTTATTAGCATTTTCCCATTTATATATCTTAAAATTAAAGATCATACAAAATCACTTGTTGACGTGGCCTCTCTATTGTGCTTTAGTGTTCTTCATCCACCTGGCAGTAGAACACGTGAGTACAATTTCTTTAAGATCAACAAATGATTATTTAGTGGTATTGAAACATTATTTCATATCATTTATTACATGACACTTATTAAACTAATTTTTAAAAAGTTAACCAAAAATATTAAATCTTTTAACTAATGAATATCGAGTTGGAGTACCACATAAATTTGACCTAAAATCACCAAATAATTTTTCAAGAAGAACATATAGTAGTTGAACAATTTTAATTAATAAGTATATCGTAAATACCTACACAGCCTCCTAGCAAGATTAGCTTAATGAAAAGAAAAATACTTCAGAGCTCGAATTCTCCATGGCTCGAGTGGTCCGAATCCAAAATAATGTCGTTTTGGTTTTTTTTTTTTTTTTTCCCCCTCCTTTTTTATATCTGCAATAGAAACAGAGGGAGGAAGGAAGATAGAGAGAGAATGAAGAGAGAAGGAAGGGGGAAGAGAGAAAGAAGAGAGAAGAGGGAGGGGAGACCATCATCGGCGCCTGCCATCCTCTGCGTGTATACATAGATCTGTATCTCTCTCTCTCTCTCTCTCTCTCTCTGTGAAGTCTCTGTGTGTTGATGATGATGTGTTGGTTGTTGATGATGTGGTGTTGATGATGATGATGATGATGATGTGTTGGTTGTTGATGATCTCTTCTCTTCTTCCTTCTTCTTCTTCTGTTTTTTTCTTTCTTCTTCTTCTGTGAGTCATGGAAATGATGAAGAATGGGGGGGGTTTCCAAAACGACGTCATTTTGAGATTTTGGGCTACTTAAACCATGGAAAATTCGAACTACGTAGCGGAATTGTAATGAAAAATAGAAACTGATAAATTGATAAATAAGATAATTAAGGAGTATATCTTTGACGTTTCAGACAGAGTGCCATCTGATGTCATCATACCCAATCTCTACATTTGAAAAAATTAGTAGGTGATCTAAGAACAAGATGTGTTCTTATTCTCCATTAATCAACAAATCTTAAATTATATGTTATTCCTTCATATATCAATATAAAATTATGGATCCCAATTTTTTTTCTAATCATAATATTTCTAAAATGCCAGCTAACTATGCTGGAGTCACCAAATAACTTCTCCCCCATTTGATAGTGTTGAGATAACAACATTGAAGGGGTCTGATTATAATAAACCCTAGTTCCTCAGTCCCAGTTTTGTCTTAAAGTTGGCCTAAAACAAGGTGTGAAAATCAAGAAAGATTGATGAATGAGAAATATAATAAAATCTTCTCCAATTATAACCATTAATGCGATGCAATTGATCCCACATCAACTATATTCACCTTGTTTGGTTATCTCTGCGTTTTTTTTTTAAGTGAACTTTTTAAATATTTTATGTAAATTTTTTATTTTTTTAGGTGCATCTAATCTAAATACATTAAAAAATTATTATATTTGTGAAAAAAAACTTTTAAAAATTCATCAAATACAAAAAAAAAAAAAGAAAAGAAAAGAAAAGAAAATTCAACATATTTTTGTATTTTATTGCATTTAATAAATTTTTACAGATTTTTGTATAAATTTTATACTTGGTAAGTATATCAAAATTAAGTGTATCTAAAAAATAAAAAAATTGATTAACATATTTTTAAAAAAAAATCACTAAAAATATAAAATACGAATTAAGAACTCAAAAAATTATTTTTGAAAATTCCAAACCAAACAGAGTGATTAATAAGTCTTGTCTGATTTATGTGCAGAATAAATCTAAATTATATATTGATATTTATGAGTGATTTCACTTTCTTTCCTTTATAAATTTTAAAAAGTGAAAAAAAAAATCTTTAAAAAAGAGACACAAAAATAACAACCATGTTTGGTTTTAAGTTTTCAATTCGTATTTTTGTATTTTTATTGATTTTTTAAAATATTTTAATTATTATTTTTTAATTTTTAAATTCACTTAACCATAATATACTTAAAAAGTAAAAATTGTATAAAAATCTTTTAAAAATTTATTAAATACAACAAAATACAAAAATATATTGAATTTTTATATTTTTTTATATTTTGTAAATTTTAATTTTACAAATATTATACTTTTTAAGCATATTTAGATTATGTGTATCTAAAAAATTAAAAAAATTTGAGCAACATATTAAAAAAAAAAATCATTAAAAATTAAAAAATAAAAAATAAAAAACTTAATTTAAAAAAAAGTGGATTCAATTTTCTAAAAACCAAACATGGTGATTATGGCCTTGTTTGAGAAGTTAGCTATTTTAATTAACTGTTTA
Source organism: Camellia granthamiana (assembly GCA_036172215.1). NCBI lineage: Eukaryota > Viridiplantae > Streptophyta > Magnoliopsida > Ericales > Theaceae > Camellia > Camellia granthamiana. Next base: position 149,575,404 of record CM069906.1, read on the forward strand.
ACTTCTTGATTATTTTAACTTGACTAAAAAAGTTATGTTTGGAAAGTTAGTTAGTTTTTTTTTTTTTTTGTAGTTAATTTGATAACTATAAGAAAAAAAAAATTATAAATTAGATACAAAATTTTATTTTATTAATTATTTTAACTTATTTTATTTTTTAATAAGCTATTTTAATCTAACCTTCCACCCAAACAAGGCTATATCTAAATGTGTGCACAAGAAACTGATATTTTCTTGACACTTTCAATTTTCTGAGTTATGTTAGGTGAAGATTTTCTCTACTGTATCAAGCAAGTTGAGAGCAGGACCAGTAATACTGTAATAATAGTAGCAGTGGTAGCAACAGAGCAGAGCAGAACTGAAAAACAAAAGTGAAGAAGAAGCACAGAAACCTATTTTGAATTTTGCTTGGGATGGAGATTGGGTGAGTTTGTGAAAAAGCTGAAGTGTGGGACCCACCTATGCCTTCTATCCTATGCTAGGTTATATTCCTTGTGCATTTCCCACTGCATGAATTACTTGTTTGCTCATTTCATGAATGACTTGTTTTGGTTTTTCTGATCTCATACCTCCTCCACATGCACACCTGAATCATATTTTAAGACTTGTTTTGGTTTTTCTGATCTCATACCTCCTCCTCACATGCACACCTGAATCATATTTTAAGATTTTTTTTTCCTCTTCCCCCTCACTTCCTACATACTATAGGTCTTGTTTGAGAAAGTAGTTATTTTAACTAATTATTGAATTTTTTTTATTATTTTAATTTAACTAAAATAGTTGTGTTAGGAAAGCTTGTTGGTTTTTTTTTTTTTTTTATATTTTTTTTATAATTGATTTGATGATTGTGAAAAAAAAATTTAATAATTATAAGTTAAATGTAATATTTTATCTATTTTATCTTTTAGTGAGCTATTTTAATCAAACTCTCCTCCCAAATATATTTATCCTAATATTATATATATATATATATATATGGTGAAGATTGGAGTTGATATTCTCAACATATTCTTCACTTTGGTAATTGCACTAAATTTAGCCCTCGTTTGACATAGAGCTATCATGTTAAAATAGTCACAAAAAGATAAAATAAGTTAAAAAATCAATAAAATAAAATGTCATATTCAAATCATAATTATTATTTTTTTCTCTCACAAAAGTCAAAAAAAAAAAAAAAAAAACTCAACCTAAATATCCAAAAATTTATTCTGTACCGTCCCAAAAACTTATTTGTACCACGTCCAATGCTAATTTCTATTGGGCCAAATTTTGGATATTTACCACACCAAAAAACTAATTTGTATGAACCATTATATATACGGACAGAGATATAAAAATAATGCCCTTCCGTACTTGTCAAAAAAAGCCATATCCACATTTCTACGTCAAAAACCATCTGCAAAAAAAAATAAAAAATAATCATTAGTATTGACTAAATATTGGCCAATTTAAAATTATAAAAAAAAACATATAAAACTCGAAATTAAGTAATCTTTTCAAATTAATCATTAGTTTTGCATACTCGAATATATATGAAATAAAATTTTTGATGTTCAATTTGAATACATACAACATATGAATCTAGTTGCTCTATTTGATGTTGCTAATAATGTTGCTATAAAAGTAATCCTAATAATAACTGGAAATTCAAACACTTGAATCTAGTTGCTCTATTTAATGTTCAATCTGAGTACATACAACATAGATTAATATATACATATTAGTCCTTCAAGAACCCATAATAACTGAAACATCAGTTCAAAAAAAACATACCACAAACCCATATGTGCTACTCTCTTTAGCATTCCATAAATCATGAACCAAGTAGCATTACAAATGCATCTCAAAACTTTGAATAATTGGATTTTAAGGTTTAATAGCAACACAAGGATATGAAACTAGTATAGTCAAGTGTATGCCATAGATATAAGGAGAAGGAGCCTAAAACAGATACACAAAACAGCAATCCTCATATTGATAACATCTAGGGCTACGCTTATATCAATGAAATACAAGTGGTCAGATATGACAGTAAATCCCCCCCCTCCCCACCTCCACCCAACCTCAACTCTGTGGGTGTACGGTACATGTGTTCATGGTGGTGCTGGTGGCATGGGGTGGGGCAAAGCCAATTATTCAAATACATGAAAATTTACAGATCGCGAAGCAGAAACTTACTCATTGCATCAGTTTTTACAGGATTACTTTCCTCATTGCTGCAATGATCAATGCCTGATTTTTTACTAGATATTTCTGGTTTGGTACAGGAGTCTTCGGTTTCACCATCCACCACTCTAGAATTATCCCTAGAAGTTCCATCACCATTCTCCTGCACAAAAATCAAAACTTCCTTCTTCTCAAATAGAAAATATTAAAAAATGCTGAGTGCAAGCACTTCTGAATGCTGCTAAGGTACATAACGAGTAAAAAATAATCAAACGATAAAATATATATAAGAAGAATATGGTCCAACCCAAGTAAACTCAAATCTCCAAACTTTTAAGAATTGTAAAATGTACTAAATTCTCTAAACTTAAAGAATTGTAAAATATTCCATTTTAGTTCAGACATAAAAGCGTGAGTAGCGTTTACCTATCGATTCCAGAATTCTCTAGCCCACTCTTCTATAAAGCATGAGCAGTGTCTACCTATCATATGACATTTCCATACAATTCAGAACATATTTATCATTCACACACTGCAGTAAACGAATTTCTCCACTTCATCGACTTTGCTTTAACTATATTAGCAATGTTCATAAATGGTCGATTCATGATAACAATGGCCACTTTAGCTATTACCTAGGCATAATTTTCCACAATGTGATTCAATAATACCACACCATCCTTGTTCATCTTGTAGCTCTATTCTCCTCTTCTTCAATGTGCAAGCAACCAAGTGACTATGTGAGGCAAGCTTCACTACAAATACCATTGATGTGAAATCAAGCAATGAATAACCATTCATTTAATTTATTTCACATCTAAATCTTATCACAAAGAAGAGGAGAGCAAAGATTAGAGAAAGGGTTAATTTGCACAGAAATGGCTGTTTATACAAGTAACACTAACTTGGCTCAAAGATTAGTTGTTCAACACATTTGAAAAACTTGGCTCAAATTCTTAGGCTGTTACATTATTCCCCTGCACATTTTTCATTTAACTGATGTGTGGGCTTGTGCTTTTTTGTTTGTAATTTAATAGTTATAATGTTATCATGTTATCATTTTAATTCTTCTATTTTATTTATTTATTTTTCTGTTTAAAAGTCATGGTATACCCTCTTTTCTGAATTATTAGGCTCCAATTTTGGTTGTGGCTTGTAACCGTGCTAATTATCTTGAAAGGGCTCTCAAATGTATTCTAAAGTATGCTTAATATTGGTGAGCATTTTCTAGTGCTCCTGATTAATTTGCTCATATTTCAATAAATAAATTTAAGGGTAAATTAACAATATCTCCTTACAATTTGCCTAATTTCATATTAGCCTCTGTCTTTTATTTAATAATTACATCTTTTACTGTTGGTGAATGAGGGCTATTTCACAAGTCCAAATATGAAGCATTAATTAAGTACATACGGAAAAGCACTCAGTACAAATACTAATCAGTTTTCCATATATAAAAAGCATTAATTAAGTCCAAATACTAACCAAGATCACATAAATGCACCATACATATGCTACTATTGTTTTCCATATATAAAAAGCACTCAGTACCCAATTTACTGAGTGTGTGTGTGTGTTTCAAGGGATGAAGAAGACCACTAACCTCTTTTTTATTTTTTTATTCACTTAGTTGATGAGTAGAACTCACACATTACTTAATTATAATTAATTCTTTATTTTCTTTTTATATTATTTCCTAAATTAATTTACATGCAATTATTTCTAATTAAATTATATCTCATCATCTCATAATCAATTGCACTATATTAAATTATAATAATGTGAATTAGGCTCTAATTCCTATCCAATTATTTAATTCTAACTTATTAAAATTAGCGAATCAGACAGGTTTAATTTTCATTCTAACCTATCAGTTCAAACAGTACAAGTCAATAAATCTCATAACAAATAAGTGAAGCATCTTAGCATCACCTCAAGTAAGGCTTTTAACAAAGTTAACTAGAGGAAATTGCATATCACTTGAAAGCATTTCCATAACTTAGTTTCAGTAGTGATATCTTTCTGTCTTTTTACACAGTGAAGAGCATATGGAGAAAGTCAAAAAAGATCTTGAGATTATAAGAAACTGACTACACATCAGAACCCATGATGTGAAAACAAGTAAGGCCCTAAAATACAAGAGAATAAAATATAAAAAGATTTTATTGACGCCATAAATACACTCGATTATAATATATCACGAGCATTTAAGTGTGAACACTGAAGATAAGCCTCCAAATAAATATATATATATTTTTCTTTCTAAAAAGAAGTGTGAATACAAGCCTCAAATATACATCCTAAAATCAATAACTAGAATGACCAACACTTTAATTCATATCTCAGAGAGAACCTTGAGCATCTGATCAATGTGCCAAATTTTGTTCGTGGAAAACCTATAGCAGAAAATAGAAATTAAGCAGCCTAAACTTCAAATATATATATATATATATATTAGACGAGAAAACTAATATACTTTAATTACTTATGATTCTCAGCCAATCATATTGATAAATCTTAGGTTGCAATTTGTCCTACTTCATCGAAGCCCAACCATACATTACATGTTAAGATTACATTATAGAAATAAGTTCATACCACTCTGCAAGGTTTCAACAAGAAAGAGGTTCAAAATTTTAAATGAAACATTTATACGACTTACTTTTCAACAATGAAGCAAATTTTGGCAGTAAGATCTCCTTTGAAATCTTACTCACATACTTCTAGATATTCAATAAGCTTTTTTGTCAGAGACTTTACATTGCTTTCATTTTCAAGAAGATACACAAGTTCAAGGGCCCTTTTCCAAATATAAGCATCTGAATCCTGAAGATACACAGTGAAGAGCATATGGTAGTCAGTTGCTCTAAAAATATATTGTCTTCTTAAGGATAAACATATTTATCATAGTTATGTAGACCTTTCAAAATAAATAAACAAATTATCTATGTGAAGAGAACAATCCTAGCAAAAAAAAAAAAAATTCATTCTACAACCAACAATAAAGTATGCAGTCAACTTAATTACTGAACCAACAAACCAGTCCTCAAAACCTCTCTATGACATTTTTACATACACTTGGTGAGCATAAATCAAAAAGATCGGAGAAGTACACTGTTCACATGTAGAGCAGGGAATTGCAACAACACCAATTTTTAATTCCATTGAATTACATGTGAAAGAGATCGAAGAAGATGTGAAGATTTATTACCCGTTGAGAAGGAGATCGTCATAGAGGAGCATGTGAGCGTTAGGGTGGAAAGGGTCGGATCCCTAAATCTGGCGGTGGACGGAGGGAGAGGAGTTGCCGAAAGAGCTGCTAGGGGGATGAGAGAGAAAAAGGGAGAGGAACATGGTGTGGCGATTGCTGCCGCCGTGGGGTGGTCGGAGGACGATGGTGGTTGCTTCGCCAGAGGAAACGACCTCGGCCACGAGAAATAGGATGAAGACGGCAGTGGTGGTGGCGACCTGTGGCCGTGGCCACGCCATTAGTGGGTGGAATTGGAGGTCAATGAGAGAAGTGAGAAGACGGTAGGTCTCTCTTCTCGCTAGAGAGAGAGGAGATGGGGGAATTAATTTACTCACGGTTTGGGTTGAAAACAAAATACATATATAATTAATAATAATTCGCGACTAAATATTTTAGTTGCTAATTATTTTTTTAATAATCTCCTTCCAAATATATTTAGTTTTTTGGCGACTAAAATATTCTTTTGTCGCTATAAATATACTTTTGGCGACCAAACTTTTGGTCGCCAAAGATAAAAACTATTTTTTTTCTTTTCATTCGGCTACTAAACAATTTTAGTAGCTAAAACTAACTATACGGCGACAAAAATATTCTTTCATCGCTGAAAATATACTTTTGGCGACCAAATTTTTCGTCGCCAAAGATAAAAAAACAATTTTTTTCTTTTCATTCGGCTACTAAACAATTTTAGTAGCTAAAACTAGCTCTACAGCTACTAAAATTTCTTTTAGTCACCAATTGTGATATTTTTAGCTACAAAATTTTTTTTTTAGTCGCCGATTATAATATTTTTAGCTACTAAATTTTTTTTAGTCGCCAATAATCAATATTCCCTGACTGAAAAAAATTAGTAGCTAAATATTTGACTTTTGCCAACTAATATTATTTTTGGTAGCCAATTCCGTAACTTTTGGCGACTAAATTTTTTTCAGTTGCCAAAAATGGTCGCTAAAAATGTATTTTCTTTTAATGTTCCCTGTTTGGTTGTGTGGTCAAAAATCAACACCCACAGTACTCTTAAACCTTTTTCCCTATTCCATTGAAAGATTATTTCTATATAAATATTTGGGTTAATTACAACAAAAAAAAATCAGGATTTCGCATGTTTTTCAATGTAAATCCCAGAATTTCAATTTCGACAAATTAAACCCTAGACTTTCATTCGTTTTCAATTTGGCCCCTTCAACCATCTTCGTCATATTAAACTAACGAAAATCTCTGCAGACTTTCATATTCAAACCCACATGTTCAAACAGATGTATCTTCCTCGTCGTAACTCCGTTTCGCTTCATTTTTGCGTCGTTGGATTCACCTCATGGCCTAGTTTTCATTCCACTCTTCATACGCCTTGTTCCATATCTTTTTACTTGTCGTCAAAGGTCTAAAAGTTGGCCAAAAATAAGATTTTTTTCTCTTTAGGCAAAATTTTCATATTCAAATATATTTAAGCATTTATATCTCCTTTGTCGTAACTCCGTTTCACCTCATTTTTACGTCATTAGATTCAACTCATGGCCTAATTTTCATTCCACCCCTCATATGCCTTGTTTCACCTCTTTTTGCATGCCGTCGGATCTCCAAAAGTTGGCCAAAAATAAGTTTTTTCTCTTTTTTCTTTTTATTTTATTTTTATCTTCTTCCTCCTCCTCTACGGCTCCTCCTGGCTTGCTGCTACTGCTGTTGCTGCTGCTTCATCATCATTATCTACAAGATGAGGTGGTGGTGGTAGTAATAGTGGCGGTGTCGTCGAATAGTGATAGGTATACAACTACACATAAAAATCAAAAACCAAATGGGTTGGTGAGCATGTTAGGGAGCCTTAGTTTCCAATCAAGTATCATCCATTGCATCTCCACTGCCAAGAATAATGTTGCGATAGCAACAAGACCAAAAAAAAAAGAAAAATCTTATTTTTGGCCAACTTTTGGAGCTCCGACGGCATGCAAAAATAAGTGAAACATGGCATATGAAGGGTGGAATAAAAACTAGGCCATGAGTTGAATCTAATGACGCGAAAATGAGGTGGAACGGAGTTACGACGAGAGAGATGTAAGTGGTTGAATATGTGGATTTGAATATGACAATTTTGCCCAAAGGGAAAAAAATCTTATTTTTAGCCAACTTTCGGAGCTCCGACGGCAAATAAAAAGTTGTGGAAGAAGACATATGAAAAGTGAAATGAAAACTAGGCCATGAGGCGAAACGGAATTACGATGAGGGAGATACAAGTGTTTGAACATGTGGGTTTGAATCTGAAATTCTATCTAGATTTCCGTTAGTTTAATATGACAGAGATGGACAGAGGGGCCCGATTGAAACATGGATGAAACTCTAGGGTTTAATTTGTCAAAATTAAAATTCTGGGATTTAAATTGAAAAATACGCCAAATCCTTAGATTTCTTTTTTTTTTTTTTAATTAGCCCTAAATATTTTAAATTGAAAAAATCTCTACTCTTCAAAATAAAATATGAGAGATGAAACACAAAGAATAATTATTGAAGTTTACCGAGTGGTAGCTACCAAATGAATGGGCCATAAAGTATAACTTAAAACAAAAATATTAGGAAAATTGTAAGAGTGATATTTTTAATTTTTTTGTCTTCTTTTTTTCTCTGAGCTCTCTAAATTAATTAAAGAATTCAAAAACTAGAGCAATTATTTAGCAACAATGTTAGAGCATCCGCATCAGACTCGGCAAATTTTAAGTTAAATTATAATAAAAAATCTACTTCTGTATTTTATCTAACAATTTTTTTTATATGTACACACTTCATCAGACTCTTAATTCTAAAATTTAATTTTACAAAATATTCATTTTATTTCCTATTTAGATAATTTTTAAAAAGAATCAACGGACAACAAAGCAGCAAAAGAACATTGGATGGTCGACCAAGTGGTCAACCACTTGGCAAAAATTACCTAGTTTTGCCAAATGAAAGAGATATTGGATGGTCGACCTGGTGGATGCCTGGGTGATCGATCACTTGGTGAAAAATGAAGAGATATTTTCTCTAGAATAAATAATAAAATAGTGTATAACTTGTGATTGCAGCAACGTAAAAATTTATTTTGCTGTAACTAGCCTGATGCAAGAGTGTTTTTGGACCTTGTCTGGCTAATATAGCCCTAAAACTAGTATAGTAAGGGTGATGTTGATACTATTATACATAATCCTATTTATTACCTTATTTTCTCTCTTTTAGATACAAAATAATGTGTTCCACATTCATAACTATATGGGGCCCACTCACTTGTGTTTTTATAGAGTGAAAAAATGATGCAAGAAATAGTAACACTTTTTATTTTATACTGCAACAAATAAATTTAAATCATTCATTTATGTGTAACTCACATAAACAAAGGATCAAAATCTATTTGTAGCATTACCACACATGGCATTAAAAAAAAGGAAAATGATTTGGAGCCCTAAAAACACTCCCCCTAATCCCTCTAATTTCCAATTTGGGCAACTGTTTCCTTTTTTTTTTTTTTTTACTTGATATGGAAATTAGGGGGATTAGGGGGGTGTTTTTAGGGGATGTAGCAAGATCCTAAAAAAAATTCAAAAAATGAAGCTATTCTGATTGTTTGATGTAACTTTTTTGAGTTGTTTATAATTTTTTTATATTTTATTCTAAGAGTGTATGTTAGACTTTTTTATGCAACTTTTTACTTACAATTTATAAGACAAAAATCATTTAAATAAATTTTAAAAATTAATTATTTCAAAAAAATGAAAAAGAATACTTTTAATTTTTACTCTATTATAATTAATTTTTTAACTTTCAACCAACTGTAATGGAGGATTGAAGATGGTATTTGTGTAGCATCCTCACTCATTTCAAAATGTGAGAACTTGAGGGTTGAGGGTTGAGGGCCAGCAAGTTATTCAAATATAGCATAATGACAATACAAGAAAGAATTGAAGAGAGATCAAGAACAGCACTGTAAATCACAAAGCTCCAACCCCAACCAAGTGACAAGCACCATCAAAGGGCCTCTCTATGATCTCTTCCCAACTCAACAAATCCAAAACTCTTTTTTGTATTTTAGTCCTTTGTTTGCTGTTTTCCTTGTACTTATTATAATATTCCATTGCCCCTGGCCACCCAATCTCAATGCCTCCCTTTTAACTTTATTTGTTTATTATATATATATGCTTTTTAAAAAAATTATTAGTTTTTCCCTTGTTGAAAATGCTAATCATTGTTTGCAAAACTGTTAATAATTTTGCTGGCCATGTGAAAATTACATTCAAATATAAAAATAATATAAAAATATTTGTTTAAGGGACGTGTAATAATAGTCTTAAGGACTATTAATAAAGAATACAAAATGACAAAATATTTATAATTTTAATACACTTTTTATATATCTCAAAATATTTTTATACATTTTTATACTTCTTTTACATGTCTCATACAATTGTTATACATTTTTCTTTATTAACAACAATCTTAAGGGTTATTTTTAGATTTTTTCTTTGTTAAATAATCCTATATCATTTATATTTATTATCAAAATAGTGATAATATATCACCTGATAAATAAAATAGGATAAATTACATTTTACCACTTAAATTTAATATTTTTTTCACTTTGTTAATATTTTATTTTTTATTTTTTATTTTAGTCCAATAGCTAATTTTGAACAAAAAATGTCATGTCATTAGCTACAGTGGCGGAGGGACTTGGGGACCGGGGGGGTCACCGCCCCCTTGGATTTTAAGATTTTTTTTTTTTACAAATATAAAGAAAATATTTTAAATAAAAAAATTACAAAAATATTATTAGAGTGAAATGTCAATGACATTTTAAAAATTATGAGAACAATAATAGTTGTTTTGATTGAAAATGAAGAGACTACTATAAACCATATTATCTATGAAAATTTTATGAAAAATTTTGAATGTAACGGTGATGTCATTATTATTGACATGCAAGTATAAGTAATTTCACTATAAAAATATGAAATTTATTCGATTGTTAATTATATTTGACATGTAAGGTTCAGTCTCTATGTGTTTATTTACTATTAGTTTTTGATATCACATATATCATTATATTGAATTTTTAATCAAATTTTATATAAAAAATAATTTATCATTATATAATTTAGGGTAAATTATAGATGAGGTTTGCTTAAAATACAAATTACCCCTGCGGTTTGGAAAATTACAAATACCTCTTTGTTAGTATTTTTTATTTAACAGAATTAACTAAAAAAATGAAATTCATAATTGCTCTTCTATACAATAATAAAATTACCTAAATTATTAATTGAAACATATTTCTAATATTATTAAAAACTGTTAATTGACTTGATGATTTATTAATAAAAGGAGTGATTTGTTATGAAATTAAAAACTTCAAGGGGTAGAATGTAATTTCCAAAATCACAGGGGCGATTCGTATTTTAATTAAACCTCAAGGGGTGTATTTGTAATTTACCTTATAATTTATTTTAAGATTTATATCCATATTTTTTTTTATATTATCCATGATACACTAGTTATAAATAATATTATTTTTTTGATATTTCTCGAAATCAATTGTAAAAACTTGCGTGAATATTTTTGTAAAATTTTTCAATATTGTAATTAATAAGTGTCCCCTCTAGTTTAATTTTCTAGCTCCGTCACTGATTAGCCATGTAACATAATAAAATATAATTAAAATTTGATAAATTATACTTGTCTTAACTTTCAGGATTTTGATCTCAGATTTTTTTTTTTCACTTTGACAGTTAATATTTTGTAATTATTTATCATCTAATATATCACTCACTATTGTATTGGTTTAATTATTCCTATATTCGTTATCAAAACAATGTAGTAAATACAACATAATTGCGGGTACCATGGCAGAATGGAAAATTGCACCAGCCTCGAAGCAGAGTTGTGGACAGTGTATAAAGATCTCACCACCATCCTTCGGAAAGGTTTCAACAAAGTGATAATCGAAACTGATGCGAAGGAAGTTGTGAAACCTCTTAAAGATGGCCCTGGAGAGAAGCACTTTCTCAGGAGATTGGTCAAGGACTATATAATTATCTTTAATAGTTGTCAATGTTCTGCTCAACATATCCTGAGGGAGCGAAACTTGTGTGCTAATGCATTAGCTAAGGTTTCGTTTGTTAACTATACATTTTAGTTGTAAAGTCAAAAAATTACTATAAATTGTCATATCACTCTCTCAACTTTTCTGTATATCTTTTCGTAAAAAATCAAAAAGTTACTAAAATGACATGTTCTCAAACGAAACCTAAGTTTGGAGCTAATCAAGCTGAAGACATTCTTGTTTTGAATGATTCCCCAACTGAAATCAGAGAACTAGTGGTTTGGGACATGATGGGTAAAGCTACGGAAAGGGCTTAGCCCTGTTTAAACTTAGGGGTTGTTTGGGGTGTCTTAAATAAGTGCACTTTTTTGTCTTTTTGGACTCAAACATTGAGGAGAAAAATATGGATGTTTGGGTTAATTTTTTGACTTTTTATGAAAAAATGTGTATTAAAAAATTCTAAAAATTGGTTTGTAGGGGAAAATTAAGATTGGGAGTTGTGCAGCCGTAATTGTTGACTTTTGGTGAATAGTGTTAACTTTTTAACTTTTTGAGTAACTTTTTGACTTTTTAACTTTTTCTCAATAACCCAAACTTGGCTAGTTTTTATTCCAATGTACCCGGAAAAAAAAAATACAACATAATTAAGAAAAATATGATTATAGTAACATCATTATTTGACAATTAAAATAGTAAAATGTTTTGCAAACACATGATCACAGAAAGAAAATAAAAAATTATGTATTAATGATATTTTTAAAATTTTAAAATTAATGATAAATATATTGATTGAAAATATAAACACTATGTTGACATTTGGGAAGACTTCCTAAAAAAAGTTTTCAACTAATAAAATTTTAAAAAGTTTTTTTATGTTATTTGCCCTAAGTTATAAATGTCAAAGGTCACAAAAGTAAAACTGTTTCATTCGCATTAAAAAGTTTTTTTCAAAAACAAATCACTTAAAAAATCAACCCACAACCCGAGCATTCTGTTAAAAAATTTCTACTATATATATATATTTACTAAAATAGTATAAATGTCATTATTATAAATAAATTTATATTTATAAATATTTTATTATTAAATAAAATTTCCACATTAAACAATATTAAATTTTATATTTATATATTATTACTCTTTTATGGTCTTGTTTGGAACTTGACTATTTTAATTGACTTTTTAATTTTTTGACTATTTTATGAGATGAAAAAAAAAATTTATTTGAAATGATTTGTGAATTTTTTTGTAATTGAAAGATGATTGTGAAAGAAAAATTGAATGATTGATGTGTAACATGTGACATTTTGACTTCTTTTGAAAAGTGAGTTGATTTTTTAACTATTTTAGTCTGGGGTTAAAAAACCTCATTTGAGTGGAGTTTTTTTGACTTTTTAAATTTTTATAAAAAAAATAAAATAAAATAATTATGATCTAAATGTGACATTTTATTTTTAGCATTTTAACTTATCTTATGTTTTTTAACTATTTTAACCCAACAACCAACCCAACCAATATGCCAAATGAAAACTTTATATCATTATCTATTTAAATTTTTTTTATTTATATTAACTAAACACACCCAGGCCCCCCCCCCCCCCCCAAAAAAATAAAAAAATAAAAAAATAAAATAAAATCACTGCTCATTAAACTCTCACTTACCATCATAACCATTAATTTTGTCCCCTCCTGTCTCACTCTTCCTACTGTTCTTAAATATCTATCAAATTTGAATCCAACAAAAAAATATATCGGAAGTGATTGATATACCTATCAAATAATATTATATGTATCAATTAATATACTAATTAGTATATTAACAAATTATATAAAATAATTTTAAAATTTTTTGATATTTATAATTTATTTAATAGGTGGAATCAATAATAATAGCATAACATTAATTGGTAATGTGTGTAACATCACCGATATCTATCATACCAATAATAGTACAAATTCCAATTTAGCTATTCAAAAAAAAAATTTAGGAAAATGCTATGAACACCAAATGATCTATCAAATTTTCTATTAAATCTTACACAAATCCACATGTGTGTGGGTCCTACACCCATGTAAAAAGTTTGGTAAAAAAATTAATGAATTATTTAAGATCCCTAGTATCATTCAAGATTTTATTAAGACATTTGTTAAAGATGTACTTAACAAAAATATGCTTATCCAACTCTACTATTATGGAAAATAGTAAAGGCAATAACTATCTGATAATACTGCTATACCTACTAATGTTATGTCAATTGGGTGAGGTTGGAGATTGTAAAAATTTTATCAATTTTTTTATTAAATGTTTTACATGGATACGAGACTTACATAGATTCATATGGTGTGGGTCCCATATCCATGTGAGAAATTTAGTAAAAATTTTGATAAAATTTTTGACCCAACCTATTATACAAATTATGACCCATCTATTATACAAATTACAAATACTTAAAATCTCTAAAATTATGTCACATCATCAGTTAGTATACTAATTGACATACCAATTGATACATATAATATTATTCGTAAAAAAGTAAACAAAACCTATTTAGAATTATTATCTTACCATTCAAATTTATTTTACAGATGAATCTCATGCTATACAAATTCAATTTTAGCCACACTTTAATTGAGATAAATTCAAATTGAACATTGCTATTCAAGACAAAAACATCAGATCCAGTTTCAAATTCAGTTATGTGACAATCAATTAGGATGTTAAAAGTGACATTGGGTGTGTTTGGTTTGTGTTTTGAGATAAATTTTCAAAAAAATTTCAAGGAGAAAGTTTAAATTTTTTTTTGGTTTATTTGGTTGTATATTTTGAAAATAATTTTGGAGTTTAGGAGTTTGGGATAATTTGATATTTTGTTGTAGTTGAGTAAATGTGTATGAAAGAAAAAAATTATTGAAAATGAGAAAAGAGAGAAAAAGTGATTGATTAGTATGTAAGAGAAATAAAGTGATTTTAGAAAAAAAATTTTAAAAAAATTCAACCAAACAAAATTTTGAATTTTTTTTTCAAAATTTGTATTTTAAAAATCAAACCAAATAAGGCTACAATAATGCTTGAGACCACTAAAAGTGGTGCTCTAAAAGCACCACTAGTGATGTGGCAATGGACGGGACCCACTGCTTGTGTCTTGTTTTTTTATTTTTATTTTTTTTAAAGTGTTTGCCAACTCATTAGTGGTGCTTTAGAGCACCACTTTTAGTGGGATGTATCATTATCCATAACGCTATTATCTTTTGTAATCACGAACCAATTATATCATTTATATATCAATAAATCGATAAAATAAGTCTAAAAGTAACATATATCATTTGTCATTCAGAATGTGTAGTAAGGCCTTGTTTGGAAAGACTAAATAAGTGTACTTTTTGTCTTTTTTGACTAAAAAATTGAGGTTGAAAATATGGATGTTTGGGTTAATTTTTTGACTTTTTATGAAAAAATGTGTAATAAAAAATTGTGAAAATTGGTTTTTAGAGGAAAATTTGAATTGAGAGTTGTGCAGCCGTAATTGTTGACTTTTGGTGAATAGTGTTAACTTTTTAACTTTTTGAGTAACTTTTTGATTTTTTGAATTATTTTACACTATCCAAACAAGGCCTTAGGATTGATAGAATTATTGTTCTCCACATATACTCGAGGGGAACTCCAAAACTCGTTTATAAATCAACCAACACCCATCTCTCAAAACGCAAAAACACACTCTTCCTCCTTCATTTCCCGATCATCTCTCTCTAGCCAAAAAAAATTTTAAAAATAAAATAAAATATTGATAGGAGAAAGAAAGATGAAGGAATTATGGACATCTTTGGCATCAGTAATGGGAGTTTGGGCCTTCTGCCAAAGCCTCCTCCACACAGTCCTCCCACCGGAGCTCCGGTTCGCCTCCCTGAAACTCTTCCAGCGCCTCTTCAACTGGTTCTCCTCCTACTGTTTCTACGAAATCACCGAGATCGACGGCGTCAACACCAACGAACTCTACAACTCCGCCCAACTCTACCTCAGCTCCTCCGCCTCCATCTCCGGCAACCGCCTCTCCCTCTCCCGTTCCACCAACTCCTCCGCCGTCACCTTCTCCCTCTCCAACAACGACCGTCTCCTCGACGTCTTCCGCGGCGTCTCCGTCGTCTGGGAACACGTCGTCACCCACCGCCAATCCCACACCTTCTCCTGGCGCCCATTGCCCGACGAGAAGCGTGGTTTCACTCTCCGTATCCGGAAAAAGGACAAGAATCTCATCCTCCAATCCTACCTCGATCACATCATGGAAAAAGCTACCGAGATTCGAAGGAACAATCAGGATCGATTTCTCTACACCAATTCGCGTGGCGGTTCTGTCGATGCTAGAGGTCATCCTTGGGAGTCCGTTCCTTTCAAGCATCCTAGCACATTCGAAACTCTAGCTATGGATCCTATCAAGAAGCAAGCTCTCATGGCGGATCTTCGTGACTTCGCCGATGGCCAATTGTTTTACCAGAAGACCGGTCGAGCTTGGAAGCGAGGCTATCTTCTCTACGGACCCCCTGGAACTGGAAAATCGAGCATGATTGCAGCCATGGCTAATTTCCTGGGCTACGATATCTACGACATGGAATTAACCGAGGTTCATCACAATTCCGAGCTGAGAAAGCTCCTGATGAAGACTAGTTCCAAATCGATTATCGTTATCGAAGACATTGATTGCTCCATCAATTTGACAAACAGGAAGAAAAATGTGCGGAATCAGAATCAACAACAACATAATAACAACGACAATTTCTTAGGCCCCGAAACGAGACATTCGACTTCGGACGATAGTAATGGAAGCTCGATCACGCTGTCGGGGTTGCTGAATTTCACTGACGGACTCTGGTCGTGTTGCGGGAGCGAGAGGATATTCGTTTTCACCACGAATCATATCGAGAAGCTGGACCCGGCATTGCTGAGGAGTGGGAGGATGGATATGCATATATTCATGAGTTATTGTTCATTTCCCGCATTGATGATTCTGTTGAAGAATTATTTGGGATTTGAACAAGAGGATTTGGAAGAGATTGTTGTGAAGGAATTGAAACAAGTCATTGATGAGGCTAAGATGACTCCAGCTGATATTAGTGAGGTTTTGATTAAGAATAGGAGAGATAAGGAAAAAGCTGTAGGGGAATTGGTGGGGGCATTGAAAGTGAGAGCAGAGAGGAATAGAGCAGTAGCAGTAAAATGTGGGGATGTGGATGTGGATGTGGATGTGGAAGAAGAGCAAGAGAAAAGGGCATTGGAGTGTCCAAAACAATTGCAACAAAGTTGTGAGGAAGATGACAATGAGAAGCCAAATTGAAACAGAAGTGGGTGTTTAATTTAATTTAATTTTGCTTTTTTTTTTTTTTTTTGGTTGGGTGGGTTGAGATGATGAAATTTTGTTGATGGGTTTTGTGTGGGAAGAGGAGTGGACACTGGATGGAGAGAAAGAAACTGTATGACAAAAACAGTGCTTATCCAATTTAGTCATGTTTGATTAGCTATTAATGTTGGCTTAGCACACAATAATGAAATCAAATAATAATTTATGTGTTTTAATAAGTTTGCTTGATTTGCACGAGGGTTGCGTGGGTAAATTACACTCACATCCCCAAAGTTCAGAAAAAATACAATTAGTCCTATATTTGTCACATTTTTAATATAATTATACTGATTTTTCTTTTAGTATGGCTAACATGACTAAAACTAATACAAATGATGGGTAGATATAAATATATATATATATATATATATATTTTATACGATTAACACATTACTAATTAAAAATAATTTAACTGTTAAAACTTTCTACGAGATGAGCTTAACTATGTCGAAAGTGTGAGGTCAATTCTATTTTTTGCTAACTTTATGGAAGTGAATATAATTTACCTTTTTTTTCTACCCTAGTTCTTTCTAAATTCAAGATGCAACGACTCTAACTATTCAGAATGCCAGGTAAATGTGAAATATCTACTCAAAAAAATTTAATAAACTATACAAGTTTAATTAATTTGATCATCTTTTAAAAACGATAAAAAAAAAAAAAAATGTAACTAATGCAGGCTAGCCATATACATATGCATAATCTAAGGTAAAATATGTATTTTTTATTTTATTTTATATTACTAGTTATATTTGATGATCCGTAGATAAAGTGTAATTAAAATTAAAATTTTAGAAAAGCACAAGTAATTATATTAAATTTGTGAGGCTTATATTTTTCCTAAACCTTGAGAGCTGTTAGTCTAATTTATTCTAATTCAAATGTATTATGTGAATTTAAATTTGATATAGTACAAGTTAAAACATAAGGTAAACATAATTCACACATTTATTTATTTATTATTGTTATTTCGAGTATTTAATGATTTACTAGAATTTTGTTCCAATCCACATTGTTAGTTACAAATTTGCAATTATTAAACCAAAGAACGTCTTGAAGCATATTTAAATAAAAGACATTGTAAATTAGTGCTTCTGTAAAGTTTTTTTTAGTGCAAGTGTTATTTGCGAAGTTACACAAATAAAACTTGCACCAAAATTGCTACCAATTTTTTTTATTTATTTATTTTTTTGTTAAAAGTGTAATTATAATGCCTAAGTCCTATTTTGGTCTAATGGTGACCCCTATTTCATTTGAAGATGGTGAAAAAATGACATTATCAATGATATTTAAAAAGAATTGCTTTTAACAAAACTAACAACAAGCTGATTAGATGAAACTTGTTTCGTCATTTCCTCAGTTAGATTATGATATTTTCAAAATTGTTGTTCACAAATATGAATTAAATAGCACCATATAATAATTTGGAAGTTTGGTGGTGCTTTTTGCATACCTAGTAGTTAATGCATTAATGGATAAGATTAGGAAGGGGCAAAATAGGAAAAAAGCAAAAGAAACATAGAAAGGAGAGGAAACAAACACCTGAACAAATCCCAATAATTTAGTAGGTTGGGAAAAGAGGGGGATTTGATTTGATGAGTGGGAAAAGCAGCTAGAAAGTCACCTTTTTTTTTTCTTTTTTTTTTTTTTTTTTTTGAGATAGGAAGTCACTTCTTATGAAAAAGTAGACATTTTTTTGTTTTTGTAATTTTGATTTTGGCTTTGAGTTGGAAAGGGGGCTTGCTTGATTAGCCTTTATTTTTGAAAAAAATTAGGTGTACAGAAGATATTAAGGCCTGGTTTAACAAATTCTGAAAAATTTAAAAAGTCAAAAAGTCACTATTCGATTTAAGTTACATCACTTTTCTATCATATCACTTCAAACTCAACCCATATTTCATAAAAAGTCAAAAAATATAATTATTTAGAACATCCCAAACAATCTCTAAATATAAAATGCATGGATGTAATATAATATAAATATTTATATCTATAAATACAAGCATTGTTAGTAAATAAATATATTTTGTCGCATTTATATATTTTGTGTTTTATTATTTCTGTGTCCCAAACACAATTGTCATTTTTGCAATTCATTTGAAGCAAACAAAGAGTAGATTTTTGTCTACGTGGTGACAATAGCCTCATCATCACCACCATGTAAAATATGTTCTTTTGCTTTGTACACTTTTGTCACTTCTTGTGAGTTGTGAGAGGCACATGAGAAAAGCAGAGAGGGACTCTCAATTGTGCGATTGACTTGGGAGAAACAAGAAGTGAAATGCTATTTTGTAGCTCCTAATGCTTTCTATATAGCCCCCCTCAAGTGAAATGCTATTTTGTAGCTCCTAATGCTTGCTATATAGTCCCCTCCTTTAGTAGCTATTGTTGATTTGTTGGGATATAGTGATTGGATATGATTCATGACCTTGTATTTAATTATGAGAAAATAATTAGTTGCGATATTCGATTTATTAATGTTGTGTTTGGTTGGGGAATTTGGAGAAGAATTTAGAAAGGGAAAGAGAAAAGATGTGTGAAACTATGTGAAATGTAGGTATATTTTTTTTTACATTTCACCTACCTTTTCCATTTCCCTTTCCAAATCCCTCCTCAAATCTCTCAACCAAACACGGCGTAACTGTTGTTGATTTGTTGAGATACAGTGGAGGGATAGGGTTCCCAATTTACCATTAAGGGATTATCGTAGTTGGTAAGGAAGTATGTTCGTTTTTTTATTGATTAGGATTTGAATTTTTTACTATTCAAGTGGAAATTAGACGGTTTAGGTGAATCAGCTAGCTTCTCTCAATTTGGCTTGTAAGGGTAGATCCTAAAGATCCTGTTTTGTGAGTGTTCTGGGTATAAAAAGAAAAGAAAAAAAAAAAAAAAGCATTCACCGTTACGAGAAAACAAACAGGTACAATATTTGATGATTGATAATGTGTATTGTCGAGTAATGTTTATTGACCCTAATAATTTTTTTTTGTTGATTAGAAACACTTGTCGCCCAAGTTGTTAATATTCAAGGTTGCTTGGCAAATTGAATTTTAGGTTTACAAAAAATTTCAATTTTTTTAAAAAAATACTACAAAATATTTTAAAAAACAAGTTAATTGGCCAATTATTCATTTTTTCATATATTCATTTTTTCATACAATTAAAAAAATCATTTTTAAGCACACTAATTTTTTCACTTCATAATAAAAAAAAATATACTAAAATATCAAATCTCAAAAGACCCCTTATTATGTTATTAATACTCTATGCGGCTAAATACATGTTAAGTATGAAAAAGTGTAATAAATTACTTTTTCACTTCTTATAGTGAGATTTTTTTATTATTTATTTATTTTTATTTTATAACTTACCAACACCTCCTTTGAAGTTTAAAAAAATTATAATTTACTCCACACATTTAATATAATAATGATCTTCCTCTCAATAAGGTTAAAGTAGGCAAAATTTATGCAAATAGCATGTAGATACTAAAAAAAATAGATACACATTTAGAAGAAAATATATCATAATACATTTTTTTTCTTAATTTATACGACTTATGAATTACTGATAAAAAAAACCTAATTGTTATGCGAATTAAACTTCAAAAAAGATTAGTGTAATTATGTTTAAAATGTATTACTAATTGTATTTTACTCATGCCTCAAGAGAGATGAGTGTAATTTACTTCTTTTTTTTTTTTTTTTTTCTTTTCTTTTACTTTGATCCATATCACAAAAAAAAAAAAAAAAAAAAAAAAAGTTTCTTACAGCCACAACCTCCAACATGATCCAAAAAATGTGATTCACAACACTGAACTTTCCATACCCCTCATTTTCCACTCTTCTCCTTTCCTCTAGATACTTTCCTAATACCACCCACACCCTCACAGCTTACCACCTCATCATTTTCTTAAAATAATCTCTCAACACTCAATCTTCCATTATAGAATAATCATCATTTTCTTAAAATAATCTCTCAACACTCAATCTTGCACCATCTAAAAAAAAAAAAACACTCTCAATCTTCCATTATAGAAAAAATACCGTAAAAGAGAGACAGAGAAGAGGAAAAAAATATGAAAAGTAAAAGAAAAAAAAGGAGAGATTTCTCTCTAGTTTATCATGTGAAATGGAGCGTACTTTAGACTGGTATAGCCACCATGATTCCTGTTTCGATTATTCAAATCGTTGTATAAAGCTCGTCGAGTAATTCATACTTGTAAAAAATTATATTGATCGGATATCAGGAGTTCTTTGATCAGAATACATTTTTGTTAACAATTTATTTTTATAATCATATTTATCATTGACGAAAATGTGTTTCAATCAAGAAGCTACTGATATTCAATGAACATGATTTTTTACAGGCATGAAGTACTCGACGAGCTCTACATATTGAATTGTTTGAATCATTGAAACGGGAACCATGGTGAGTCCTAAGGGCCCAACAGTATACTCTAGTCTACACAATAGACTGGAGAGAAGTTTCTCCGAAGAAAAAAATATATATTAGTGGTAAGTTACAAAAGCAATAACAATTTTACAATTTTTATTTTTTATTTTTATAAACTTATCTTTTATTGTAGCAAAGTTTCTGAGTAATATAGAAATTTTCTAAGCTCCACTTAAATGAAATTTTCCAAAGAATATTCCAACTATACAGAGATCATAATGTTTTGTTGTAAAGTTTTACAGATAACCAATAATTTTTCGCCACATCAAAAAATTGATAAATGAGTGGGACAACCAATTTAACATTTAACAGGCTGTACAGACAACTTAAAATGGACTAAATATTTTAAGTTAAAATTTTTTAAAATTATTTTAAAGTATCATATTATTTTTTTTAATTTTTTTATAAAAAATTATTAAAATAATATGTTTCTAAACGCGGTGAATTTCTCCTCCCTTTGCAAACCTGTTACACCCAAATCCCCTGATCTCTTTCCCATCTCCCTCTCGCCCAATTCCATTTCTATCTCTACATGACCGAAAAATGATTTGTGGCACTAAAAAGTTGGGCACTAATGCCCCTAATTTCCATTTTGGGTAACTGTTTTGTTTTGTTTTTTTTTTTTTTTTTTTGCCTTATATGGAAATTAGGGGCATTAGTGCCCAACCCTAATAACTTCTTTCTTTCTTTCTTTCTTTCTTTCTTCTCTCATTGTCTCCAATACTCTCAATAAATCAAAAGCTTACCCATATCATCTGTTCTCTAAAACTAGACCTCTCTATTATTTCTTACTAAATAGAATTATTATTTTATCTGTATGTGCATCTCTATTTGTATATAATAAAAAAATGAATCCAAAAAGAGAGTGAGGTTTAGATAGATAGCACAAAATATTATAGAGAGAGAATTAATTTTGTTCCTTCTTTTTAGAAATTTCCTTCTTTCTTTTTTTTTTTTAATTGAAAATGGGGGTTTTAGATGGAAAAATTAATAAAAGTTGCCAAGGCAATCTGGGTGTTTGGGAAGTAGATTTTTTTGTAAGTTTTTTTAGTTGTAGGATATTATTGGAGAAATTTTTTTTTGTGTTTGGGAAGATAGTTGGGTTTTTTTGTGGTTGGATGTGATGTTTGTGAGAGAAAAAATGAAATGATTATGGGGTTTGATGTGATATTTTGTTTGGATTTATTTTTTTTAGTTTTGTAACTAATTTGTCTTTTAGGCCTCGTTTGGGAACATGTTTTTTTAGTAATTTTTTGACTTTTTGGCTAAAATATGATGTAAAAAAAGCTAGATGTTTGGGATGACTTTTTGACTTTTTACAAAAAGATGTGTAAAAAGTAGAGAGAAAAGGGAATCTTTGACTTTGTGGTATGGGTTGTTGGCTTTTTGATTTTTTTAGTAACTTTTTAACTTTTTGATTAAAATGGACACTTACCAAACGTCAAAAAAAAAATAAAAAAAAACTTAAAAACTAACTTTCCAAACACTCCCAATGAGTGACAGAGTTGGTTCGGTGATAGGGGTGTTTGACAACTTAGGTTTAGGCTTTTTTTGGGTTAAAATTTACAAAAAAAAATAAAATACGTTAAAATAATTAATAAAATAAAATACCATATCAAATCCATAATCATTTTACTTTTTCTCTCACAAATATCATATCTAACTACAAAAAAATTCAATTATTTTCCCAAATACAAAATTTTAACCTGCTAAAATAGTTAAAAGTTAAAATAACCTAATAAAATAGTAACTTTCCAAACATCCACATAATTGGTGGTTGAAGGTGATATGTGCCCATTTGGAAACTTTGATTAAAAGTTTCGTTTTGCAACTTGTCCAAAAAAGTTAGATTGGCTTTTTTCATATAAAAGTCATTTGGAAAGGTCCAAAAAAACTATCTGTGAAATTACAATTATACCCTCCATATTATTTAAGGTTATACATGAGTGAAAATATAAATTTTCTAAATTGGGTGAGATAATTTGATCATTTTATTGTAATGTGATATTATAAATAAATATTAACTAAAAAAGTCAAAAATAATTTTTTACTAATTTCTCAAACCACTTTATAAAAAATCAAAAAATTTAACAACTAAAAATTAATTTTTAAACGTCTACTCGAAATTATATTGCTCTGATGGATTTACCAATGGCATGCATGGGTTTAGTCATTGCGCATAAATTAATTGAAAGAAAATTAATATTACTATAATGTTGCGTAGTAGGAGGATATGCGGCTGATGGCAACTGAGAATGGTGGCTAGAGAGAGAGAGAGAGAGAAAAATGATGAAGGAACGAGAAGAGAGATGCAAATATGTTTGTGGAGAAAACAACAGCTTGATGAGACTCTTTTGTTAAAAAAAATAAAAAATTGATGAGACTCTTGAATACGACGCCCGACTTTACTTTTTAGTCTTTTGTGACGTGCCAGGATAGTATTGGCTATCCGTAAATTTACCACCATATAGCATCTCTTACACCAAAAAAAAAAAAAAAAAAAAAAAAAAAAAAAAAGTGTTTTTTTAAAGAATAATGACTTGGATCCCTTTTTTTCTCACCCTTTGACCCCCTCTTCACTTGATTGGCTACTTTTTTTTTTTTTTTTTTTTTTATTCCTTCTCCTCCAATCACCACCTGTCACGTGTCTGTGGAGGTGGCGGGGGTGGTGATTGGAGGGGGTCTCAATCATCACTCTTTTTTAAATACCTTTTTATCCTTTTTTCATATTATCTTTTTTTTTTATATATATCTTTAATAAAATATCAAAAAAATATATTTATTTAAATCATTTCAAATGTGCTCCTAGCTTTCACGGAAGCGTGGTGTAAAATTTATACTCTTTTTTATATTCTTGATATTTTTTAGGATTAAATTTATTTTATCCTCTTATAATTTGGGGTTGGAATACTTGATCCCATATCACTCAAATATAGCCAAAAGATTTTCATGTAATTTTAAACTAAAGTGTTATCATTAGTTTTTGTATCCAAACTAACGAAATTACACACACTATTTTTTAGAGTGAGTTTTATTTTTTTTTAAATTAAAATGAAATTAATATAACAAAAGACAATTTTACTCTCATTTTCTCCAAACTTGAAATTAGATTAATATGTTAATTAAAATAAAATAAAATATAATTAAGAATTAATTTAAAATTTAATTAAATGAAATATTAAATAAACAATAATTAAGAATTGATCGAAAATGTAATTAAATTAAAATTAGATTAACATGTTAGAAATTATAATTAAATTAAAATTAGAGTAAAAAGTTAGTAATTACAATAAATAGTTTAATATTTAGGATTAATTGTGAATTAAAATATAATTAAATTAAAATTAAAATTAAATTTTAAGAATTATAATAAATAATTAAGAATTTATAATTAATAGTGATTTAATTAAACTAATACTAGGTATTATAAATTATTTGTATGATAGACGAGAGAGAAATAAAATAACACAAAATAGAAGATTTGAAAATGTTATAGTCATTTCACATATATAATTAACGATGTTAATAATTACATTTTAGTCCACAATTACGTAAGAAGCATATGACTATTTTTAAAAGATAGAAAATAAACTCGTATCAAATTATTCCACAAAAAAGATAAAATGGATTTTGTCTCACTTTTTTAACCATTGAAATTGAAGCCTCGTTTGGGAACCCTCATTTTTAGCCAAAAAGTCAAAAAGTTACTAAATTAGCCAAAAAGCCAACAACTTATACCAAAAAGTCAAAGATTCTCTTTTCTCTCTACTTTTTGGGCATCTTTTTGTAAAAAGTCAAATAGTCATCCCAAATATACTAGTTTTTTTTAGCTTATATTTTAGCTAAATAGTCAAAAAGTTACTAAATTAGCCTGTTCCCAAACGAGGCCTGAAACATGTAAAATAATATTTTAATGGTGTCGTGGATTGCCGTAATTCCTACATTTGGTCGTGAGTTTGGTTTGACTAGGCTTATAAGTTAGTTTACAAGTTTGTTTTATTAAAAATTAAGTTTTAGGTTGTTTGATATTTTTTTGTATATTTGTTTTTTGTTTTTTGTTTTTTTTTATCTAAAATCCTACCTTTAACCATTTAAAAAAATTATTAAAAAGTTTAAAAAATAAGAATAAGTCAAACAAACTAACTTAACAATTTATTTGTAAACTTATTTTAAGTCAATAAACTCCAATCATACTCTTTTTTTGTTACTAAAATATAAAAAGAGTAATTCTTTATTTTACTTAATTCATTTTTTATCTATGTATTTTAATGTTACTCTTTATTTTATTTATTTGTACACACAAACAGTTTAAAGAATCTCTCAAGACTCTTTAAAGGGGCGAATTACACTAATAATCTCTATAGTTTGGGGCTTGTGTTACTTTGGTCTTTGATTTTTCAATTATGACACATTTGACCTTGAATGTTGAATCTTATTTCAAATAAGGATAATTGAAGACCATTGCTTAATTTCAAGGGCAAAATCATCAATTTGATAAAATATAAACTAATTTGAAAAAAATAAATATCAAAAATATATTTTTAAATTTTTAAAAATTATTTATACTCACTAAAGATAAAAGTATGTAAATTGATAAATCTTTTAGACATTTATTTATTTTACCAAATTAATTTTTATTATGTGTTTGGATGATTATCATGTAATGGGTGGTTATTTTTATTTTCATTAAATTAGTTTATATTTTTTCAAAAGTCAAATATGGCGATAATTTTGATATCATTATTAAACCAATATGTTAAATCAAAAAATCCAAAATTAAAAACATTTCATATATTAAATATATCGATTACGCATTAAAATCCTAACAATCACCCATTATATGATAATCATCCAAATACATAATAAAAATTAATTTAGTAAAATAAATAAATAAATAAATGTATAAAAGATTTATCAATTTTACATAATTTTATCTTTGGTGGATAGAAATAATTTTTAAAAATTTAAAAATATTTTTTTTGACATTTATTTTCGTCAAATTAATTTATATTTTATCAAATTGATGATTTTGCCCTTGAAATTAAGTAATGGTATCTTCAATTGTCCTTATTTGAAACAAGATTTAAAATTCATGGTCAAATGTGTCACAATTGAAAAGTTAAGGATCAAAGTAACACAAGTCTCAAACTATAGGGACTGTTAGTGTAATTCACCCCTCTTTAAGTTTTGACAGTTGTTATTTGTCCCAAATCATCAAGAAATATCTCATTTCTTCTCTTCCTCTTCCTAGCAAAACATCTCTCTCTCCGTCCCTCCCTCCTGCCTGTCATTTTTACAAAAGAAACACAGTCCGTCTTGTCGTTTGAAAACACCAATTTCTATGCCAAAATAGCAACTGAACTATTTGTTACCCAAAAAGCAACTTAAGAGGGGGGTGAATTAGGTTTTACAAATAAAAATAATAATACCCTAATAAAAATTATGACTAGCACAATAGATAAATATAGTTAATGAAATAAAAATAATTAAAACAAATGTTCTAACAACTATGTCAATTAATGATTTTAGCATAGTGAAAATGTGAAATATAGTTATGACAATTTAAATAAAATAAAGAGATAAGAGAGAGAGAGACAAACAAATTTATAGTAGTTCGGCTTCAGCTCGGCCTACGTCCACTCCTCAAGCTTCACTTGAGATTTTTTACTATACTCTAACTTCACAGGGTGCTAGCAACCTTTTCACAGATGGAACAATCTTCCACAGATTTTACACAGACTTTCTAAGTCAAGAACACTGAGGGTACTACACTTTTACAATGTTGAAAAGGTGTTTTTGCTTTCACATAAAGTTATAAGAATTATCTCTCAAATATAGATATAAAATGGAAGCTCTAGTTTTTTTGTAAACCTCACACAGGAAAGATGGGCTTAAAACTATACGTCTCAGTGTATAATTTCTGAAATATGATGTAAACAAAAATTGAAGAACACTTCTCAGAGAATTTTTCAGAGAGTAGATGTGAGTGATTATAGATCAAAAAATATTTTTTGATTTTTTTGTAACTTGTTTACATTAGAGGCTTTGGTATATATAATGAAACTTATAACCGTTTATAGCCGTTGTATTCATTTGAATATCTTCCACTCCATCATTACTAATTTGAATATCTTCCACTCCATTATTACTAATTTAAATATCTTCCACTTGAACCTTTTGGCCTGCTGTTATGCTGGACTGTTTGAACCTTTATTTTTGGCTGTTTGAACTTCTGGTTTAATCAAATATTAAATACATTCTAACAAAATTTAGGATAAAAGTTTTAGGTAAGAAATAATGGGACAAAATAAATTTTGATTCTATTTTTTTCTTTCAAATAAATTAAAACATAAAATCATCAAAATAAATGTTGATTCTATTTTTCTCTTTCAAATAAATTATCAAAATAAATTTTGATTCTATTTTTCTCTTCCAAATAAATTAAAACATAATTAAATAAATCATCAAAATAAATTGTGATTTCTATTTTTCTCTTCCAAATAAATTAAAACATAATTAAATAAATTATCAAAATAAATAAGTCTAACAATCTCCCCCTTTTGATGATGGCACACAATGATGTTTTGATTTGATTTGGGAGTAAGAAAGCCTCCCCCTCAAGTCATGCTCCCTAAATTCATTTCTAAATACATAGGTTAACACATGTGTAATAAATAAGTTTTAATTAGAGACATGATATGAGACTAAGATATCAAACTAGAAATACATAATCATCAGATTAGTTTTCAAATAATATCATAATTTGAAAATAATACCATAATACATAACATCATAACAAAATAATACCATAATACATAACATCATATAATTTCTCCCCCTGTAACATTATCAAAAGGAAATCATGGGTCAGAATCTGGAGGAGGAGGAGAAAAATGATAGTGATAAATGGCATCTATACAATTCAAAATATATATATATATACATATAAATACGATTCGCGCGCCTATCTCTTTTCCATGGAAAATCGCGTCGGACACGCGTCCTCGCTTTTGCGTTAGTCGACCGACAAAAGCGAGACGGGTCAATCAACGGCCTCGACTCTCTCGCTCTCTTGTCTTCTTCTTCTCTGTCTTCTTCTTAATCACTCTCTTCTCCTTCTGCTTTCTCATTCACTTCCATCCCTTTCTTCTTCTACGTGAGAGAGATAGAACAAAGAGACTGAGCAGAGCAGAAAGGCTGCCAAAAACGACCCTCCTTTCGATTACATCTCTCTTGTCTACTTCATGGCCTCGTCCCGTCCCCTTACTCTTTTTCCGGACCTAAATGATCCCGTAAGCGCTGCTGGGCCGAGTGCCCCGGCTCCTACTCTTCCCAACCTTCCTATGATGTCGATTGAGCAATAATGGCAGCTCAATCAGACATTGAAGCCAATCATTTCACATTGACGTCCTGTATGAAGACGGTGACTGCAGTCACAAAATTGGCTCACCGACTGCAGAACAGGACGAGTGAGCTCCACCAGGTCAACGCCCAACTCTCTCTGCTCCAGCACATGTACAAGGATGCGTGAGCAGAAATTTGCACACTGAAGGCCGAAAATAAAGAACTTAAACGGAAGACCACCTCTATGGTCTGATTTGGAGCAATGTCGTTCTTGGCCTTTAATAGTTAGCGGGGAGTCGTCTCTTTTGACGAAAGCACGGGAACAGGGCCTTCAAGGGCCGCCCAAGGTGATAAAAAGAGAAAGAAAACGATGGAAAAGGCGAGTAAGTAAGATCGGCGTATGGCCGTAAAAAAAATGAAGGTTTTTTTTTTTTTTTTTTTTTAATGTAAATATGTTTATTGTGATCGGCGTAGGGCCATAAAAAAAAATGAAGGGTGTTTTTTTTATCTAAATATTTGTATTTTGATTTGTTTTTGTTTTTATGTTTAAGTACTGAAAAATGAAATTAAAAAGTAGAAAATAAAAAAATAAGAAAATTAAGCCCAAACAAAAAATAATAATGAGAAAAAAAAATAAAAATAAAAGAAATTAAGCCTAATAGCAAAATAAAATAAATTAAAAAAATAATACTAGCAGAAATTAAACTTAATGGGACGTTGGTGTTGCTGGAATGGTAATGAAAAAAAAAATACCATGAGGGTTTAAAAAAAATCAATGTATGTAAAGTTAATTTTACCTCAAGATGCAGAACCCAAAAAAAATTATACAGTTGAGAATAACAAACTGTTAAGGAGAATAAATGTATGAAGGATTTGAGAGCATTCAACTGATATAAATGTTTCCATATCAATGTAGCAATACACATTTATCATTTTAACAAAAATTCAAGTTTCACAGTCATAACAAAACTTTTTAAGTAGAAATTGACATTCCAAGCTCGCCATGAATAAAATTGAAGCAATCCTCGCTTAGGGGTTTTGTGAAAATATCCACCAATTGCTTGTCGGTGTTTACAAATTCAAGTACAATATCCCCTTTTTGAACACGATCTCTTAAAAAATGATGTCGAATTTCAATATGTTTTGTTCGTGAGTGTTGAACTGGATTTTTGCTTAAATTGATGGCACTAGTATTATCACATTTAATAGGAATATGATCATAATGCAAATCAAAGTCTTCCAATTGTTGTTTCATCCAAAGTATTTGGGCACAACAACTTCCGGAAGCTATATATTCAATTTCGGCCGTTGATAAAGCAACAAAATTTTACTTTTTGCTAAACCAAAATACTAATGAGTTACCAAAAAAGTGACAAGTGCCACTGGTGCTTTTTCTATCAAGTTTGCATCCGGTAAAGTCGGCATTCGAGTAACTAATTAAATCAAATGCAACACCTCTAGGATAAAATAGTCCCAAATTTTGAGTGCCAACAAAATATCTAAAAATTCTTTTAACAGTACTGAGATGTGATTTCTTAAGATTTGATTGTTATCTAGCACACATACACACACTAAACATAATATCGAGTCTACTTACAGTTAAATAAAGAAGTGAGCCGATCATACCTCAATATTTTGTTTGATCAATGGACTTACCTTTTTCATCATTGTCTAGCTTAATGGATGTGCTCATAGGTGTTCCAGCTATTTTTGAGTCATACATAATAAACTTTTTGAGTAGTTCTTTTGTGTATTTAGCTTGGTTGATAAAAATTTCTTCCTTACATTGTTTGATTTGAAGCCCAAGGAAATAATTTAGCTCCTCCATCATTCTCATCTCAAACTCACCTTGCATACACTTAGCAAATTCCTTACACAAGGTTTCATTAGTAGCACCAAATATAATGTCATCCACATATATTTGTACAATAAGTAAATCGTCATTTTTAGTTTTAATAAAAAGTGTTGTGTCAATCGTTCCTCTAGAAAAATTATTTTCAATCAACAATTTACTTAATCGTTCATACGATACACGAGGTACTTGTTTCAAACTATATAAAGCTTTTGATAGTTTAAAAACATGACTTGGAAAAGCATGATCTTCAAAACCTAGGGATTGTTTAACATAAACTTTCTCATTTATAAAACCATTAAGAAAGACACTTTTTACATCCATTTGATAAAGTTTGAAATCTCTAAAACATGCAAATGCAAGTAACATGCGAATGGCTTCTAATCTAGCAACCGGAGCAAAGGTTTCATCAAAATCATTACCTTTTTCTTGATTGTATCTTTGTGCAACAAGTCTAGTCTTGTTTCTTATAATTGTGCCGGATTCATCAAGCTTGTTTCGAAAGATCCATTTGGTACCGATAATGGTATGATCTTTAGGTTTTGGCACAAGTTCCCACACTTTGTTTCTCTCAAATTGGTTAAGCTCTTCATGCATAGCTATCATCCAATGTTCATCGAATTCAGCTTCTTGAAAGTTTTTAGGCTCCATCTGTGAGAGAAAAGCTAAGTTACTACAAATGTTTCTAAGTGAAGAGCGAGTTTCAATACCTTTTATAGGATCTCCTAGGATTAAATCCTTAGGATGATTATGAACAAACTTCCATTCTCTTGGCAAATTATCATTGTTTCCTCCTTCTTCTTGAGGTGGGAGAATAGGTTGTTCAATCTCTTTGTTCAACTTACATGGTTGGTTCTCTTCTTTGTAGATACTTGAATCTTCTACATTTGGTTCCAAATCTATATTATCACTAACAATTTGCTTTTGAGCAGAGATGTTAGTTTCATCAAATGCCACATGTATAGATTCTTCCACAACAAGAGTTCTTTTATTAAAAACACGATAAGCTTTGCTAGTTAAGGAATAGCCAAGAAAAATTGCTTTATCAGATTTTGAATCAAATTTACCTAAGTTATCCTTACCATTATTATGCACAAAACATTTACAACCAAAAACATGCAAGTGACTAATGTTGGGCTTTCTATCATGCCAAAGTTCATAAGGAGTCTTTTTGAGAATAGGTCTAATTAATGCACGATTTAAAATATAGTATGCGATGTGAACGGCTTCGGCCCAAAAATATTTAGAAAGATTATTTTGCATAGCATTGTTCTACTCATCTCTTCTAAAGTTCTATTCTTCCTTTCTACTACACCATTTTGTTGAAGGGTTCTAGGTGTTGAAAAATTATGTCCAATACTTTGCTCATCACAAAACAATTCAAATTTCTCATTTTCAAATTCTCTACCATGGTCGGTTCGAATATTAGTAATAAGAAAGCCTTTTTCATTTTGAATTCTACGACAGAGTATTGTGAAAGAAGAAAATATTTCATCTTTGTGTGGTAAAAACATAACCCATGTAAATCTTGAATAATCATCAACAATAACAAGATAATAATGTTTACCACCTAGACTAGATGTCCTTGAGGGACCAAATAAATCCATATACAGTAGTTGTAAAGGTCTAGTTATGGAAATGTGAGATTTTGATTTAAACGATGTTTTAGTTTGTTTTCCTTGTTGACAAACACTACAAAGATGATTTTTTTCAAATTTAATTTTTGGAAGTCCAATGACCAAATTCTTTCTCAAAAGTTTAACAATTAAATCCATATGAGCATGACCAAGTCTTCTATGCCATAACTAACTATTTTCATTATTAACATATAGACATTTAACATCACTAGCATAGAGATCATTGAGATGAAAAACATAAACATTATCGTGATGATTACCAACGAATAAAGCTTTATGATCATTTGTGTTTTCAATTGTGCAATGTGATGTATCAAAAATAACTCGATTACCTTTATCATATAATTGACTAATACTAAGTAGATTTTGCTTAAGTCCATCAACAAGTAAAACATTTTCAATAGAAGGATTAGGAGAAATACCGATGCTATCAATACTGATGATTTTTCCTTTCTTGTTGTCTCCAAAAGTAACAAAGCCTCCATCTTTGGATGACAGTGTAGTAAAGAATAATTTATCTCCGGTCATGTGTCTAGAACATCCACTATCAAAGTACCACTTTCCTTCTTTAGCTTTGGACTCAAAGCAAACCTACAAGACGACAATCAAGTGTTGGTTTTTGGTACCCATAGTTTTTTAGGTCCTTCTTGGTTAGTTTTGTTAGATCCCTTAACAATCCAAATCTTTTTAATTCCCATGTTTATATTATTTTTGAATGGATAAGAAGATATATAATGGTTTTTTTTTCTACAATAATAACAAGTAATATGAGGGTGAGTCATGAGAAGTGCCTTTTCAAAAATTGTATTGAGATTCTTTTATTTTTTAATAGGCTCATATCTAATGCCTGCTTTATCGAAAATACATCATTGATTTCCAAGAAGCATGTTGAGATTATTTCTACCTTTTACAAAATTTTCAAGTGTTTTTATTAAATCATCAATATTATTTTTTAAAGTAGTTTTCTCATTAGAGATAGTATCAAAATCATTTTTCAAAACAATTTTTTCTTTCTTTAATTCTTCTACATTAATAGATAAAGATGCAACAGATTTCTTCAACACATTATTTTTGGCACAAACTTTTCTAAATTCATCTTATAATTCATGGAATGCACTTTCAAGTTCTTCATAAAGAGTAGTTACCTCATCTTGAGTAGAGTCTTCATCTTCAAGAGCCATGAGACATAAGTTGGCTACTTCATTTTCAATTTCATCACTTGAACTTTCATCTTCACTTTCTCCCCAAGCTTGGCCTTTTTGTTTCTTTTATAGTCTTTTCCATGATTCTTCAATTTTGGACAATCCATCTTCATATGTCCAGGATTTTTGCACTCATAGCAAATAATAAGCTCTTTCTTGTTATCTTTGTTGTACTCTTTCTTGAAAGGTTTTCTTCTTCCATAATTGTTTTTCTTGAAGTGCTTTTTGTGCTTTCTACTAAACATGGCATAGCTTTCATCCTCACTAGAGTTTTCATGTTCTTCTTCATTTGATGAGGTTTTGAATGCAATTCCACTTTTCTTTTTGTTTTCAACATCCTCATGTCCTTTCATGGTGATCTCATGAGTCATAAAGGAACCCATAAGCTCATCCAATCCAAGTGTAGAGAGATTTTTGGCTTCTATAATGGCCGTGACCTTTGCTTCCCAATTCTTTGGTAAACACCTAACAATTTTTCTCATTAACTCACTGTTAGTATAAGTTTTGCCAAGAGATTTCAAAGAGTTTACAATTTCAGTAAATCTAGTAAATATACTTGAAATAGATTCATCAGAGTTAATTTTAAACAATTCATAACTATAAACAAGCATATCAATACGAGATTTCTTCACTTGGTTTGTACCTTCATATGTTACCTCAAGTTTGTCCCAAATTTCTTTTGCCGAATCACAACTTGAAATTCTATTATACTCCTTAGAATTTAATCCACAAACAAGGGTGAGTTTGGCTTTAGCATTGGCTTGCAATAATTTATGATCCCTCTCATCACATTCATCTTCAATTTTAGGTACACTAATATTGTCTACTAATTTGGTAGGAATTTTTGGACCTTTGGTGACAATAATCCACATGGCATAATCAGTGGCTTGTAGGTATATGGTCATCTTATCCTTCCAATGACTATAGTTGTTTCCGTCAAACAATAGTGGCCTATTTGTGACTTGTCCTTCAGCTAAGATTGTTATGGATCGAAACTCCTAGATGGTTAAATCTAAAATAAGAGTTTAGGTTCTGATACTAATTGTTACCCAAAAGACAACCTAAAAGGGGAGTGAATTAGGTTTTTACAAATAAAAATAATAATACCCTAATAAAAATTATGACTAGTACAATAGATAAATATAGTTAATGAAATAAAAATAATTAAAACAAGTGTTCTAACAACTATGTCAGTTAATGATTTTAGCACAGTGAAAATGTGAAATATAGGTATGGCAGTTTAAATAAAATAAAGAGATAAGGGAAAGAGAGACAAACAAATTTATAGTGGTTCGGCTTCAACTCGGCCTACGTCCACTCCTCAAGCTTCACTTGAGATTTTCCACTATACTCTAGCTTCATAGGGTGCTAGCAACCTTTTCACAGATGGAGCAATCCTCCACAGATTTTACACAGACTTTCTAAGTCAAGAACACTGAGTGTATTATACTCTTACAAGGTTGAAAAGAATGTGTTTTTGCTTTCACAGAAAGTTACAAGAATTATCTTTCAAATATAGATATAAAAATGAAACTCTAATTTTTTTGTAAACCTCACACAGAAAAGATGCGCTTAAAGCTATACGTCTCAGTGTATAATTTCTGAAAGAGGATGTAAACAAAAATTGAAGAATACTTCTCAGAGAATTTTTCAGAGAATAGATGTGAGTGATTATAGATTAAAGAATATTTTTTGATTTTTTTGTAACTTGTTTACATTAGAGGCTTTGGTATATATAATGAAACTTATAACCGTTGTATTCCTTTGAATATCTTCCACTCCATCATTACTAATTTGAATATCTTTCACTTGAACCTTTTGGCCTGCTGCTGTGCTGGGCTGTTTGAACCTCTGGTTTAATCAAATATTAAATACATTCTAACAACATTTAGGATAAAAGTTTTAGGTAAGAAATAATGGGACAAAATAAATTTTGAATATATTTTTCTCTTTCAAATAAATTAAAATATAAAATCATCAAAATAAATGTTGATTCTATTTTTCTCTTCCAAATAAATTAAAACATAATTAAATAAATCATCAAAATAAATTGTGATATCTATTTTTCTCTTCCAAATAAATTAAAACATAATTAAATAAATTATCAAAATAAATAAGTCTAACACTATTAGAATACCATTGCTATTTTTCATTTATTTTTTTATTATTCATTGTCATAATTTGATAATGGCAATGTTATTGTGGCATTTGTTATTAAAAATGCTCTAAGAAGAAAAATGAATAACTAATGAGATATATATATATATATATATGATGAAGGGAGAGAGATGCAAATGTGTTTGTAGAGATAACAACAGGATCTAACAAGGGTTAAATTGAGGAGACACTTTTGTTCAAAATAAAAATAAAAAAAATAAAATTGATGAGACCCTTGAATATGGAGTTTTTTTTTTTTAAATATTCCAAAAAAAAAATAATTTAGAGAATTGATTCACTTTTTAAATTATTTAGAAAACTAATTTGCTTTTTGAAATTACATTTTGAAAATGCGATTTTAAAATTGAAATTGTATTTTCAACATGTAATTTCACCATAAAATCGCATATTGAAAATGTAATTTTAAAAAGTGAAATTCATGCCATCTGTGTGAGTGAAATTCCGATCACACTGCCCACCTTAGTGAATCAGCTATAGAACACAGGCAGAATAGATGGCTCCCTGCAATCTGCACAGAAAGAAAAGGCTCCGGCGGTGGTTCTTCCACCCGGGAGCACTCCGACGATCAAGTCAATACTCAATATCTCTCAAAAATAATACAAGTGCTTAAATTACTGCTCAAAACTACAAATTGCGTACCTTAGACCCGCCGGGGGTGCCATTCTTTTATAGTCTTTCTCTGTCCTAGTCCCACTAGAAGTCTCACTTCTATGGACTCCAATTCCGGATTTACCTTGGACTCTTTCAAGAGATAAGGATAGACTTCCCTCAGAATATCATCTGTATCCATCTTGTTGTCTTTCTTCATTCTAAGACTCCTGTCCCTTATCCGTTTATCCCGGATTCCGATATCTTCGGAGATAACCTCGGCAACTCCGAGATTACCTCGGCGTAACTACCACGACACGTGGCACCTCGGCTGATACTTCGGTATCACCTCGGCCACGTGTTGGTACTCAGAAAATACATCCCCACAACTGCCCCCTAGGTTCTATTACCTCGGCATTCTGAGATGATGGAACCTATATTGAACTTTTTTCTCGTACATCGGCTTAAGAACCTTATAGCCGAGATCATTTATTCCAGGCCGAAATGTCTTCTTTCAAGAACAAGAATTCTCACGAACTCTCCCAAGTGTATGAGCTGTCACGCACCATTTTACAACCGTTCTACTGACGCGTTTTTTTCTTATTGGTC
Source organism: Camellia granthamiana (assembly GCA_036172215.1). NCBI lineage: Eukaryota > Viridiplantae > Streptophyta > Magnoliopsida > Ericales > Theaceae > Camellia > Camellia granthamiana. Next base: position 149,612,136 of record CM069906.1, read on the forward strand.
CGTGCTGGCGACGCGCCTGTTGGCTGTCTTTTCTCTGCCTGCGCCGTCTGACGCATGTGTTAACCCAGGCACACTAAATGCTTCTGATTTGCCGCCGTTTTACGTTTTTGACAAAACAATTGAATCTGCCCTTTGGCTCTTCACCTTTGCATTCGATTTCCTTGCTTTCTCTCTCTCCAACCCTTCCCAAATCCGCCATTGCTCTTGCTCTAAGCTCTGCAACTGGTTTTATTCCTCCATTCTTGCGAAGCTTTGGTCATTGTTGCCTCTGTCGTCTAATCTCGGCGAAACTCACTCCGATCTTCATCTTTTCTGGTAAGCAACTGGCTTTTCTCCTCCAGTTCTTGATTTTCTCTGGAACTTCTTGCTACTTGACTGTTCTGCTCACTATATGATTTGTGAATCGTTCATCTGAGTGTGTATTATTCCCTGGTTCTTGCATATGTTCTGAACACTTGCACTGTTGCACCTCTTGTTCTTGATCTTCCACCCTTTGTGTTCTTGAATCTGAGGCTTCGTTTTTCCTTTTCTGTTTCCCAGATTTCTGTCCTTTATACTCGTTCTTCGTAGATTTAGGTTTGGGATTTGTCTGTAGGACCTCCATTTTTTCTAGGAAAAACTGAAACAGATTTACCAGTACATACTTTAGGCTCAAGCCGAGGTCCCAAGAGCCCTTTAGGAACATTCTGTCTCTGTAGCCAAGTACTCGTATACCAAAACCATGGGTGTGTGGAGCGATAGGGTTAACAACCCAACCAAACTAGAATTTTTTAGGCAAGAGTTCTCCATCCCTGCCGATGTTCACCTCAGGCTAGCTGGGGAGAACGACTCTATTATGCCCGAGGATGATAACATGCCTTTTCCTATAGTAGCCTTTGTCCAGTGTGGACTCCGATTCCCTTTAGATCCCCTTTTTCGCGAGGTCCTTCACTACTATTCTTTGAACCCTATGCAACTCGCAATCAACGCCTATAGGACGCTTAATGGTATCATAGCCTTAGCTCGGCAGGAGAGTGTCAGGATCACTCTTGCCGACATCCAATACTGTTACACCATGTGTGCCCTCAACTTAAAGGATAAAGGTTATGTGTACTACCTCAAGCCGAGGTCCACCGAGTTTAAAATTGTAGCCGATCTTCCTGACTCCAACAAAGGTGTTGGGGATGACTACCTTATTGCATCTGGTAACTGGGAGTTTGGCCCAGATGAGGAAGTCCATCTTTTCCCTCTCCCCCGAACAGTAAAAGAGGGCAAGGGTAAGAGCCCAACGTCAACTGTTTAGCTGTTGCTTTCTTCAAGTTTTTTTTTTCCCAAAAATTTTATCTGTTTCTGATGTTATGTTCTGTTTTGCAGACGTTCGCAAGCCTCCCAAGGACTTTCGCCAGTCCTATTACCCTGGGAAAGGCCTGAAGAAGCTCCTAGATCTTCCCATCCACAAACGCAGAGCTCCACTGCTGTTAAATTTCATCCCCACCTATAAGTCAACTTTGCCCGACGTTCCAAGAAAGAAAAAGAAGAGCCTCTCTCCATCTACCACCACAACCCAGACTGCATCAACATCTCGGGCTGATCAAGGGTCAACCTCCGATCCAGCTGATCTACCATCGACTTCTGCCCAATTCCTGATCCCAGTAACAGAAAGAAAACGTCGGCGACGACTTGTCAAAACAGCCGAGATGGTGCGCCCGAAGCCAGTGGTGCTGGACCTTCTAGCCGATCTGCCAACTGATGTGGATGCTGTACCATCCCAAACAGCACCCCCACCGAAGCCGAAAAAGACCAAGAAGCCCCCACCAAAATCCAAGGCTACTGAGGCCGAAGTTGAAGATGCTTTGCCCATCTCCCAACTAACCTCAATTGTGAAGACCACTTCTGCACCTGCCAAGAGATTTGCTGAGGCCCAGCCGTCGGGGTCAACTCAGCCAAAAAGGCCGAGGTTGTCGTCTGCGACGACTTCGGGGTCCAGGGTTCCCAAAGTTCCCTGGGAGCCCAAAATTACACTTGAAAACAGGCCCGTCTATGCCAACGAAAGCGCCGCCGATGTCCATATCGGCGTAACGTTCAGTACTGCAGTTCTCCTTGAAGGCGATCTTGAGCGTAATGCCAAGATGAGTGAATATGAGAACTACGCCTTCATGCTGCAACACTCTGTCCAAGTAAGTCTTTGAATTTGATAATTTTTCTCACTGCCACTTTCTTCATACTATATAAAGTCTTGTAATATTTTGTGATAACCTTTGCCTTGTATTCTTTCAGGCCATGCAACATGCCCACTCCTTCTCCTTGCAAGCATTTGAAACGAAGGAGAGATTATCCGAGATGGAGAAGGAGTGTGCTGCCCTTCAGAAACAGAACAAGAGTCTTAAAAATAAAATGAAGACTCTGGAAGACCAAGCTGAGGCAGCAACTAAAGATAAACAAATAGCTGATGAGAAAGCCGAGGCTGCTGAAGCCATTAAAACAGTTGCTGTGGCTCAGCAGAAAGAGGCCGAGGAAAAAGCGGCCCAAGCTGAAAGGGAACTACAAGATGCCCTGGCCACCAAAGAAGCCGAAATCAAGGCGGCCGACGACAAGGCGTATGCCCAAGGCATGGCCGATGTTGCAGAAGATTACAAGTTACAAGTTAAGGAGGCGTGCAACAGGGGATTTTCCCTAGGTTGGAACTCCTTGGCCAAAAAGCTTGATCTTCCTGCTGACTCACCCTGGCGGAAGGCTGAAGCTATTCCTTTGCCGTTTCCTCCTCCTCCTCCTCCAAGTCAGTCTGAGGAGGAGGCTGAATCTGAATCCCAGGCTGAAGGCGAGGATGAAGACAAAAATGATGGTGATGCCTTGGTGAGGAAATCCAAGGATGCCACTAAGACCAAGTCACCTCCTCAGGGTGATCAAGTCCTGGACTTAACCCAAGAGGAGGACGAGGAGGTTGAGATGGTGTCCAAGGAAGCGGACTCAGTTCACTTATCGTCTGACCTTCTTCTGGCTGAGAGAAGTGTTGGGGAGACTTTGGCTGAGATTGACGCCGAGATTGCGGCAGATAAAGAGGGCGAGGTTGTGGCAGAGGAGGATGCAGATGCTATGGTGGAAAAAGATGCCGAGGTTGTTCTTCAAGAGACTACCGAGGTCCAGATCCAGAATGTTCTTGAAGTTGAAGAATCATAGCTTTTTTCCTTTATCTTTTGTACTTTGTTTCTTTTCTTTGCTCTTGTTAATGTTCCCCGAACAATGTAAGCTTCTTCTTTATGGCCGATGTGCCTTTCTTTGTGGCTTTAGAACAATTTACTCCTGCTAGGCCATTGTGCCTCCTTTATATACAACTGTTTCTCTTTGAATGCTGTAGTCTTTAATTTCTCTTCTTTGCTTCTGTTTGATTCTATACTTAGAATATTTTGCATGATTTATATAAATCTTCCTTCGCTTAATCTCCTCGGGGTTACATACCTCGGGCATGTTTACCTGAAGATTTACCTCGGCTAGGACTTCACCTGTGAACTTTTCATAAACTTCAACAAGTATAAAGTGTATACACTTAATTCAACTTCATCTTGTAAATTGCTACAAATTTCAACAAGTGAAGGTAAACAATTATATCGGCTTAGCTTTAACTTGTAAATTGCTATAAATTTCAACAAGTAAAGATAAGGAATTTATCTCGGCTCAACTTTAACTTGTAAATTGCTACAAATTTCAACAAGTAAAGATAAGGAATTTAACTCGGCTCAACTTTAACTTGTAAATTGCTACAAATTTCAACAAGTAAAGATAAGGAATTATCGGCTTAACTTTAACTTGTAAATTGCTACAAATTTCAACAAGTAAAGATAAGGAATTATCTTGGCTTAACTTCGGTTAAACTTAATTTCTGTTCACCTCCGGTTAAACTTTATCTTAGATTTAACTACTGTTAAACATCTCGGCTTAACTTCGGTTAGGCATTACTGTCTTCTATCTGCCCCCAATGTGAACCTAAGTTCCATTTGGGTTCTCATTGTTCAAAAGACAATGTTATGCATAATTTAATAAGTTCTGGAAAATTCTGGAAAGATTTCATTGATCATATCGGCAAAAGGCAAACAACATCTAATGATAAAAAAACTTTAAATTACAAGTGTTCCAAGGTCTAGGCAATGCTTTGCCTTCACTATCTTCGAGCCGATATACCCCATTTCCTAACACCGAGGTAATTCTGTAGGGCCCTTCCCAGTTCGGGCCAAGCTTGCCCTCTCTGGGATCCTTCTTATTGCCGACGACTTTCCTCAAGACTAGGTCGTTGACCTGAAAATCCCTTGGATTGACCTTCCTGTTGTAAGCTTTGGCAAGTTGTTGCTGGTATGCTGCAAGCTGGATTGCAGCTTTCTCTCTTCTTTCTTCTAGTAGATCCAGATCTCGGGCTAAGAGCACATCGTTAGTCCCGTTCTCAACTCTCTGGGTTCTGATCCCTGGGATGCCGATCTCCAATGGAATGACTGCTTCTGTGCCATAAGCCATGGCAAAGGGGGACTCTCCTGTTGATCTTCTCGGCGTTGTGCGATATGCCCAGAGCACACTGGGCAATTCGTCTACCCATTTTCCTTTTGCTGCCTGTAGCCTCTTCTTTATTCCGTCCAGAATTACTTTGTTGGATGCTTCTGCTTGCCCATTACTTTGGGGAAAGCTTGGTGTTGAAAAGTAATTCTTTATCTTGAACTTTGCGCAAAAATTCTTGATGAGTTTGCTGTCAAACTGTGTTCCGTTGTCGGTAACGATTGCTCTTGGAATCCCAAATCTGGTGATGATGTTTCTCCAGATGAAGTTCTTCACATCCACATCTCAGATTTTTGCAAGAGGCTCTGCTTCTATCCACTTTGTGAAGTAGTCTGTTGCTACCAGCAGGTACTTCCGCTGCCGAGTCGCTTGGGGCAGTTGTCCAACGAGATCCATGCCCCATTGGGCAAATGGCCAAGGGCTGGAAACTGGGTTCAGGTCGGCAGCTGGCTGATGTATCAAAGGTGCAAACCTCTGACATTGTTCACACTTCTTCACATAGGCTTCGGCATCTTTTTGCATATAGGGCCACCAATACCCCTGGGTAATGGCCCTGTGAGCTAACGATCTGCCCCCCGCGTGGCTTCCACAAACTCCTTCATGAATTTCATACAAAAAGTCTTCGACCTGAAGAGGGTGTACACACCTTAAAAGAGGTCCAGTGAAGGATCTTCTGTAGAGATGTCCCTCTGCTGTTAGACTGAATCTTGCCGACTTCAATCGGACTTTGTGTGCTTCCTTTCGGTCTTCTGGCAGCTTTCCTTCTTTTAGGAATGCAATAATTGCATCCATCCAGCTGGGTCCCATGTCCACACATAATGCCTCTTGCATTGTGTTCGGTGGCTCTATGCTCGGGCCTGATAGGTAATCGATCATTATTGTCCTCGTCTTTCCGGTTTTCATTGAGCTTGCTAAATTGGGCAACGCGTCGGCGTGGTTGTTATCGTCTCGGCTAACCTGAAGAAGTCGGCAGTTTTGAAACTTGTCTGTCAGCCTGATGACTTCTTTTGCGTATGCCGACATCCTTTCATCTCGGGCAGCAAACTCTCCTGTAGTTTGATTTACTATAAGTTGTGAGTCACAAAAAACGATTACCTTATCTGCCTCTGCTGCTACTGCCAGCTTCAGTCCAGCAATTAGTGCTTCATATTCTGCCTCATTGTTTGAAGCCTTGAACCCCAGTCGAATGGACTGCTCCAATATCTCTCCATCGGGGGAAATTAACACTACTCCTGCCCCTGCCCCCTGCCGGTTTGAGCTCCCATCAACAAAAAGTTGAAAGGAGTCGCCGATGTAAATGCTGCAGGGTCTGAGTTTTTCCTTCCTTGGTTCTTTAGCCTTAGGCTGGGCTTCTCCTTTCTTGTTTGGACATCGTTCATCCCGGCTCAACGGAGCTCGATGTTCGATGTATTCTGGCGAGAACTCGGCCACGAAATCGGCCAAGACTTGGCCCTTAATTGCTGTTCTCGGCCTGAACTCCAGGTCATATTGGCCCAAAACTACGGCCCATCTTGCTATTCTTCCAGTTAAGTCTCCTTGTTGCAACAAGGACTTCAGTGGGTGCTCTGTTAGAACCACTATCTTGTGAGCCTGAAAATAATGGTTTAGCTTCTTTGAGGCCATTACCAAGGCCAGCATTAATTTCTCCAGTGGTAGATACCTTGTTTCTGCATCGGCCAAGGTTTTACTTACATAGTAAACAGCCTTCTGCTCTCCCTTCTCTTCTCGGATTATCACAGCGCTTACTGCGTGCTCTGAAACTGCTAAGTATAAAAACAGTTCCTCCCCAGGTTGAGGTGTTGAGAGGACTGGAGCCGAGGTAAGATATTTCTTCAGGTCAGCCAAAGCGGCCTCACATTCCTCTGTCCATAGAAAATCCGTGGCCTTTTTCACCAGATTGAAAAAAGGCTTACACTTGTCCGAACTTCGGCTTATGAACCTGTTTAGGGCTGCGGCCCTTCCAGTAAGCATTTGAACCTGTTTTGCCGACGTCGGACTCTGTAATTCCAGAATGGCCTTGATCTAGTATGGGCTGGCTTCAATGCCCCTTCTAGTCACTAGGTATCCCAAGAACTTACCGGATCCGACTCCAAACGCGCATTTCGATGCGTTTAGTCGGAGCCGATATGTTTTGAGTATGTCAAAGACCTCTTTTAGGTCAGCAAGATGATCCTTTGGTTCCTTGGTCTTCACGACCATGTCATCAATATAGACTTCTACTGTTCGGCCAATCAAGTGTTTGAACATCTTGGTTACCAGCCTTTGGTAAGTTGCTCCTGCGTTCTTCAACCCGAAAGGCATGACTCTGTAACAGTACAGACCTTTGGGAGTGATAAACGCTGTCTTCTCTTCATCCGGGGGGTACATGGCTATCTGGTGATACCCCCTATATGCATCCAAGAAGCTCATTCTTCCATGTCCCGACGTGGCGTCCACCAACTGGTCGATCTTTGGCAGAGGGAAGCTGTCTTTGGGACAAGCTTTGTTCAAGTTTGTAAAATCTACGCAGACCCTCCACTTGCCATTCTTCTTCTTTACTACCACGGTGTTTGACAACCATGTCGGATAATTGGCTTCTCTGATGGCCTTGGCCTTCAGAAGTCTGTCCACCTCCTCCTCCACTGCTTCGACGTGCATCAACGTCGGTCTTCTGGCTCGTTGTATTACAGGTTTGGCCGACCTGTCCACGTTGAGTCTGTGACATGTGACCTCGGGGTCAATGCCAGGCATTTCATAAGGTGTCCAGGCGAACACCTCAATATTCTTCCTCAGAAAGGCTTCCAGCTCCTTTTCCTCTTCTTCGGCTAATCCTGTGCCGAGAAGAAAGAAACGTTCTTCATCGCCCTTCTGGATGAAGATCTTCTTCAATGCTTCTTCACTTTTCTCGGTCGGCTCCTTGCCGACATCATCTAGGACCTTCATGTCCTCTTTTTCAACTTCTGCCTTCTCTGGTTCCCGAATGCTGCAGGTTAACTTCATTGCTGCCATGGAGCAATTTTTCGCCTGTAACTGATCTCCTCTAACTTCCTCAATCCCATGTTCTGTTGGGAACCGTAGCAGTTGATGCAATGTTGAGGGAACTGCCCCCATTGCATGCAACCATGGCCTCCCTAAAATGATGTTGTAAGGCGAGGGCGTGTCAATCACAATGAATTCCGTCTTGATCTTCTTCGTGCCAGCCTGTACTTCCAAGCTTGTTGCGCCCAATGGCCATGTCGGCGTTCCATTGAAGCCGACCATCGGGCCGTTCGACTGATCCATGTCATCAGAGTGAAGGCCTAGCTCCTTGTAACATCTGACATACATGATGTCGTAGGAGCTGCCTTGATCAATCAAGATGCGTTTCACCTGGCACTCCCCAACCTGGAGGGATACTACCAAGGCATCATTGTGCGGGTGCTGAACCATATCTAGGTCGGCTTCTGTGAAAGCTATCATCTGTCCTTGGCATTCTTCAGGCCGAGGTCTTTTTAGTCCGACCTGGTTGACGTGCTGCAGGTGTCTTACCCTCTGTGTCTCCCCCCGTATGTCGTTTTCATTCACCTTTGAGTGGATCACATTAACCACCCGAGGTCCGCCTGCCTGTGGTTGCTGTGCTGGCGGTGGCGGGGCTGCTGGTGCTTGAGGTAATCGTGCCTGTTCCTCCCTCGTTTTGGCCTCATCCACAAGGTCTCTCAGATGGCCTTGCCTCACCAAATCTTCTAAGTGTGCCTTAAGGGCTCTGCAACCCTGAGTTGGGTGCCCCTCCTCATTGTGGTAGGCACAATGCCTACCAAGGTTTCTTCCCATAAATTCTCCTGGTGCCCTTGCCGGCGCCCTGAAGTAGGGCTGATTCCGAATTTGATCAAGGACTTTGTGGAGCGGAATTCGGAACACCGTTGTCACTGCTTGCTTGGCCCTCAACTCTGTCTCCTGTTTGTTGGGTCCGTTGTTACCTCGGCCTCGCTTCGGCGAGCCGTTGACTTTTTCTGTCTTTGTCTCCTTATTCCCCGATGTATCTTCCTCGGCTCTGGCATACTTCTCGATTCTCGCCATGAGCTCTTCCATGCTATTTGGCAAGGTTTTTGCCAAGGACTTCCGCAGTGGACAGTCATCCTTAAGGCCGTTCTTGAAAGAGACGACCGCCACCTCCTGATTGCATTCAGGTATACGATTGAATACCTCATAGTACCGCTTTGCATAGGCCCTAAGGCTTTCATCTTTGCTGATCTTCAGAGCCATCAATGTATCCACCCTCAATGGCTGAAGTTTGTTTGTTATGAACCTGGCCACAAACATCTCGGCCAGGCCTTCCCAATTCTTCACGCTCCCCTTCGGTAATTTGTGGAACCAATCCGATGCAATCTCCCCGAAGGATGAAGGGAACACTTTGCAGAGCAACGGCTCGTTCCCACTATATAATGCCATTGAATTCAAAAATAATCCAACATGGAAGTTAGGGTCTGACTTACCATCATATATTTGGAACCTCGGCATACTGAATCTTTTCGGCGCGACGAATCTGTCCAATTCCACCGAGAATGGTGTCCTCGGCTTAACCGAGGAGGTCACTTCGACTCCGGCATTCTCTTGCTTCCTCTTGAGGTAATCTCTCAAGTCTTCTTTACTTCTCCCTGGAGCCCGGCTGTCTTTGGACTTCAGCCTTTTCGGCGCACTACTCTCGGCCTCATGGTGGCCTCTTTTCGATCCTTCCCCGCAGGATGCATCGAAACAAAATACCCGCCCCTGAACATGCCGATGTTCCTTGGGGTCTGCCTCCTTCTCGTGATATGTCCTTCGGGACTCTTCTCTTCTTGGTTCTTCTCGGCCGACTTCCCTGGAAGGTCGGTGAGAGTGTCTTCCACTCCTCGTGTGCTGAGGGGCTTCGGGGATTACTTTCTGTCCCTTCTTCTGGGTGTTTGCTGCCGGCATTGGTGTGTCCTGAAGCGGGTACGGCGGCTGCATGACATTATTCTGCATCATGAAGTTGACGACCGATTGAAGGTCTGCCAACTTGTTTGCCATCTCCTTTACTTCTTCGTCCCTCCTCAGGCATCTGTCTTTCCAGGTCTGGAGGTCGTCCTCATTATAGTATTTTTCCCGATCCGCTTTCTTTGCTGTGTCGCCATCTCGGCCGACACTTTTCTCTGCGTGATTCTGATCACGAGTTTCTTCGTTGTGGTTGTCTCCTTCGACATCAAGGTCGATAGGCCTGCCACTCCCAGCGGGAGCGTCGTCCCCAATCTTTTCCTTCTGCGTGTTACTGGCCATCTATTCTTCTTTCGTTCCCACAGACGGCGCCAAATTGTGTGAGTGAAATTCCGATCACACTGCCCACCTTAGTGAATCAGCTGTAGAACACAGGCAGAATAGATGGCTCCCTGCAATCTGCATAGAAAGAAAAGGCTCCGACGGTGGTTCTTCCACCCGGGGGCACTCCGACGATCAAGTCAATACTCAATATCTCTCAAAAATAATACAAGTGCTTAAATTACTGCTCAAAACTACAAATTTCGTACCTTAGACCCGCCGGGGGTGCCCTTCTTTTATAGTCTTTCTCTGTCCTAGTCCCACTAGAAGTCTCACTTCTATGGACTCCAATTCCGGATTTACCTTGGACTCTTTCAAGAGATAAGGATAGACTTCCCTCAGAATATCATCTGTATCCATCTTGTTGTCTTTCTTCATTCTAAGACTCCTGTCCCTTATCCGTTTATCCCGGATTCCGATATCTTCGGAGATAACCTCGGCAACTCCGAGATTACCTCGGCGTAACTACCACGACACGTGGCACCTCGGCTGATACTTCGGTATCACCTCGGCCACGTGTTGGTACTCAGAAAATACATCCCCACACCATCATAAATTACATTTTCAACATGTGATTTCAAAGTGAAGTTGCATGTTGAAAATGCAATTTTAATTTCAAATTCAAAATAGCATTTTCAAAATGTAATTTAAAAAAATAGGTTAGTTTCTCAAATAATTTAAAAAGTAAGTCAATTCTCTTAATTTTTTTTTTTAGAATATTAAAAAAAACCTTGAATATGACGCCGGACTTTACTTTTTAGTCTTTTGTGACGGGCCAGGATATTATTGGCAGTCTGTAAATTTATCATTATTAAGCATCTTTTACCCAAAAAAAAAAAAAAAGAAAAAAAAGAGAGAAAGTATATATTTTTTATTTTTTTAAAAAAAATTAAAAAAATATATTTATTTAAAACATTCCAAACACTTTTTTAGCTTTCACGGAAACGTCGTGTAAAACTTATACTCTTTTTTATATTCTGATATTTTTTAGAATTAAATTCTTTTTATCTCCTTAGAGCATCCCAATGGATGTGTTAGTGAGTGTGTTAGTGTCAGGTGTTAGTTTTTGGCCAGCCAAAAATACTGTTGGGTGCTGCAATGGGTGTATTAATGTTGTGTATTAGTGTCAGCTGTTAACTTGTATGTTAACTATGGCCAGCGTTTTAGCAAGCGAAGGAACAGAGAGATGTGTGCCTGGGAAAGTCTTCCCGGACATCTGTCTAGAAGTCTCCCGGGACATCTGGACCCTTCAAGAAAAGGAAAAAAAAAAAAAAAAAAAAATTTGGGTCTAATCGGTTGACTGGCCAGACATCTGGGCGGTCAACCGGCGATCAATTGAACTTTTTTTAGTTTTTTTAACTTGTTGGGATTTTTTTTTTGAGCTTGAAATTTTTGATTAAATTAAATTATTTATTTATTTTATTTATTATATATACACACACACACACATATATATATATATATATATATTCTTAACACACATTTTAACACATTCATTGCACCAGTACTTACTCTCTAAAATTAACAAACTTTTAAAATATCTTAACACACATTTTTGGACCCCATTTTTATCACTTTTTGTCATATAACACACCTTAACACATTTTTTATCTATCCCACTATAGATGCTCTTATAGCTTGAATACTTTATCCCCTATCGCTCAAATATAGTCAGAAAGTCCCCATATGATTTTCGACTAAAGTATTACCGTTAATTTTTGCATCCAAACTAATGAAAATTGTATTACACACACCATTTTTTAAAGTGAATTTTATTTTTTGACAAATTAAAATGAAATTAATATAACAAAAGACAATTTTACTTCCATTTTCACCAAACTTAAAATTAGATTAATATGTTAATTAAAATATAATATAATATAATATAATTAAGAATTGATTTAAAATTTAATTAAATGAAATATAAAAAAAACAATAATTAAGAATTGATCGAAAATATAATTAAATTAAAATTAGCTTAACATGTTAGAAATTATAATAAATAATTATTAATTGTGATTTAAATTATAATTAAATTAAAATAAAAATAAAAATTTAAAAATTATAATAAATAATTAAGAATTTATAATTAATTGTAATTTAATTAAACTAATACTAAGCATTATAAATTATTTGTACGAGAGATGAGAGAGAAATAAAATAACAAAAAATATAAGGTTTAAGGATATTATAATCATTTTACATATATAATTAATGGTATTATTGATTGCATTTTGATTCAAAATTATGTGAAAAACATATGACTATTTTTAAAGGGTGAAACACCAATAAATCTCAAAATGTGATATTGTGAACGGTTTAGTTCTCACTTTTTTCTTTTAAACCCAAATGTCCCATTAAAGTGGAAATTACATAAAAAGGTAGTCATTTACATGTTTTGGTTTAATTTTTTGGGGATAAAAGTGATTTTCTTAAAATGTAAAATTACACATTTGGGTAATTTGAACTATAGAAGTTTTGGGTTTTCCTTCATTCTAAAACAAATTCCACGTTACGAAGAAAAACCTAACACTCTAATGTAACATTCCAATAACTTAATACTTTAATGTAATACACTAAAAAACTCCTTGGTACTTTTCTCAAACGTAACGCTCCAATATAAAAAAAAAAAAAAAATTTCCTTAATATACTTTTTCCAAATGTAACATTTCAATCAATGTAATCCCAAACAAAACACTCCAATGTAACAGACAAAAACACTAAAAAAATTCTTTAGTGTACTTTTTTCAAGCGTAATATTTACAGTTTGAAATTATACATTTGTTCAAAATTTACTAAGGAATATTTGTACTCATTTTGGAATGATTTGAAGAATTTCACATATTTTTTTATTTTTATTTTTTTTTTTGCGTTACATTGGAGTGTTATATTTAGGAAAAGTACACTAATTTTTTTTTTTTTTTTTTGGTTACATTGGAGCGTTATGTTTGGAAAAAATTAAACCAAAGAGTTTTTTTTTTTTTTTTTTTTTGTGTGTGTTTCATTAAAGCGTTATATTAAGGAATTTTTTTGGAGTATTATATTAAAGTGTTACGTTTAGAAAAAATACACTAAGAATTTTTTTTGTGTGTTACATTAGAATGTTACACTAGGGAGTTTTTGTATGTTATATTAGAGTGTTACACTAAGGAGTTTTTTTAGAGTATTATATTAGAGTGTTACATTTGAAAAAAGTATATCAAGAAATTTTTTTGTATGTTATATTAGAGTGTTACACTTAGGAATTTTTGTGTGTGTTACATTAAAGTGTTTTTTTGTGTGTTATATTAGAGTGTTACGTTTGAGAAAAATATACTAAGGAATTTTTTTGTTTGTTACATTAGAGTATTACAATAAGAAATTTTTTTTTTTTGTGCTACTTTAGAGTGTTATACTAAGGAGTTTTTTTGAAGTGTTATATTGGAGTGTTATGTTTGAGAAAAATACAGTAAGATTTTTTTTTTATGTGTTACAGTATTGTTACGTTTGGATGTTAATTAATGTCAATGTTACAATATGGACGAATACCACAAAAAGGAACGAATACCATACCAATAACACCACAAACGAGCTCGTAAATCCCCACAAAAAAAAGAAAAAATTACTCATAAATCCCATTTTCAAAAAAATTATTCCATTTAGTCCTATAAGTTTTCTTTCAAACTAATTAGTCATTTTTATTTTGGGTATGTTATGTTTCCTTGATTTGGGGTTTGAAAGTTTACTTGTTTGCCCTTATGTGTGATTTTGTTTGGATTTTTTTTTTCCTAATGTTGGGTGTGCATGGGTAAGGTAGGTTTTTACGTTTCTATTTATTTATTTTATTTTATTTTATTGTTTGTGTGGGGATTTAGTGGAGTGATTTGTAGGTGGATGATGTTACCCCGTTTGTGGTGTTATTGATGTGGTGTTCGTTTCTTCTTGTGATGTTCGTCTCTATTGTAACATTGACATTAATTAATATCCAAACGTAGCACTAATGTAACACATTAAAAAACTCCTTAATGTACTTTCCCAAACGTAACACTCCAAAAAACTCCTTAGTGTAACACTTTAAAGTAACACACAAAAAAATTTCTTATTGTAACACTCTAATGTAACACAAAAAAAACTTCTTAATGTATTTTTTTCAAACATAACACTCTAATATAACACACAAAAAAACTCTTTAATGTAACACTCTAATATAACACACAAAAAAACTCTTTAATGTAACACTCTAATGTAACATACAAAAAAATTCTTGAGTACTTTTTCCAGATATAACACTCTAATATAATACTCTAAATGAATTTCTTAGTGTAGCACTCTAATGTAACACACAAAAATTCTTTAGTGTAACATTCTAATGTAGCACACAAAAAATTTCTTAGTGTACTTTTTCCAAATATAACACTGCAATATAACACTCCCAAAATTAAGATTATGGGTTGGATGTGATATTTTGTTTCTTATGGCTAAAATAGCCTATTTTGTTTTTTGTGGCTAAAATAGCCAAAAAAGCCTGCAAACCCACTTGCCAAACACCAAAAAAACTCTTTGTTGTACTTATCCCAAACGTAACGCTCCAATGTAGCCCAAAAAAAATTATTAGTGTACATTTCCTAAATGTAACACTCCAATGTAACACTAAAAAAAAAAAAGAATGTGAGATTCTTCAAACCAGTCCAAAAGGAATACAAATATTCCTTAGTAAGTTTTGAACAAATATATAATTTCAAATTGTGAGTGTTATGTTTGAAAAAAGTGCACTAAGGAGTTTTTTAGTATTTTTGTGTGTTACATTGGAGTAAGTTACATTAGAGTGTTACATTTGAGATTACATTGATTGAAGTGTTACGTTTGGGAAAAGTACACTAAGAAATTTTTTTAATTTTTAATTTTTATATTGGAGCGTTACGTTTAGAAAAAGTACACCAATTTTTTTTTTTTTTTTTTTTTGAGTATTACGTTGTTACATTTAGAAAAAATACACCAATGAGTTTTTTAGTGTATTACATTGAAGTGTTACGTTATTGGAGTGTTACATTAGAGTTTAGGTTTTGTATTCGTAATATGTGATTTGTTCTAAAATGAGGAAAAATCTAAAATTTCTATAGTGCAAATTGCCCAAATGTGTAATTTTACATTTTGAGAAAATCACTTTTATCCCTAAAAAATTAAACCCAAACATGTAAGTGGCTACCATTTTATATAATTTCCACTTTAATGGGACCTTTGGGTTTATAAGAAAAAAGAGTAGACTAAACCGTTTACAAGATCACATTTTAGGATTTATTGGTGTTTCACCAAAAAAAAAAAATGGAAACGTAAAAGCTTACCTTACCCACGCACACCCAACATTAAGATAAAAATCCAAACAAAATCACACACACAAGAACAAACAAGTAAACTTTTAAATCCCCAAATTAAGGAAATAACATACCCAAAATAAAAAAGACTAATTGGTTTGAAAAAAAAATTTCTAGAACTAAATGAAATAACTTTTCACTAAATGAGATTTATGAGTAATTTTTTTATTTTTAAAAGATAGAGAGTAAATATAAAATGTTATCAAATCACATGAAGATAAAATGAATTTTATCTTACTTTTTAACCATTGAAATTGAAACATTTAAAATAATAGTTTACTGGTGTCGTGGATTGCAGTAATTCCTACATTTGGCCGGGAGTTTGGTTTGACTAGGGTTATAAGCTAGTTTACAAGTTTATTTCATTAAAAATTAAGTTTTATGTTCTTTGATATTTTTATGTACATATATATATATATATATATTTGTTGCTAAAATCCTAACTTTAACTATTTAAAAAAATTATTTAAAAAGTTTAAAAAATAAAAATAAGCCAAACAAATGAACTTAACAATTTATTTGTTAATTTTAAGTCAATAAACTCCAACCATACTTTTCATTTTTTACTAAATAAAATATAAAAAGGGTGATTCTTTGTTTTAGCTAATTCATTTTTTATCTATTTATTTTAACCCTACTCTTTATTTTACTTATTTATACACACAAACAGTTTAAAGAGTCTCTCAAGACTCTTTAAATATAGCTAGTTTTGAATTTTTTTATTAAAATAGTTATTGTAATAACTATCCCATTAGATTGACTAAAATATCATAATACTCACTATAATAACTGACAATCCTCGTTTACAAAGTTCCTTGGAGATATTCTAAGAGTGAGTTTGGAATCTAACTAAAAAAGACACATTTTTTTCCCGAATTTAATTTGAAAAAATTCAAAAAAGTTTACACTTTAGTGAACCTTTTTTTTTCCTTCCAAATTTTGTTATTTTTCTTTACTTTTTTCATTCTAGTTGAGTAAAATTTAAAAATATAATTTTTTTAGTAAAAATAAAAATAACTGAGAAAAAAGAACCTAAAAAAGTTAATTTCAAATTAACTTAAAATCTTGAGTGCCAAATAAAAAGTTTTCTTGGCTTGATTAGAACATTTTCAAAGATGAGAATCTTATACTATAAGGTTAGGTTTGGATTTGGATTTGGGTTAAATTTTTAAATCAAACCCAAAAACTTTCATTGACTAAGCATAAAACTTTCAAAGATTTGGATTCTACTTTGTCGGAATAATCTTTTTGATAAGTTTTGACAAATGGTTGGCTATTTCTCTTTGAACACTCAGGGGTATTTTGAAAAGTGAGTTAAAAGTCATTTCTTAACTTTTAACTTACTTTCTCTCTAAAAAAAAAAAGAGTCAAAAAGTCAAAAAAAAAACTAAAAAATCAGTTTTTAACAATCTTTCTAAAACACTCCTTAATTGTCAAAACTTTTTTTGTTTTTTGAATGCTCTGCTCATCCGTGGAAACGTCTACTAATTATGAGCCGTTTATTTGGAAATTAAGAGAATAATGGGACTGTTGTTACAGTTTTTTGGAGTGATTATACCTTATTTTGATTTGGAAGTCTGTGCCAGACTGTATGGTGTAGTTTCTGCTTATAGTTTATTAGGCAGAAATAACTTAAATAAGCTGAAAAAAACTAATTATTTGAAAGCTGGATAGGAGTACTTTTAGTTTCTGCTTTCTGATTATTAGTTTTTTACTTAAGAAAAAGCTCCACCAAACATGGCCAATATCTCACGACTCAACCCAAATCCAAAATCTTAGACCGTGTTTGGTTGAGGGATTTTGAGAGGAATTTAAAAAAAGAAAGGAAAAAGGTGTATAAAATTATGTGAAATATAGGTATGTTTTATTCACATTTCACCTATGTTTTTCATTTCTCTTTTCAAATCTCTCCTCAATCGTCCAACTAAATACAACGTTAGGATTGCTTTTTAAGTTGTGTTTTAAGTTGTTTGATAATTTGATTCGGCATTTAAAATTGAATATATTAAGGAATAATTAATTAAGTTCATTTGATAACCACAATTGATATTACTTAAAAATTTAAGTGTTTCTTAAAATATAAGTTAAAATTTAAGAAAATTTTAAATCATATAAAACTTACTTAATTCTGACTGAATATATAAATATTAAAAATAAGTATGTACTATTATAAACTCAACATCACCGCTTCCACTACCACTGTTGCCGCCGCCACCTCCACAACCACCACCATCATACCACTGCCAACACTGTTGGGAGAAAACAAAACAAAACAAAAAACCAAATTCGAAATATCCGAATCCGACACAAAAATAGCGGAAGTGTTTATTCTCCCTCTTTGTGTGAACCTATTAGGAAGCAATTTAATAGAGCACAATATATTCTGAAAGCGATGATCCAACAATCACACAATAAGGCGACAGCAAAATTTTAACATGGAAAACCTTTCCGATGTGGAAAGGAAAAACCACGGGACCGTAGTCCACCAAATATCTCCACTATAAACAAATAATGGGTATACAAGAGTTCTCTCTAGATAGAACTAGAGGCAAACAATCAAGAACAACTTACAAATAAGCTTCCTTGGTAACCAAAGATCAAAATACAAAGTTTAGGAAAAATCTCACCAAAAACGCTACTGTTCACGGGCCAAAAAACAGTAGTAGAATACTCCAAATCTGATCTCCACCGTCCAGAATTTAGAGTCTTGAGTTGTGAACTCGCTTACCAAATTTCAGCTTAATCGGACCACAGATGCTTGTTGATCGGATAGCTTGATCACTGCTGGACAGAATTTCTCTTCTCTGTTTTTGGTGGCAGCTTCTACGTCTCCTTTTGTGTTACAAAGAAAGGGTTTGTAATCCTAAACTTATGGGCCAGATCTTTTCAAAAACATAACTTCTCCATGTGGGCTTTGGAATTCACATGGGCTTGCTAAATGTTTTGGGCCTTCCTCCACATAGGATGGAAACCCAACCCAACACACCACTACCATTGTCGCTGCTACCACCACTATCACCACCTTCATAACTATTGTTATTGTTGTCATAAGTATCACTATCATTTTATTACCACTACTATCACTATTGTCGTCGCTGTCGCCGTCGCCGCCACCGCCACCGCCACCCATCAACGCTACTACTACCACTACCACTACCACTACCCACCGCCATGCCACCACTACCACCATTACCATTATCACTACACTACCACCATCACCAACATAACACCACCACAACTATTGCAATATAAAAATTAAAATATACAATTTGAAAATAATAAATTTTAAATTTGATTTTATACTTACTAAACAACTTATTTTTAGTTCAGTACTTAAATTTTTATCAAACTATTTTTCAGTTTAAAAAATTCGACATTCAAATTTCAATACCTAATTTTCAATATTGAGTTTTCAGTTTTTAACTTTATCAAATATCACCTAAAAGACAATATCATAAAACAAAAGGAAAAAAAAAAAAAAAAAACTTTTAATGTGCTTTGCATTTTGAAAAACACCACTAGCACGTTTTTTTATTTTATTTTATTTTGTTTATAATTTTGAAAAACACCACTATCACGTTTTTTTAATGATTCTTCCAAATTTAAATTTGGATAAATTATACTTTTAATTTTTATAATTTGATTCAAATTTCACTTTCATTCATATTATTTCAAATTGAATAATTTAGTTTAATTTTAATTTGATCATTCCATTCAAATTAAAAGTTAAAAGTAGCGGTTTTGCGAAACTTTTTAGTCTTTTAAAAAGTACACATACAAAAAAAATTGACAAAAATTTGGACAGAATGACTAAATTAAATTTAAATTTAAAATAGAGTAACTAAATTGTTCAAATTAAAAATAGCGACTAAAATAAAATTTTGATCAAACTACATGAGTGAAAGGTATAATTTATGTTTTTAAAATTTTAATGGCCAATTAGCTTGTGGGTTGGTTTCAGAATTGACTATTTTCGTTGATTTTTTAACTTTTTACGAAAAGATATGCAGAAAAGTAAAGCAAGTGATATGACAACTTGGAATGGCTTTTTGGCTAAAATATAAAATAAAAAAAACTAATATGTTTAGGATGAGTTTTTGAATTTTTACGGAAAAAAATTACAAAAAGTATAGAGAAAATAAAAATTTTGACTTTCTTATATAATTTATTAATTTTTTAGTTTTTTTTGGTAACTTTTGACTTTTAGACTAAAAATCAACACTTCCCAAACGAGTTCTTCGGTTATGAATCTGTGAAAAAAAATTGTGAAAGAAAAAAAAATTTCAGTAGGAACCTTTTTTTTTAAAAAAAAAAAATTCTTTTTCGAGGTACATAGTTTTCTTGTTTGTTGACCTAATAAATTGAAGGGATATTTACCAATAAATCCTATTTGACAAACAGTTTTACCGATTAGTCCTAAGGTTATTTATATTGTTCTGATTAGTCCTATTAGTGGAGAAATATCTTACTAGTTGATTCTATTTCCTTTGTTTGGTAACATGGAGTGGTCAAATATACCCTTCCTTGTGTGTGTCACGTGACATACATCATTTCAAGGCAAAAAGCATAAACAACTTTAGTGTACTTTGTTGATGTGTGGCACCCACCGATCACCCTCATAAAGACACGTGCCAAACACTGTGTGTCACGTGACATACATTATTTCAAGGCAAAAAGCATAAAGAGCCTTAGTATACTTTGTTGATGTGTGACACCCACCGATCACCCTCAATATGACACGTGCCGAACACAAATTCCGGAAACACACAAACATTAGGTTGTGCCACACCACACCATCACCTATTCAAGCGTTCAGAAAAATATGTAATGGTATTTACGTCATTGAGCAATAGAAAGGACCAAATAGATCAAAAGAAAAAAAGTTAGGACTAAATGGAGTACAATTTCAACATTTATGATTTGTTGGTAACTTTCCCAAATTGAATCATTAAAAGTAACAAGACTTATAAATTGAATTTGATTAAAGGGCAAAAATTAATGTTATTAGACTTAGCTTGCAAGTAAAATAGAGAATTTAAATTATTTAATCAAATTTGACATACAAGTAAAGTGCATTATTTAAAGTTACTAAACTTAATTAGATTTCAAAAACAAATTAAATAGATTATTTAAAATTATCAAATCTAGTAAGATTTGACAAATAAATAAATGAATTGTTTAAATTTATGGACTGAATCAAATTTAAAATGAAAGTATTTTTTAACATTTAAAGTTACAGTCGCAAAGCTAAGATTTAGGGAAGGGGTAATTAAATCAGAAGTTTATAACTTCTATATAAGAACGGTAGTGTTACATGCACCAATTAGTATATCAATATATGTTATGATATTATTACTGACTCTATCTATTACACAAATTACAAATATCCAAAATCTCTAAAATTATGCATATCATCTATTAGTACACTAATTGGTATACTAATTGGTGCATATAGCATTATTCATACACGAATTACTATTCATACTCTTTTTTTTTTCTTTTTTTTTTTTTCCATAGATAGGAGAGTAATTACTTTATAAGTTCACAATAATTAAAAAATCAACAAAATAAGCCAACAACTCTCACAATGGAGAATAAATAAACCAATCATTATAAAGAATATTTAAGTCCTCTCGATAAAAATTCAATTCGAGATCTCACATCACAAATACACAATCACTAACTATTTGAGAAGGGAGTTTTGATCGTGCAAAAGGGTCGAGCTATTACCATGATGGGCCTAGCTCGGCCTATCGCCTTGCTGTTGGCTGGGCCAGATTGAGATAGACTAACTCTGCCAAACAGAGTTGACCAAGTTCTACCATCTCGGCCGTAGTGTTCTACTAGTGCACCGAGCAAATCTGACCGAGTTATGGTGGTCCGAGCAGAATGGGACAATGGTATAGAGCTAAGGCGGGTCTGGTTGGCCTGGCCAACCTGCGGTTGGTTGACTAAGCATCCCTTGGACAGGTTGGTCAGTGGAAACCGATTTGGAAATGGACAGCTACGCGCCGGATTGTGGATAGCTTGGCAAGAGCTGCCATGTGGCTCAATTGGAGAGTAGAGGGAGGAATCCACTGTTCATATGTGTCAATACCGTTTGGTTGTTTTGTCGATACTGTTTGGCAGTATTATCGCGTACGCACGTATAAGATGAAGAGAGCACAGTACATCTATATGCCTAGGAGAGGACGAGAAGGGGAGTGCGCACACAAACTATATATGCCCTACAAAGCCTCTATGCAACAAGTCTGAAATCTTTTGATACAGAGCTATCTTCTCTTTTGTTTTCTTCTTTCTCTGTGAGTGCTAACTTGATCGTCAGAGGGGTTTTCCGACGACACACTGGCCAAGTTGCTCATTATCGCTGTGTTTTCAGATTCGACGATGTGGTTCGGAGATGTGTGTAGCTTGAAGAGTACGGAAGCACAGAATATTTGCTCCCCGTATATTATTCATATACTTACAAACGAAAATTTATTTATTAAATTCATCAATCAAATCAAAAACCACATTGAAATAAGCACTACTAGAGTTATTATTATATAATGTGAAGCATTACTGTAACACCCACCTCCTTGATTACCAGTTAAATTGGAAGTTACTTTAATTATGTGCCTTTATGTGATTTATATGCTAATATGTATGAAAATCATGTGCCATGAATTGTTTGATGTATGTTTTGAGTAACATATATGATAGTGTGTGAAAAGACTTGTCTGATTTGTTAAATTAGAAGGTTAAAATTAAATGTTGGACTAGGTGGTTAGAGCCTAATTCACCTTAGCAAGTTTTAGTTGGGTTAAGTTAATTAGGCCATATTAAGGCTTGACTTGATTAAGTGAATTGGATTGAATTTAGGTTAAGCTTAAAATTTGATGAAAGAAAATTGGGACTAGCTCATTAACTTATTAACTCAAGTCAATAAAAGAGGAGTCTAGGGAGAGAGAGAGAGAGAGAGAGAGAGAGAGAGAGTTAGTGTTTGTTTTAGAGACAACTTGAGAGAGAGCCCCAGAAGTAGAAGAAAGATAGAGGAAGAAGAGGAGTAAGAGAGCTTAAGCCAAATCTTCACCAATTCACTCATCTAAGGTAAGAAACTTTTCTCTAATTTCAAGAATTGAAGTTGTCTACCCATGGAATCATAGAAATTAAGATGAATTGAGAAGTTGGGTAGTGTAAAGTGATAATAGGAACCCTAAAGTGAAGAAATGAAAGTAGTAAGCTTTTATCCTTGTAATACACAACATCATTCATGTTTCCTCATCTACGTCTTGCATGAATTTTGGGATTTGAAGAGGAAATTTCAAGGGTTTTAACTTTTAACACTCAAACTTTGCATACATTGAGATTGTACACTTAAAGTTCATAATTTGTGGACTTATTTGAGAATTGAGCCTTGCTATATTGTTTGAAGTTGGAAATATTCAATTCATTTGGTTTTGCAGTGTTTTTGAGCCTTCTTTTGTGTAAAAGGAAATTGGGTTTGAGAAAGGGAAAAGCTCTATTTTCAGCAAAATTTCAAATTGGTTTTTCACCCAGACCGCTCGAGCGGCCTGGGCCATCGCACGAGCGGCCTGGGCCATCGCACGAGCGGCCAACCTTGTTTTGGCCAAAGTTGATTATTAAGTTCACCCACTCGTGCGGCCAAGGCCAGCGCACGAGCGGCCAGACCACCGCACGTGCGGCCAGCAAGGCCAGTCCAGTTTGATTTTCCTTCTGTTTTCACTAACTTTCGGGCCTCCAATTGCATGTTTTTTTAACTGTCTCCATGTGCATGTGTATTACATGAGCACAAGAGGAAATAAAATGATGAATGAGATCGGGTTAGATAATAAGTAACGGATAAGTTAGTGACTAATTGAACGGAAGGACTGTATAATGAACCATTGTGCTTTTATATGTAGGTCAGATGCTGCATCCTAGCCACGTGCTACACAGAACTAACAGTGAGTGACAATGTAGTAAAGCTATGTTTGAGTTATAATTCTTTTTCACTATTATTGTTATTGTTAAAGTCTGTTTTACAGTGATATGATTTACTGCATGAATGAGTCCACTCCATGCAATATGTTCACGTGACCCATACCCGGGGGTAATAATACCGTGGTTCTATTCACGTGGCCCTTACCCGGGGGTAATAATACAGTGGTCTATGTTCATGTGGCCTTGGTAACAATATCGTGGTCTATGTTCACGTGGCCCTCGTTTAGGGGTAATAGTACCATGGCCAAATGTGTACGAGCTATCGAGTTATATGATTATGCTTTGAAAGACTGCCATATGTGCGCATAAATCCTTATGATTGCTATGCTTTAACGAACATGTTACTGCTATGTGACTTGACTTTAATGTTTAAACGAATATTATTCCTATCCTCTTTACACATTGTTGTTCACTGGGCTTTGGCTCACAGTTTATATTTGTCATGTTGGTGATCAAGCTCAAGAAAGGACTTACGAGCGTCAATTTACCTGCTAGTTGTCAAGCCAACCGTTGTACCTCCCTTCGAGGTTTCACTACAAGAATTTTCACTTTTGGCGACTAAATTTTTAGTCGCCAATGGCTTTTAGCGACTAAATTATTTGGTTGCAGCATTAGTAGCTGAAGAATTGTCGGGAAAGGTAATTGGCGACTAAAATTATTTTAGCAGCCAAATGTATTCAATTGCCGACTAAATTTTTAGTCGCCAAAAGGTTGGAAATAAAATTAAATAACACATTTTCGGCTACTAAAGGTTTAGTCGCTTAAAGTGTTATGTTTTTGGCTACTAAAATTTCAGTCAGCAAATAGTTTGTGTTTTGGCTACTAATATTTTAGTCGGCAAAAGTGTTATGTTTTTAGCTACTAAAGGTTCAGTTGCCTAAAGTGTTATGTTTTTGGCTACTAAAGGTTTAGTTGCCTAAAGTATTATGTTTTTGGCTACTAAAATTTTAGTCGGCAAATAGTTTGTGTTTTGCTACTAATATTTTAGTCGGCAAAAATGTTATGTTTTTGGCTACTAAATTTTTAGTAGGCAAAAGTTTTTTTATTCTTCAGCTTTTGTTTTTAACTACGAAATATTTTAGTCGCCAAATGTTTGATTTTTTTTTTTTCTACAAAACTTTTGGTCGCCAAATGTTTGATTTTTCTTTTGGCTACAAAGCTTTTAGTCGCCAAATGTTTGATTTATTTATTTATTTTTTTTGGCTACAAAACTTTTAGTCAGCCAAACTATTTTCCCAATTTCTTTTTAGCTACTAATTATTTAGTCGCCGAAAACATAATCTTATGTTTTATCACAAAATTATAATTTCTCCACAATCTGTCTATATTCTATGCAACCTGTAATACGTATGTAAACAAAATAATACGTATACTATCAATCATTCCACAATCTGCATCCGTATACAAAAAATGAATAACTTTAAATGTCAA
This sequence comes from Camellia granthamiana, assembly GCA_036172215.1. Taxonomy (NCBI): domain Eukaryota; kingdom Viridiplantae; phylum Streptophyta; class Magnoliopsida; order Ericales; family Theaceae; genus Camellia; species Camellia granthamiana. The sequence continues at coordinate 149,636,708 of CM069906.1, forward strand.
AGTCCATACAAACCAACTATTGTCCAAACTAAAATAATAATTCCATACAAAATATAGAATCATACAAAAATCAAAGCCCTCCGTATACAAAAAATACTTTCACAAAAGTAGAGGAAGACATAGTTAGCAGGATTATACAAAAGTGTCAAGTGTCCTCCATAAACAAAAATGTAGACTATCCACAAGTCCACGCCAAAAGCCATCTACAAAAAAATAAAAAAACAATTGCATCCATTACAAAATATCAATTCATTCAGATATAGGAAAAATGTTGTAATAACATGCATTTAAGGTAGAACAATCTATAAAAACATTTTTTCGAAATACAATCATATGTATGTATCATGAAAGATTTATTTCAAACTTGATTTCAATTTGCAAATAATATAATTTTTAGGAGCATACCTCTTCATAAAATCAATTTTTATGAGTAGAATGTTTTAGTGGTAAATTTATTTTAACTCTTCTTCATTCTCATTTTCCTAATCAAAGTAAAATTATTGAGTAATTTACGGGGCTATCTCCATAACCATATCATGCTTTCTTAATACGTTTACCACCCAAATGACCACCGTGTACGATGAAACAATGGCATCATTTACAATGAAAATGTTGAACATTTATTTGATGTCAAACTCTCCATTTTTCGAATAAGTTTAAGTTGTTTCCAGCTCTAACTCCCAAACTACATGTGCTAATGACATTCCATTTGTTGTCACAAGTCCTATATATCACAGGGAAGCTAGCCGTGACATCCCTACGGTGGTTTCAGGGCTATTTCGATTTTTTGCTCCCTTAACATCCTTTTTTGGTTAAGCTTAAGGCGTTTTTAGCTCTAACTCCCAACCTACACGTGCTAATTACATTCCTTCTATTGTCATAGGTCCTATTTGTCATGGCGAAGGTGGTCGTGACATCCGTACAGTGGTTCGGGGGCTGATTCGCATTTTCGCCCCCTTAATGCCCCTTTTCAGTTAAGTTTAAGGCGTTTTCGGCTTTAACTCCCAACCTAAACGTGCTAATTACATTCTGTCTGCTGTACAAGTCCTATTTGTCACGGGGAAGGTGGTTGTGACATCTGTATGCTAGTTCGGAAGCTGTTTCGCATTTTTGCCCCCTTAACGCCCTTTTTCGGTTAAGTTTAAGACGTTTTTGGCTCTAACTCCCAGCCTACATGTGCTAATTACATTCCATCTATTGTCAAAGGTCCTATTTGTCATAGGGAAGGTGGCCGTGACATCCGTACTGTGGTTCGGGGGCAGATTCGTATTTTCGCCCCCCTTAACGTCCTTTTTCGGTTAACTTTAAGGAGTTTTCGGCTCTAACTCCCAACCTAAACGTGCTGATTACATGCCATCTTCTGTCATAGGTCCTATTTACCATGGGGAAGGTGGCCGTGACATCTGTATGCTAGTTTGGAAGCTGTTTCGCATTTTCGCCCCCTTAACGCCCTTTTTCAGTTAAGTTTAGGGGCGTTTTTAACTCTAACTCCCAACCTAAACGTGCTAATTACATTCCGTCTGTTGTCACAGGTCCTATTTGCTACAGGGAGGGTGGCCGTGACATTTGTATGTTGGTTCGGAAGATGTTTCGCATTTTCGCCTCCTTAATGCCCTTTTTTGGTGAAGTTTAAGGTATTTTTGGCTTTAACTCCCAACCTACACGTGTTAATTACATTCCATCTATTGTCACATGTCCTATTTGTCACGGAGAAGGTGGCCATGACATCCGTACGGTGGTTTGGGGGCTGATTCGTATTTTCGCCTCCTTAACGCTTTCTTTCAGTTAAGTTTAAGGCATTTTCGGCTCTAACTCCCAACCTAAATGTACTAATTACATTCTGTCTGTTGTCACAGGTCCTATTTGCCATAGGAAAGGTGGGCGTGACATCTATATGCTGGTTCAGAAGCTGTTTCGCATTTTCGCCCTCTTAACATCCTTTTTCGGTTAAGTTTAAGATGTTTTTGGCTCTAACTCCCAACCTACACGTGCTAATTACATTTCGTCTATTGTCACAGGACCTATTTGTCACGGTGAAGGTGGTCGTGACATCCGTACAGTGATTTGGGAGCTGATTTGCATTTTTGCCCCCTTAACGCCCCCTTTTTTGGTTAAGTTTAAGGGGTTTTCGGCTCTAACTCCCAATCTAAACGTGCTACTTACATTTCGTCTGCTGTAACAGGTCCTATTTTCCACGGGGAAGGTGGCTGTGACATTTGTACACTAGTTCGGAATCTGTTTCGCATTTTCGCCCCTTTAACGCCGTTTTTTGGTTCAGTTTAAGGCATTTTCTGCTCTAACTCCCAACCAACACATGCTAATTATATTCCGTATGTTGTCACAGGACCTATTTGTCACGGGAAAGGTGGCCATGACATCCGTACGGTAGATCGGGGGCTAATTCACATTTTCGCCCCCTTAACGCCCTTTTTCGGTTAAGTTTAGTGCGTTTTCGGCTCTAACTCCCAAACTACGTGTGCTAATGACATTCCATCTATTGTGACAGGTTCTATGTGTCACGGGGGACGTGGCCGTGACATCCGTATGGTGGTTCGGGGTTTGTTTCCCATTTTCGCCCCCTTATCGCCCTTTTTTGGGTAAGTTTATGACATGCTAATTAAGGTGTTTTGCCACAGGTCCTGTGTGTTTTTTTTTTAAGTTTAAGGACACTAACTACCTATCTCTTCACTAACCTCATCATTGACCTAAGACTATCACATTCCCATAAATTTACTTAATTCTACATCTAGAATCTAACTTGAGACTAGTTCGCCCTCGGAAAGCCCTTTTTCAACTAAGTTTAGGGCATATTCGGCTCTAACTCCCAACCTCCGGGTCCGAATTACATTCCTTTAGTTGTCACAAGTCCTATTTGTCATGGGGAAGCTATCCATGAGAGCCGCACGGTAGTTCGGGGGCTATTTTGAATTTTCGCTCCGGGAAAGCCATTTTTCGACTAAGTTTAGGGCGTATTCGTCTCTAACTCCCAACCTACAGGTCCGAATTACATTCCGTCAGTTGTCACAAGTCCTATTTGTCATGGGGAAGCTGTTCGTGAGAGCCACACGGTGGTTCGGGGGCTGTTTTGAATTTTCTCTCTCGAAAGCCTTATTTCAACTAAGTTTAGGCTGTATTCGGCTATAACTATGGTAAAGCCATAAACATTCCTAGTGGGTTGATTGAGTGCCAAATGAGAAGTTAATGCATGTGAAATCTGATTCAGAATTTCTAAAAGAAAATTTCCATTCTCCAAGTTAAGGGAGCTCCTAGTTGGTAGTGAAAACTATAGAGGAAGAGCACCACATAAACAGACAGCTAAATGATTCTTATCAGAAAGTTGGCTAACACAAAGTAAAAAGTGATTTTAGTTCAAATAAGAATCTTAAAGGAATTATAAAAATAACCAAAAACTGACACAAAAACACTAAAGAAAGTTGTCAAAGTAAATAGATAAGTTTGAGTAAAAATGAACACATGCACACTCGCACAGATTCTTTTGACCTTATATTTATCTAAGGTTCATATGTTTCTTAAAATTTTCAACAATTTTCTGCATATGACGGTTCAACTCGTTAATCCACCAGTCAAAACAATGACTAATGGGGCTTGTTCCTTAATGGTTAATGTCAGGCCAAGTATAAAAATTATTATTATTATTATTAATTTTTTTTAATGTCAGCAATACCCCATATTTTTAGATTTATTATTATTATTATTAATTTTTTTTAAAAAGATCTAAAATCATATGAAATTATAGTAAATAATGACGAAGCTGTTCTTCTTTGATTAATGTTGTATGTCAAAAGTGATCCTTAATAGAAACCTATTGGAAATTCCACCATAAATTTGTAAATAAAGTACACTGCAACAGAAAAATTCACTTAAAACAGAAACTCACGCATGGAAAATAGGAGACAAGCCCCAATATGGAATCTACAAGGACTTTTCATATGAACTATATCAAGAAACATTTAACTGAAGCTCAAGATTATTTTTTCTTTCTATTTTTATTTACAAGAAGCTCATAATTTATTTTTAAGCAACTCAATGCCCAAACCGGCTTTTGAAACTTCACTTTGTTAAAATCTTTAGGTTCTGTTTGTATGGAAAAAATATATCTAAACTACCTAATAAAGCAAACACCAAATTTAATTTGGTGTCTGTGGACTTGTCTTTTCCTCCCCCCCTCCCCCCCGCGCTTTTCGGAAAGGGTTTGAAAAGAAGGCCTCACAGTTCGGACTCCCGCGGTTCTGAATCTAGTCTACAAGTGCAATGTGAAACTGATAATCACCAAAGAGTCCAAATCTGGCAAACCTTTTTGGAAAATTGATTTTAAATCAAATAATGCCAAAATTGGACTGTTTTGCCAGATTACAGAGTCACCACCTAAATATTTTGTTTTTGGGGAAATTTAGGAAACCCTGACTCGTGCCAAAGGCCACGTGTCTGTCATCACCAAAGTTGCCTCGACTCGGGAACTTGGGTACGAGGGAGGAAGGTCATGAATTGAGCACCCCCGCTCGCCCAATCAAAGATTGGCCTCTACTAACCATGATATGTTCTTTTATAAACATTATGTGTTCCTATTCTGATTATTAGCTAACATTACTATGTGACGTATACAAGCAAGTATAGACTAAAATTGCAAGAATTGGAACAACTCAACTCATGTTTGTTTACGAAAATGGTTTGAATTTGCCACCCTCAAGTGGGCTTAAAGATGTGGTTTTGCCACCAAACATAGTGGGCTTAAAACAGGATTTTGCCACGACAAAGTGGGCTTAAAACATACATTCATTTAATTTTCCAATTCAAACAACAAGCCTTCATCCACAGGCATTCATGCAGTTTAGCATTTAAGCACATAGCCTCATGGCAAGCATACTAATCATAGCAATATGGCAATCACACTCATGCAAGTATGCTAAAACATAAAAGTCAACGAGTACTCCAAGTCAAAATAGAAACTAGTTAGAAAGATGCATGATCCTAACTATATTAAATGCTTAATGCAACACATGCAAAAGATGTAATTAATAGGCTTGGCTACTAATATGGCATATGGATTGATTTAAACAACATGCGATTAAACACGTATTCAAAGAAGTATTGAAATTGTAATGTAGTTTAAATGATACGCCTAGCCTCGATGCATGCAAGACAAATTGTCACGACCCAAACCCGGCCCTATGGGTTTAGCACCGTAACTGGCCAGTAATCCGAGATTACCGAAGGCCTGCAGAACAGTAATACAGTAAAACAGAGTACAGGGCCTGGCGGAAGCCATTACAGTAAAGAACTAGTGTCCATTGAGCTGTGAAAATCTGTATGCCAAAAACATTTTTCATGCATTCATTCAGTTCAAACAGTGTAGTCTATATACAATCATATACAACATTCAGTACGGGAATCAAATCACTCGATAACAGTACAGTAAACAGTAGACGGTCTATACAGTAGGGGACACAAAAACACCCTAAGCCATAGCATGGCAACACGGGACCTCGCGGTGAGGCACATAGGCTGGCTTGACAAAACTGGGGGACTAACCCACGCTCCTAGCTCCGGTCTGGCTGCTGAGAACCTACATATATATATAAACAGTGAGCTAAAGCCCAGTGAATAACAATAAGTGTAAAGAGGTTATGAATGAATGTCCTTACAGTAATGAAAACAGTTCATTAAACAGTATTTCAGTCTTTCAGTATGTCGGTCAATCAATCATATGTGGTACATCCATTAGCCTATAAACAGTAGGTCCAAAAGGACCGGGCCTCAACGGACCCAACAGTAGTGATGGCCATCAGTCAGTAAACAGTATGGTTCCACAAGAGAACCGACAGAGCTCTGTAACAGTAACAGTCAATGCTAAGGATGCCACAATACAGTTCACAATACAGGACATACATTCATTCAATAAACAATATCAGTTCAATAAACAATTCAGTTCAGTATTCAAAAGATAACCATTTTGAACATATCTTTACACAATCTGTTACTCACAGAGATTGGGCTACAGTATGCTAGAGCGCGTCCCCGAGAGCCAACCCTAAACAGTAAACAAATCGAACACACTCTAAGTTTAACAGTTGGGGAAGTACAATAATTAACTTCCTATTATGCCTCGGTGTGTTCTACATCTAAATCCTCATTAAGATATCTTAAACTAGGCCTAAGGATGCCTAGGATGGGATGAGGATGCAAAGATGTATACAGAAAACATTTTCAGAATTTTCAGTGAAACAGAGTCCCGCTCGAGCGCAGGTTTCCCCGCTCGAGCGGACAGGCAAACAAAGGTCCCCGCTCGAGCGCAACATCCCCGCTCGAGCGGACCAAAAAGTACTGGATAGGTGAAATCTCCGCTCGACGCCCGCTCGAGCGCATCACCCAGTCCTCCGCTCGAGCGCCCAATACTCCGCTCGAGCGGACTGATGCACAGAGCAAGATGCTGGGAGCTCGTTTTCTCCGCTCGAGCGCTACTTCTTCCGCTCGAGCGGACAACAGAAATCTGGAAATCCCAGATTTGAGTCCCAAGCTCAAAACCAAATTCAAAAGCAATGTTTTCGATCCTCTTGGGCTATTTTCTGGAAAAACTCTTTTAAACACATAGAATAACATGTTTCAAAACTCAATTTAAGAAATCAAGGCCCAAGGGTGTTTCAATTAAATTCAATTTCAAACTAATTTTCAAGAACATGCATGAACAACATTCAAATATGACATGCATGAGTTTCAAACCAATTTCAAGCTTCAAATCTTGCTCTCAAGAGCTCAATAGTTGGAAAACAAGGTGAAAACATGGACTTTAACTTAAACATGGACATGCATGTACAATTCTCCAAGAATTCAACTTCAAATTACACTAAAATGGCCATGCATGCATGAATTCAAACATAACTCAACCTCTATGCACTAAAACATGGCTTGATTCTACAATGGAGCCTAGAACATGCAAGATGAACTTCAAGACCACAAGAAGAATATGAATTCACTTACCTAGGTCTTGTGTTCAAGGTGTATGAGCTCAATTTAGTAATCTATGCTACCAATCTTCAAGTTTCTAAGCAAGATTAAGCAATGCAAGAAGGAAATCAATTCTCTCCCTCTCCTCTCTCTCTAAATTCGGTGGAGCAAGGAAATGGCTGAGAAGAAGCTTTGATTCAATGTATGCAAGGCTCAAATAATATTAAACAATGGTCCACTATGATGGCAATTTGGTCAATAAGTCCAACCTCTCAATTAATCAATATTTAATCTAGTTTAATCATTCCTAATCAATTTTCAGATAAATATACCATTAAATCACAAATTTTCTACTGAACATGAAACTCTAAACGGTTCCTAATTCGGCCACCGATAAGGCCTCCAATTAACAGTTCAAACATAAGAATTCGAACAGATATTCAATCAATCAAACAGATACAATATACAATTCAATGGATAACTTATTCAGTTTCAGTTCCGATTTCAATCAGTTCATTCAGTACTTCAGTTAATTCAATTATCAGTCATTATCAGTTCGGTTTAGCAGTAATCAGTACGTAATTCAGTGGGTTATCGATAATCAATACGAGGGTTGTTACACAAATGAATGGATGCAAACATACAAGTATAAGGTATGCTAATAGAAAATGTCCTTAATCTAACTATCAAAATCGATTAAATAAAAAGGAGAAAGACGTGGGGTTGGAAGACGTGCACACACGCACACACACTTATTACAACATTATGCCCACACGAAGGAGGGTTCGAATGAATAAGAGCTAAGCTAACTATTACAAAATAAAACAACTTAACTAACTTATTCTAAGCTAATTAAATATTACAAAATGAACTAATTAGCTAAACACTTTAACTAACTAATTACAAAGCGAGTAAATCAGCTATCACTAATTAACTAAATGAAGTAATTAAAAGGCCTCGGGAAGCGAGAGATGTATGCATGCTCAGTTTCTCCATCCGAAAAGCCATCGCCTTGCCATTGAACGCCTCTGTTTGCACTTATTTGAACACCAATAGTGTTGCCATCTCCCAGAATGCCTCTGTTTCAACTCAGGAACACACTTGTGCAAAATTTTCATTGATGGCCGATTGGCTACCCCTGCCCTGAACTTCCTTTTTTGATGCAACAGAGAACAAACAGAGGCAAAGCAGTGTATTCTCAAAGGTTGTTTGTACAGTTACTCTCCTTATCATTACACAAACTCAAAGGAGTGTAACTTTTGGCTCTCAAACCATCAACCAAGCATTTTCCATGCATGATGGCTAAGGAACCAAGCTTGTATAAGCTTAATGAGTACAAAACAAGACTCAACAAGACCACCACCCTATCATGCATGATCAAGGGTGATGGTGACGAAGAAAAGTGACACATTTCATCACTTTGAGTATGAAATGTCCCATTTTCCTCGTGTTCGAATTAACGTCCAATTCGAACACATGCAATGCAACATAAAGATGCTTATCTTGCCCCTTTTATTTATTCATTTTGTTTACTCATTTTACATTACCGATTCATTCTTTAATCGATTAAATCCATTGGTGAGTGTCTTCTAAAGCAAAAGAAGTGTCAACCAAGGGGTAGTTCAAGGCATGGGGGAAGCTTCATGCCATTGGTAATGAACCCTCAAAAGAGGATTAAACCATTAACCATGAGCCTCAATATCAAGCTTAAACAACCCTAAGGTTGAAACAACCCTCAAACAAATGAAAAAGTGAAGCAAAGAGGGAGGTTGGAGAGATGCTAAGTGCTGGAATTAGGCATGAAAAAGCATTAAGACATGCAATCAAGACACATAAATGATGCTCAAAGCCTAGAAACACTATGCTAGTGAAGGAAATTGCACCACAACTACACAAAACAAAGCTCAAATGACCCAAAAAGCCCAAAACAGAGCGAAAGCAGGTCAAAACAAAGGTAAAAACATGCTGGACTAAAGCTAAGTTAGGCTAGAAAAACATGCTAACATGTGAGACTAACTAGGCATGCAAGCAAGACATAAGGAGGGGAGGCTAACCTCTCCAATTTTGGACTTCAAAATTTGATTTTTAACACTGAAAAACCTTTGAATTTCAGTGGTTAAAAGGCCCAAAAATTTTGATTTGAATGCGATGAAAAGTAGCACAAAAAGCTTAACAAGCTAAGTAGCCAAAAGGGTGGACAACCCCCTAACTCAAAAAGGCTCAAACGACCATTTTTATGCCTCAAAAATAAAGTTTTTTATACTTCAAAAACAGCCTTAAAACAGTAAGAAATGATGGCAAAACTAGTATTGAAAACAAGTATAAGTAAGGTAAGTTCTATACTTTTGAAGCAAAGCACAATTCTAGCCACAAATTCAAGCTCAAACCCCTTTCCAAGGCTCAAACGAGACTCCAAGGGACCTCAGCTCAAAGGTGAGAGTGTTTGGTTAAGGGTTGATGTGCAAAAGTCTAGAGAAAACTAACTACAAAGCACAAATATCAAGTGAGAGTGAGAGAGAGAGAGAGAGAGAGAGAGAGAGAGCTTAGAGAGAGATAAATTTTGGTCCAAAAATGTCTAACCCTCTAAAATGGGGGAGGAACCCCCCTATATATCGAAAAACAAGGTTTGAGCTTGTATACATCCTACCATACACGTGTATGAAGATGCAGCTCAGTGAGCAATAGCTGGCACAGCTAGCAAACAAATATCTGGAGAAAGGGACCAATGGCTGTAGCGATCCCAGTTTTGCCACTTCGCTGAGTATGTCGGGGGTCGAGCTACCCGGTCAGCTCGCGGGGGTCCAGGGGGCAGCGCCCCTTGGCGGGTCTAAGGGTAGCGCCCTAGCGGGGGTTGAGCTGTCCGCTCGAGCGGGAGAGCAAGCCACACGTGTGGATTTCAGGAGAAAGCACAGCTTGCACACTGCTAAAAAGGCAGGTGCGGGAGTGAGGTGCGGTGGGTTGGTGAGATCTGAAAATTTTTCCTTTTTCTTCTCTCTTTGGGTTGAAGTTGAATCACTTTTGTATATCTCTATCTCTCTGAAAACATTTCCTCTCCCTTCTTTCTACATTTCCTACCAAAAACCTCACAAGATCTTTGATTTCTTCAAATCCTTTGGGATTTGGACCTAAGTTCTTCATCAAAGTTGGTTAGCTCCTCGAGGGCTTCGTTGTGTGCGGTGAAGATCGAGTTTGGACACCGTTGATTTTGAGGGTTTCATCTCATTTCTTCTTCAAAACTTGAGGTAGAGATTTTCTTAGAGTTATATATATATTTTTGCAAGATCTAGATGATTTTCGAAATCATCCTTCGATAGCTTTGAAAATTGATTGCTAATTTAAGAAGTCAAGCGATTTTGAAAGTGGGTTTGTCTCTTGTTATTTTAAAATGATCTTATGGGTTTTGATCTTCGTTGATTAAAGAAAAGATGATTTTGGAAAGTTTTCTTTCAAAAGATTTGAGTTGTATAGTTTTGGTGAGAAAACTGTCACGACCCAAACCCGCCCCTATGGGTTTAGTATCGTAACCGGCCAGTAATCCGTGATTACCAAAGATCTGCTTAACAGTAATAACAGTAATACAGAGTAAGGGGCTGGCGGAAGCCAAATAGTAATAAAAAGATGTCCAATGAGCTGTGATAATCTGAATGCAAAAAAACTTTCATAACCAAAACATATATACATACGTCATATACAAACATCTAGGTTAGGGGCCAAATCCCTTCACCATAACTGTATAGTCAAGTATTATTCAGTCGATACAAAACAGAGACAAAAGGGGGAATCTACAACACCCCTAAACAGCCTTAGCTTGAACGGACTCGGAACCTCGAAGTGAGGCACAGTGGTTGGCTTGACAAAACAGGAGCTTAACTCGACGCTTCTAGCTCCGGTCCGGTGTTTGGACACCTACATATAAATATAAACAGTGAGCTAAAACCCAGTGAATAACAAATGCGTAAAGGGGTTAAGAATGAATGTCCCTTCAGTAATTAAAATAGTCATTAGCATCAGTAAATCAGTTATTCAATCAGTGGCTCATATTTCATGCCATAACAGTTATTAGAAACCATAGTAATCATATGTGGTACATCCAATAGCAAAACAGTACAGTAGGTCTTAACAGACCAAACAATTAGTTGATGGCTATCATAACAGTAAACAGTAGTAGTTCCAAACATTAGAACTGGCAGAGATCTCTGTAACAGTAGCAGTAACAGTAACAGTAAGTTGCTATGGGTGCCACAAATACAGTTCACAAATAGGACAAACATTCATTCAATAAACAATGCCATTTCAGAAAGCAGTATAATCAATCGTTCAGAAATAGTTATAATTGAACGTATCTTTACAACATTGTTACTCACAGAGTGATGGGCTATAGACAGGCTAGTCAGCGTCCTCGGGTGCCAACCCTACGCAGTTGCAGAACGAATACACACTAAGTTACATACTTGGGATCAATAACTTAGCCCCTTAACTTGACTCGGTGTGGTTCTATAACATTATCCTCATTAAGATGCCTTAAACTTGACCTAGGAATGCCTAGGATGAAATGATGATGCAAAAATGTACATTAAAACACTTTTCAACATTTACTGAAACAGGGGTCCACGCTCGAGCGTGGCTTTCTACGCTCGAGCGGACATGCAGACAATGAAGCTCCGCTCGAGCGTGACTTCTTTCGCTCGAGCGGACTGCAAACTCGCGAAAAGTACTGGTTGCATGATATTCACGCTCGACAGACGCTCGACCTTCGCTCGAGCGTGAGACTCAGATCCTCGCTCGAGCGTGAATTCTCTCGCTCGAGCGAACTGCAAAACACATGAACTTCTGGGCATATGCATTTCACGCTCGAGCGTGACTTTCTACGCTCGAGCAAAAGTGCATGTACTCAGAGTGCACGCTCGAGTGTGAAGTCCTCCGCTCGAGCATGGATCAAAAATTTGGAATTTTCAGATTGATCCCCAAGCACAAAACTCAACCTTTAAAGCTTCAAACTCGATTCTTTTGGGTTAATTTTCTGGAAAACACTTGAAAACTCATACTACAACATGTTTCAAAAATCAATTTATGAAATCAAGCCCAAAAGTAAGCCAATTGAACACCAATTTCAAAGAAACTTGAAGAATAATGCAAGAACATCACATGCATGAGTTCCCATGAACTCTAATGCTCTAAAACGTAATCAAATGCAAGCTTGAGCTGAAAATATGATGAATTCATGGGCTACAACAAAAAAAAATATGAACATGCAAGTAGGAATTCTCATGAAAACAACCTCAAAATTCAAGAATATGTACATGCATGCATGAATAGGCTCTTAATTTAACACATTAAGCTAATTCTTGACTCAAATCACTAATTTCTCATGGACCATGCATGTAACAACTCAAATTCATAATCAAGAGGGTGAATGTCCTACCTTAGGTCTTGAATTCCAAGTATGCTAGCTCAATTTTTGCAAATCTCCTCAATTCCTCTAATTTTCCAAGCCAATTCTTGTTGAAATCAAGCTTTTCTCCTACTCTCCCTCTCTTTCTCGGTTTTGGTCTAGAAGATGAACAAAATGATGCATCAAACATGTATGAGGTGTAATAAAGGTTGGCCAATGAGTCAAGCCACTCAATGGCAAAAGGGTAATTACCAAGGTTCAATTAATCTAGCATAATTTAATCTAATTAATCGTTCCAAATCAAATTTTAATTAAACCTACCATAAAATCACATAAATCCTAATTAGCATATAACACTAATCAATTTCTGATTCGGTCGTCGATAAGGCTTCCAATTCGCAATTCGAAATTAAAATGTGAACAGATCATTAAATGACAAACAGATAGAAATGCAATTAAGCAACATACTCATGCAATCAGTTCAGAATTTTAGCTTAATCAATCACTTATCATGCTCAATCACAGTTTAGTACTAATCAGAGGTGAGGGTTGTCACAAAAACCTAGAATTTGGAGATTTTTTTTTAAGAGACTGAAAATCTATGAATGATATTGTTATATTTATTTTGTGTCAAAATAAATGGATGTTCGGAAAATTTCTTATTCTTATTTATATTTATATAAATGATGAATTTCAAGGAATATGAGAATTATTGTTCATTTTGGAAATTATTGTTCAAAATGTTGAAATAGTCTTGAAATGACTAATTGTTGAGGATACTTGAGAAAAGGGAATTGTGTTATTCCTTGGATGATGAATTGGAATAAAAGTATTTATATTCATCTTGTGTTATTGGCATATCAATTCATTTGATTATATTAAACTTTGAAAGTTGATTTGAAAACTTGCAGTGAGAAAAAAAATATTGAGAAACAAGTTTCCATGAATTGGTTTTAGGTTAAATACGGTGGAAAGTCTTAACAGGTGGTGTAGATGAAATTGAATAGGTGTCGAGCCTTCTAGTTAATACTGGTAAAAATGACAGATTATAGGTGTCGAGCCTTCCAGTCAATGCTGGTAAAAATGACAAATTGGTAGTACTTGTATAGTCTACTTGTAGACACCGACCTAGGGATTACCAGAATCGTATTTACCGCCCTTGAAATAAATTGTTAAGTTTTGAACAATTGAAATTGCATGATATCATTGAGCATGATGGTTTTCAAAAGATGAAAATGTGATTTATCTTCAAAAAGGACATAGCATGGCATGTGCATTTAATCTCTTGAGACTTGTATAAAATGTATATATTTTGTTAAGAATTTCCTACTGGACTTTATGCTCACCCTACGGGATTTTTGTACAGGAAAAGATATGGCGATCCCACCCAACTAGAGGCGTGAAAGTATGTGTGTTGGGAGTACAATGCTCTCATTTTGCTGTGACTCTATGTGTAAGCCAAGGGCTGTGTTTGTGTGGGTTTGAATAACCGTTTTGTGTAACCAGGATCAAGCCTTGGAAACTTGTAAACCCCTTGGGGGTATTTATTTGTTTATTTACTTGTTGTTGGATTAATGTATTGTTGCATGAAGAACTATTGTATCATGTAATGTAAGTTTGGAGATTTATATTCGATTTTCCTTGAATGAGCCATGATTGTTGTATTATCATTTGGGCTAGAAATTTGGAGTGTTACAATGCCTGTTAGCCACCAGTGGTGGCTGACAGGCATAAGCCATGGCCGACAGATCCCAGGGCTGTCCGACAGGTCCCCCTCTCTTCCAGGCAAGAGGCAACAAGCTTCTGGTCCAAAAACAAGCACAAAACATACAAGGTTTAGAGGCTCAAAGACAAGGCATTCCGCCGAGGACTTCGGGCGCTCAAAACGAACACAAACAAGCACAATCATCGAGTGCACAAACTGTAACGCCCTCAAAATAATAACATTAATCCCAACAATATAGACATGCTATAATATATAAAAAGGTCCGCATCCTTTCATTTACCAGAGTTGTATTACAAGAAGTATCACATGTTAACAACAAAAGCAAATGCCCTAAGGGCTTACAGCTTTCCAAGTTAACACTTGGTTACACAAAAGTAGAGTGCTAACTCATTTACACATAAAGCCCTTGGCTTGAATTTACATGTAATACAACAAAAGGAAAGACAACCAAAAAGTCTGTCCGCCACTAGCCTCCCAAGCTAAATCCTTGGAGGTGGCATGCTTCCTGTACCTGAAAATGATGTTCCCATATAGGGTGAGCCACAACCCAGTAGAAATATACTAAACCAATTATGAACAATGACTAAAAGATTAACAGTTGATAGATGGCCAACACTTTTACATTCATTCATGACATAACACAATTCCAAGACACTTAAGTCTATATTTACTTTCATTTCCATTTCCTTTCCTTTTACTTGCCATTTCATAACCTTGGCTCAGAACCTGGCCAAACATCACACATGAGACACACACTCATGCCAACACTTTTCACTTCATCAAAGATAAACATAACAGTTATATCAATACTTCCAACGACAAGCATATCCGCTCTGTCAATACATTTCTAGATAAGCATACATGCTCTATCTACGGAGTTCATCCCCTATCTCCTCCCAACAACATCCGGTTTAGAGGTCCATCCCCTATCTTCCCCTAAACCGTGGAGTACATCCCCTATCTCCTCCAACACAACACAATGCATATAAACAACAATTATATACATCACAAATCAACACAATTAATTATCCAAATTAATCAATCAATGTAATTAGGGCATTCTCCATAATTAACATCACAACCCTTAGGTTCCAATTTTCTTAATGTTTCAACATTAATTCCATGTTTCTATACCAAACATGCTTCTAGGTTTATCATAGATGAAAACCCCCAACTTTTGTAAAATTACACAATGGCCCAAAGTTTCCCAAAATCACACAACAACTTCCAACATATCAAAATGCTAAAATTTAAAGACAAAACTCATAAAGAGGAGTAGGATATCCCTACCTCAAAAGATGAGTTCCAAAGGAGAAGGACCCAAAAACCAAAATGCTCCAAACACCAAACTATTCGGATCAAAAGAACGCCCTCGACGATCTACACCCTTTTTGTGAAGACCAAAGGTGAGCAAAACACCCTAACTAGGTCAATACTAAGAGAGAAGGTAAGGTTCTTGAGTGAGAAGCTCTGAAAATGGCGTTTTGGGTAAAGTAAGAGAGAGAAGATAAGTCAAAAAGTGATTTAAAATGCCCAGTCTCACTCAGTTATACGACAGGTCCGCTCGAGCGTAAGACACTCCGCTCGAGCGTAAAGACACAAAAACATGGTCCGCTCGAGCGCAACATTGTCCGCTCGAGCGCCAAGACACAGACACAAAGTTCTTCCGCTCGAGCGTAGATACCAGCCCGCTCGAGCTCAGGTCTCCCCCTCCCAGAACTCTCACCAAAAACACACTGTCCGCTCGAGCGCAACATCCCCGCTCGAGCGCAACCAGCTCGAGCGCACCAAACCCGCTCGAGCGTAGGAACCACACTTGCAGAAGTTTTGCAGGTGCACAAAATACTGGACGTATGCATTCTCCGCTCGAGCGCCAAAACCCCCGCTCGAGCGCACAAGCAACAACAATCTCTCCGCTCGAGCGTGAACATCTCCGCTCGAGCGGACCAGCCAAAACCTGGGCAACTAGACTTTGTTCCTAAGCTCAACCAACCTGTAACAAACCTGCCCAACACATCCTATAACTCAAATACAAAGCAAGAAAGGATGTAAACAAGACAATACTCAACTACCAACATCCACGGACACATGTCCGGATTACTGTACAACAAGGGGTAAACCCGGGATCGCTATACAAACGATGACGTCCAAGTCTTAAATATGATAAAAAATGGGGTGTCTACAGTGTCCTAAAGCCTTACAAATTTTACACCAAACATAATTATCTTCTACTTTGGTCTAGGGATTGAGTTCTTCTTCTGATGGTTTTGGCAGAGTATCTAGAGCAGATCATTACTTTCATGCAAATGCCCACTTCAGGACACAAAATGCAAAAGGAGTGGCAACCTTAGATTGCCTCCACTCAGTTCAACACGGTTCAGGTTTCATTAAAAGTATAGGTAATTCTGCTCAATTACTCCTCACAAGGTCAAAACAAAAGTACAAAACCCGAAAAGGAAAGAAAGACATCGACCAAGCATGTGATATTATCGACTTAAACTATATTGAAAGGCTTCAAGCAAATTACAAAAGATCTGATACAGATCAAAGATTAACTACATGGACCAAACACGTGACAAAGTACATAAACTATCTTGAAAGGCTTCAAAATTGCATATGGTTTATGAAAGATTAATCACAAGGACCAAACATGTGACGAAGTATCACATAAACTAACTAGCCAATAACAACTATCTTGATTTTCATTTCTCCTTCAGAATGTTTAAGATGATGCAGTTGAAACTTACATTAAGTGACCAAAGTATAAGGTTCTTTCTGTGCCAGTAATGTTGATTTCCAGTTCCACAACAAAAACTCATCTCTAAACCATAAGGATGCTCGACCTCCTAATACTTACATTGCTATGATTAATAACAAAAAATTACCAAAAAGATGTATAATTATCTGCACAAAAATAAGGAAAAGATTTTCCCACCTTTATATTTGAATAAGGCAACTTTACAACAATTGTTTCCCTTCATCCTTTCCATATATACACTGAAGTTCATGAGTAGCAGCTAGGAACGATTCTGAAGTAGAGAAAAAAGAGTGCATGTGAGCAGGAAGGCATTGTATCAAAACATATTGAACTATCACTCACTGGTAACTAAACCAAATAACTTGAATTACCTTTCCAAAGACGGAAAGATTTATATATGTCGTTTAACAGCGGGCACATTTTCCTTATATCCACTTTGGGCTAAAGCTGGATGGCAATTAGTAAGCAAAGTTGGAGCATTCAAATGCAATAGAGGGAAATCAAAAACCTACTGGATTCTGTTAAAAAAAAAATGGTACGTTGCGAATAAAATCATGTTTCTCTATGTATGACACGCATAAATCTGAGATTAATTAAGTCTCCTAATCAACCTTATGTATTCCTCAACTTCACTTGTATTCTGTGAAATGACTGAAGGGTCTTTTTTTTTTTTTTTTTTTTCCCTTCATGTTTTAATAAATATTATTAAAACACAATAATACCCATTTCATAAAAAATTTCAGGACACAAACTCGGTACCTTATGTAGTGTAGGTTGAATGATCCAGCTGTTGTTGAGTGACAATAAGTATGGTGATTGAATCACCTGCATATGTAGACAGAGCATTATATATAATTAGTTTGGTTACTGAGAAAATTGAGCAAAAGAAAGGATAGATTCTTCATAATCATTTTGTCTTGTTGGTTCTAGAAAATATAAGGATAAAAATAAAATTCACCCATATCTGTAGGAAATTACCAGAAAGTAGCATGTAATGGTGGATTTGTTTAGTGTTTTTCCATTTTTTCCCTCAGTTTTCTTGGTAGCCAAACGGAATCTAAAACGAAATTCACCCATATTTGTAGGAAGTAACTAGATAATAGGCATGTAATGCTGGATTTTTAGTTTCTTTCCATATTTTCACTTAATTTTCTTGGTAACCCAACGGAGTCTATTTCTGTTTATATGAGTAACGAATTCCAGAGAATGTGGAAGTAATAATTTGGTGTTTTGTTAATTTTTTGGGTTTTGAGTTGGAGTTATTTATGCTCAACTAATTATTTTGTATTATCTGTCTAGGACTTAAGCAGACAAAATGATTGGATCATTTCTTACCAGAGGACTTGTGTACGTTGCTCATTAATTTAAGGTCACATACATTATATATTAAACATTTGCATATACAAACACAACATTATATATATATATATATCCACACAGCATTATATATATACACACACATTCACCTGCATATATTACACATTATGTTTGAAATTTATCATAAATTATAGCCCCAAACACTAAATTTTGAATAAACCCTAAAGCAATAATGTGAGAAAAGGGGGAAACAGAGCAAGGGGGATAGAGAGAGAGAGAGAGAGACAGAGAGAGATTGTGCGTGAGAGAGCTCGAGCAAGAGAGAGACGCCTATACGTGTACAAAGCATTATATACATACACACATATATTAAACATCATCTTTCAAATTTTTAATAAATTAGAGGCACATACATTCAAATTTGAATAAACCCTAAACCAACAATGTCAGAAGAGAGGGAAACAAAGTAAAGAAGAAAGAGAGACGGAGGGAGAGAGAGTCTGTGTGAGAGAGCATCTAAGTTTTATTAACTATAACATCTAAGTTTTAAAATATTGGTTTTTTTTTTTTTTAGATAGTAAAACATTGATTTTTTTTATTTTTTTATTTTTTATAGGCCTTGTTTTTATATCAAAATTGTGTGTCTTTTACAAAACAAGAGAGAAAATTGTAACATATATATATACATAAATTTTTTAAAAATTAAATAAAACCTTGAGAAATTTGGGATCAAAAACCAGAGTTTTGTTGACTATATATGGTTGAATCCAGGAAAGATACACTAGTTTGAGAAAGGAAAATAAAATAAACCTGAGATATATGAAGCTTTACTCCCAGATCAAGTTGGCAAGTGTATGGTGAGCCAGGTTTGACTTCAATCCCTGTAAAATAAAAAAAAATAAGATAAGAAAATGATATAGAAGATCATTTTCTAAACCCACTTTCTAGATGTGTAAGTAAGATAATTAGTTAATAATTAAAGAAGACATAAGAGACATAGAGATTTGTCTTAAATATTCTAATAGACTGGCACATCATTAAGTTTGAAAAGTAAGTCTAATTTTTTTGGCCTGAGTAACATTACCCAATAAAATAATATTGATTTGTAAATGAAAAAAATATATATCAAAAAGGTTTCAAGAGCTGTGTAGAATTTAGTTGAAGTGCATAAATGTATGGTGTAGGCGTTAGGTTTGTTGGATCAATAAGACTACAATTATTAATGTTATGTTTGGATTATGATTTTTGATAAAAGTTTGGAATGAAAAAGAAAGCAAAATGGAGTAAAACATCAACTTATGTTTCAGTTGCAGTCAGGACAACCACCTACCCTGCATCTTTATCCAAGTATCAGCCAATTCTAATGTATATTTCCCTAATATGTGCCAATATAAGCAGGGTCCACTTCAGAAATAGTTAGGTACAGTAATTCAAGTAAAAGTAGTGCCTCAAAACAATCATCTCAAGTACATGGCGACACCTCTATCTATTGCATCACTAATCTATACACCATACTGCACAAATCCAAAAACTTAGCTTGTGAAAACATTAAATATCTTATCCAGTGATTCTCCCCAATAAACTAAAAAAATAATACTAATAGTAACAGAAACAAGACTATGTAATAACTACAAATTTTAAATAGATGAAATTAAAAACTAACACTCAAAGTGTGGAAGTCATCTAACCTTTTTTGGATTAGCTATGGCCAAATTTTGTTGCAACATTGAATACTGGATATCCACAACTGCCTTTGATGGTTTTCCTTGCACTGAAACAAACCAGAAAAGTTAAAATTAGTATATGGAGACAGGTATCTTCAATAGAAAACAAGAATGAATTCAGCAAAAACAACTGCTGAAGTCCAGAAAATACGTCAGTGTACAGCTAAACAACTTACTAAAATATTATAGGCAAAATTATGAAGCAAATGAGGGAAGCCATGCTCACCAACAGTGAGCATCCCATTTCATGAATCCAAAGACCTATAAAATGCAACAAAAAAAAATGAAATAGATTAAATTTCATAAAAACATAACTGGTCATCCAAAGACCTTTAATGTTTCGATCCAAACCCTAGAAGTAGATTCATATCATAAAATAAGAAGAAACAAAGAGAGAGGAGATCCGAGAGAGAAAGGAAGAGAACGAAAAGATTACCAGATAAAGAAATTGAAGGAGTTCGTACCGTTGGAGGTCTCTTATTCAGACGACCATGGCGATTTATAGAGCAAGAAACAGAGCAAAATCGAGAGAGGAATATCGAGAGCAAAATCGCTAGAGAGAGAGAGAGCAAAATCGAGACAGATTTGGGAAATAAGAGTGAAAGGGGATAGGGCAAGTTTTATACGATTTGGGGATACGGCAAGCTCGAGAGCGAGAGCGAGAACGAGAGAGAGCGGGAGACTGAGAGAAAGAGCGAGATATAACCTGGTATTGTGGCAGTGGCAGCGGTAATTTGCAACGGTGGCAATTTGTGGCGGTGGCAATGTGCAACGTCGAATGCTTCCCAGTGGTAAGCGCCTGTGGTGAGGTGAGGTGAGGTGGTGACTGATTGTGTGTGTGTAAGAGAGAGAGAGAGAGAGAGAGTGTGTGTGTGTGTGTGTGTATGTGTTTTGTATTCCTAAACAGAGGAGAATACCTGGGAGGGCGCCAATAGGTTTTTATTTCCCACTAAAATTTTGGCACCTTTGGTGACTAATTTCAAAATTTGTCGGCAAAAATGTAAGTAATAACGACTAAATTATTTAGTATCCAAATCAACTCAAACGGCGACTAAAATGTTAGTCGCTAAAACTCAATATACAGCGACTGAAATTCTTTTTTGTCACTGAAAATAAACTTTTGGCGACCACAATTTTAGTTGGCAAAGGTAAAAAAAATAATTTTTTATTTTCTATTTGGCGACTAAATATTTTAGTAGCCAAAACTCAACATACAGCGACTAAAATTCTTTTTGTCGCTGAAAATAAACTTTTGGCGATCAAAATTTTAGTAGCCAAAACTCAATATACGGCGACTAAAAAAAATAAAGGTAAAAAATAATTTTTTATTTTTCATTCGGTGACTAAATGGTTTTAGTAGCCAAAACTCAATATACGGCAACTAAAATTCTTTTTTGTTGCCAATTCTGGCAATTTTTAGCGACTAAATTTTTTTTAGTCGCCAATAACCAATATACCCCTACTAAAAAAAATTAGTAGCTAAATATTGTACTTTTGCTAACTAAAAAAATTTTTAGTCACCAATTCTATAACTTTTGGCGACTAAATTTTTTTTAGTCACTAATTTAGTCGCCAAAGGTGTATTTTGTTGTAGTGTTTCTTTTGGGTCTATCTCCAAGGCTTTCGGGTGGTTACGAATTCACCTTTTGTTAAGTGATCAAGTGACTCATAGCAAAGATCTTTTGTTTTATGGGATTAATTCCCTGAGTATTGTATATGCTTTTGGTATATGTATATGATATAGTATTGGAGGATTGTATAATGATGCATATACAGGGTTGTTTATTCATTTTAGTTTCACAGCTCATTGGACGATGTATTGTGATATTATGGCTTCTGCTAGCCCCTTATACTATTTACTATTAAGTAGGCCTTTAGTAATCTTGGATTACTATCCGGTTATGTCTCTAATCCCGTGGGGCGGGGGTTGGGTCGTGACAATTACATGGCACTAAACAAATTATTTGATGAACTACATAACACATGTAAAAATGCCATGTAAAGATACTACATTACATGGTACATATCAAATGATTATAAAATAAATATATGAATTTATCATTATTTTAAATTATGATAAATTATACTTATCTCACTTGAGAATTGAAAAAAAAAAAAAAATTACAGTTGGACCTATACTTTTGACATAATATTACTAAAGTGACTAAAACTAATATCAATAGTGTATAGACATTAAAATAAAGAAATATAAATATACATTCTAGTAAGAAAGAGATGATAACATAATTTTTTCTACACGACTCACGAATTACTAATAAAATGACCAAGATGTCATGTGAATTAAAATTTTAAAGGAGATAAATGTCATTATATCAAAAGTATTGATGGGTCATTTTGCACACAAAAAATAAATACTAAACTGAATCAGATTTCTTAGAATAATGGTAAAAATCCAGGTATTGATCCACAGGGACAAATGTGAAATTAAACTAATTTAATTGTTAAATTCCCAATTTAATTTTAATTAAAAAGATGAAGATTCATAAACTAATAATAACTAAAATAAACTAAGAATTTAACCTTGCAATTAAAAGTGAAATTGGGATTACTGATTTTTGGAAAAAAAAACCTAGGGTAATGAATTCACCACTAGTTACATAAATAAGGTCTCAATTTGAAAATCAATTATGTACGGTTCGAACCAAATAATACTTTATAACTACAATTTCGAAGCATTGATCAAGAGAATTATCACGTTCAATGTATAGGCACAAACCATCTCAAGTAGCACGAATCGTTCGCTCTAAACTAGGGTAGCAAAACGACTCGTCCCTCATCGTATGGCTCGTCTCATACCTTGAATATGAAAGAACAGAAAACCATTGCATAGAAGGCATTCAACAATCACAGAAAGAAGAATACTTGAAGAAATAATGGAAAATATATTTAAAAACTTCTTAAATACCACACAATGTGTTCAAACTATTACATAATCAAAAATCAAAAAGAAAACCCTATTTACTTGGCTAGGGTTTCATCAAAACTCTAGGAATAAAAGAACTAGCGACTCATGGAGGAGTGAGCAGAGGTAGAGGAAGAGAAAACCACCATGAGAGATATTCTTGAAGCTTGAAACCTCTATCTTCAAACCCTAGCCCCTCTTATCCTGTGGAAAATTTCAGAACCCTAATTGAGCCTTTTCTTTTGCTTTTTATATCTCCAGCTTTTCCAAAACAGGCTTAAAACATAGGGCACAATTTTCAAGGTACGGTGCACATACAGGAAATACCTCTGCACATGCAATTTTTGTAGCATCTGTTTGGCTTTATTGGTTAGGCTGCATGTGTGGAAATGGTCCTTCGCACGTGTGACAAGTACTTTTCTAGCTACAATGTTATGTTTTTGCTCATTTTGTGCTCCAACTGCATCCAACTTGATTGGCATTAAACAGATATAAAATATACAATTTGATTGGCAAGCAAGGTTAGAAGATCCTAATTACCGGCCTCAATGCTGTACAATTTGGCCTCAATCACATCCCCTAACTCACAGCTTGCTAGTTTTTAAGCAAGGAGTAAAGAAAAAAGAACAAATGAAACAAAATCTAACTACCTCCTCTTTCGCGAGAAGAACGATTGCATTTAGCATATGCAACAAGCCTTTAAACCATAAAGTTACCTCAAGTGGACAAGTATAGTCTCATGAGGGTTTCCAAAAATGATACCCACAAACATTAACATAATAACATCTATCCAACAACAATTAACCACACTACTCCACTCAAGATTTAACTTATGTGCTAGTATAGTGCAATATTAAGATATGATGAGTCATTGAAGGCACAGTGGACAAGCATATTGAGCAAAAACCACAATTCCAGTATTACAAAGTTTAAGTTCCCTGTACTTGTGAATGCTAGTAAAACATATCATCAGTACCCTAGGTGTAAAGTGCAATCCCCATAACTAGTTAACTGTCCACTATAATACCACAGTGTAACTCATAATAACATCCAACCTATACAGAAAAACTACACTTTTGCGACCAAGATTCTCACTTTTTTGTTTTGTTTTGTTTTGTTTTGTTTTGTTTGAAAGACTGTGCAATGTCCTAATCCATTTAGCTTTCTAATCACCCATGTAACAAGCATTGGGCCAATGACTCCCAAAAAAGACGGTTTTAGGGCACTAGGTGTGAAGACATTCCTACGGGCTTAATAACTCCAACTGAAAAGGTTACGGATCCGAACAAGTCATTTTCCTTATGTTTCCTTAATTGTGCAATGTCTAGGTCCCTTAAGCTTTCTAATTAACCCATGTAGCAAGTATTGAGCCAATAACTTCCAAACCCGACGATTTTGGGGTACTAGGTGTAGAGACACCCCTACGGGTTTAATAACTCGAGTTAAAAAGGCTACGAACCCAAACAAGTCAAGTTTTTTTTTTTTTTTTGGTGAAAATCAAGGCTACTCATTTATTTTTTCTGCAACACTGGCAATTATTAATGATGTACACCATGAATTATAATAGAGAGGTCACCGCTATGATAGTGTGTTCATGTTAATCAAGGCATACCTATGACAAGTCTATTAATACCACGAACACAAACAACTATACTAGTGCAAACATCATATGCGAGTATTTACCCAATAAACCTTTTTTATACAAGTCTACTATGTTCCCCAATTAACATATGCTTATATCACCACCTTACTACCAACAAGTCAATACCAAGTGAAGTGGTGCAATCAAGTGAAGCAAGTATAAACATGAATTATAAATTATAAGCCAAGAAGAAGTACACAAAAGAAAATACCCTCATCCCCCAACTGGAATATGACATTGTTCTTAATAGAAACAAATGCAAAGTAAATAATAAAGAGAGAGAATATTACCAGATATTGTAGGTGTACATCCAGCTAGGCAAATACGAACACAATTTTTTTTAAAGAAAGAGAAATAAAAATAAATAAATAACTGAAGAAAACAAAGCAAAAGATAGTCTGTGACTGCCGAGAATCTGGTGGTGGCGGTGGTGGAAAATGTTGCTCAAACAAGGCATGCATCAACGTCTAAGTCTTGAATGCTTCATCATGAACCTGAGCGCCGAGTTGGTCAAAATGCTGCTGGCTCAACTCCCGATACGCATAAAAGTTAGTTTGCATGGATGCAACCGACTGCTGATAGTCGAGCTGGTGGGCGTTGATTTGGTCGAATGCCACTTGTGAATGATCCCGATATGCCTGAAAATCTGTGTGCAATTCCATGAGAAACTGGTGGTGATTCTGAAGAGTACTGTGGACCTGATCCACAGAGTACTGAATATGCAAGTACTCCTCTTGAGTTATGTACATGGGCTTCTCTTGGGGAGGCACGAGAGGGACATGAGGATGTGGGCCATGCATGGGGTCATCTGCCTCAGCAACCGGGACACCACCTTGTAGTGGTATCCGAGATAAGTTATGCTACCATTCTCGCTAGCCGAAAGTTGGGAAGGCAGGGTTGGTCTCCTGAGTCGAATTAATCGGAAGGCCATTCACCTGGAAGAGAAGAATGAGCAGGTTGGCAGAGCGCAGGGGCCAAGTTATGTTCTGTAATGGTTGAGACTGAACGACTTCCCACATAAATTTTCGCACGTGCACCCAAATCACGTATTGGAGGTTTACGCGGTAACCATGTTGGTAACAATGTGGGACCTCCACAAACTCCTGTTGGTGGTAAGCTTTGTGCCTAAGTGGAAGTGCATTTTTATACAACACTAAGTCAAGGAATAATAAGCGAGCAGGCAGCTTGCTCCGACATAGACACGCGAAGTTAGGATCACCATGGGCCCCCGGAAAGAATTCTTGGACGATGCGGGATATGGGTTAATGATCCGCAACTTTGGGAAATAGATGGCCTTTACGTTCGTTATAGAGACCTAACACCCTGGCAATCATGGATTGCGTGATGCTGATGATGTGGCCATCTATAGTGGACAGAAGGTGGGGAGATGACACCGTGGGCTCCTCGTACATGTTCTGGTAGAAGAGTCGGACCAGACAAGGATGGGTTGGCATAGTAATAGTGCAAATGCCCAACTGTTACCGGAGTTGAAGCTGCTGAATGGCTCAAGAGGTAGTTGTGTCATTATGAAAATATGGGATGCTGAATTGAGTGAGCTTGTGAAGCGGGCGAGAAGCCCACTGCAGTCTTGGCAACTCAACCGGTGGTGGTAGCGAAGATGGTGGTGACGGTGGCAGCGACGGTGCCGAGGAGAATGAACCTCTGGCCTTTTTGGAGGCCCGAGTGGATAGCCGTCTAGTTATATCCTGCACACACTAAAAACAGATACACACAAACTCGTGGAACCAGCATGAGAATAACAAAGAATATCAAAGAACAAGTCTGCCCACTGTTTCACCACATACAATTCTCACCATCATTTTTTTTTTCAAAATGTTAAACAAACACAAAAAATAAAAATAAAAATAAAAAAATAAAAATAAAATAAACAACACTAACAAGTATGGTACTAAATTAGTAAACCGCAACTACACATACGCATGTAAATTAAACTAACTAGTTAGCTATGATGTAATTAAACACATTAATATTTTATTTAAATAACTAATGGCTATAAATAAAAACTACTGACCAAACAAGTAATGAACTAAACTATTTTAATCAATCAAATAATAAAAATAAAATAAAGAAACAACCTAATAAATAATAAAATAAACATTAGATATGCTAAACAAAAAATAAATTTTTTATTTTTATTTTTATTTTTTTTTATGTTGTGGGCCGCATGTGCGGCGGTCGATTGCTTGCAACCCAGCATGTTTTTTTTTTTTTAAATGATAATGAACAATGAACAAAACTACTATTACCCTACCAATGAACTATATTACAAGTGAGGATTGAAAAATCTATACAAAAAAAAGTGGTTACCTTGAAAAAGTATGAAGAAAAAAGGATGAAGAAGAGAAGATTGGAGATTTGCCCCCAAAAAATGGCCATTGAAAGGTCGCTAGTCAGAGGGAAGATGGTACGCCGATGGTAAAGTTTGAGGTAAGGGTTGGTGATGGTGGGGTTTGATAAGTTGGTGGAGTTTAGAGAGAGAGAGAGAGATAGAGAGAACAAAGATGTAACAACCCAGATTTTTAATTATTCTGTAGAATTTATACTAATATTATTTAATCTCAGTTCGAAAAATATATAATTTATTATATATTATTATGCGTAATTTTGTAAAATAATATAATTATTAAAAGTTTAGGGGTCAAAATATAAATAATAATAATATAGATAATATAAATAATAATAATAATAATAATGGGTGTGGTACTAAAATAAATAATTAATTTTCTGTTAGTATAAGATAAAGTATAATTTAATTAAGAATTAATTTATTTATATAATTATATTAAAATATTGGGTCAAAAGGTAATTATCCTAAATATCTATTAAAAATAAGAATGAATCTTTGTAATTATTATTGAAATCTGCCACGTATCAACTCTCCCCCTATAAAAGAAAGGGAGGAGGCGTCGCTAGAAAGAAGGGAGGAAAGAAACAGAAAGAAAAGAGGGAAAGAAAAGAAAGAGGAAAGAAAGAGATGAGAGAAAGAAAGGAAAAATGGTGGAAGCTAAAAGGGTCCTTGATAGTGAAAAGAAAGAGTAAGGTATTAAAGTAAAGGTGAGTTATATTATACCTTGAGTCACCAAAATGTATTTTACGTATGTTTTGACTTACCAAAATCTATTTTATATAAGTTATATTTTATTAGTATATTAATAAAAGTTATGTTTTATAAAGATTTCAGTTACGTGGTTTTATATCTGAACCCTATTTGCTTAAAAAGAAACCCATGGATATGTTTGTTTTACTTTTAAAGAATATTTGGTTATGACTTTATAAACAATTATGTTTTGTAAGTACCACCACGGAAGTCCCACGCCTTGGGGGACTTAAATAACCATTGGCCTCTGTTTGACCACTTTGTGGTCCTCTGTTTGTCATGGACCCATTGAGCTCTATTCTGTGCGGAGCAAAGTGTTGTGCGGAGCAAAGTGCTACACTATTGTGGGAGCCACCTCTAGAATCCGTACGAGCCACTTCTTGAATCCGTACCTCTGTTCTGACTGTCACTTCTGTGACCTCTGTTCTGTTCTGTTCTGTACCGTGGTTATGGTTATATATTTATATAATATCTATATTTCAGTTTCTACTACTTAAATGATTTGTTTATGTAAACGTTTTGGCCTAACTAACGATCCATGGTTATTTCGTGTCCCTTATACTCTTGGTATAATGTTTCTCACTCTGTCATGTGCTTATAGTTTTTTACCAATTTTCAGGAAATATGCAATTCAGAAATACCTTCTGAAAAGTCTTAGATGCGAGGCTGCGGAATAGACACACACACAACACTTTTATGATATTTTTCTATGCAAATATCGGCCTTTTTGGTCAATAAATTTTGTAATAAAAATAGAAGCTCCGATGATTATTTTGGTACCCTTACTTAAATATTTCTTCTGCTTGCGTTTATTTATTTGTTTAAGAATTGGCCGGAGGTAACTTCAGTTACTGGTCATCACGATGCTTAACCCTTGGGTACGGGGAGCGGGTCGTGACAAAAGAAGATGATGAGAGGTGGAGAGAGAATATGCTGAGAAAAGGATGGTCAAAGAGGGGAAATAAATAAAATACATTAAAAACAAAAAAAAAATTGCAATAAAATTTTTTTTTTTTTGAAAATTCCGACGTGCTGTACGTGCAGGACACGCTGCACCACCCCTCGCACTGTATATAAAACAGGACCCAACATTGTTTCAGCAAATTATTCTGTACGTGCGGGACCTAGGCCGCACATGCGGCTGCTGTGCCACGCCTTTCTTCACACCTGCAATAAAAGCAATAGCGAACATAGGGACCTGAATTTGTGCCACACATGCGGTTGGTTGTGTCGCACATGCGGGAAATTTTTTAATTATTTTTTTTAAACCCAAGTACAACCCAAAAACATTTCAAACCATTTCTACATTCATTACACATCTAAAATAAGTATAGCACTTCGAAAACATCTAAATGCTTAAAAAAGGTATAATCTTCACGCGAAAACCACATGTATCACTTTTCTCCCTAACCGTGTTTGTAACTTTCCCAATTCTCTAACGAGGTGACAGACTAGGTTGATTCGGTATCCAGAATCGAGGTGCCTAAAGCTAACTCGACCTATGGGGCTGCTATATAGAGTTCAAGCCGAGATGATTTTGAAGCAATCTCCACACTCCTAGGTATTAAACTAGACATTAGTCTCAAAAATTCCAAACCTTTGCATTCTAGATTTTTCCATTTGAACTCTAGTTTCCACTATCTCAGTTGATCTCCTAGAAACTCACTACAAACACAGTTAGGTGGCTATACCAGATCGTTAGACGCCGTTCGGACATGGCTAACACCAAAGGAATTACACCTTTAGAGGATTTAAAGTCTCCTAGACATCAAGTGTAGCATAGAAAGAGTAAAAATAAAAATAAAAATCAGAATGGAAAGGAAATAAAAGAAAATAAGAATTCCAAGTTTCAATCAGAATAAAATGGGTCCATCAAAGCAATGGACTCAATCATATCACCATTTCCAATCCCCTCTATATAAGGTTTCAATCTTTGGCCATTCACTTTGAAGGTGTAGCCATTCTATGGATCTTGTACCTCAATGGCGCCATAAATAAATGCCTCGATGACCACAAAGGGGCTATCCCATCTTGAGCTAAGCTTACCCGAAAAGAGTCTCAATTTTGAATTAAAGAGCCAACCTTTTTGGCCAAGCTTAAATGATTTTCAATTGATGTGCTTATCATGAAATTCCTTAGTCCGAGCCTTAAAAATTTTCAAACTCTCATAAGTGTCATTCCTAATCTCCTCCAACTCATTGAGTTACAATTTCCGGTTAAGTCCAGCTGTAGCCATATCAAAGTTAAACTTCTTTATAGCCCACAACGCTCAGTACTTAACTTCAACCGAGAGGTGACAAACTTTACAAACACCACCCATCCTAATGGGTGTCTTATAAGCAGTGCGGTAGGCCCATAAAGCATCAATCAAATGTTTTGACCAATCTTTTCTATTCGGCCTAACCGTTTTCTCTATAATGTGCTTCACCTCCTTATTGGATACTTCTACTTGGCCACTAGTGTAAGGGTGGTATAGAGTGCCAACTTTATGAGTGATGGAGTATTTTTTGACTACCGACTCAAAGAACTGATTCCAAAATTATGTACCCTGATCACTTATTATGGCCCTAGGAAACCCAAATCGACTAAAGATGTTTTCATGCAAAAACTTTATACCTACTTTATGGTCGTTTGTTCAAGTAACTATGGCCTCCACCCATTTAGAAACATAATCTACTGCCAAAAGAATGTACTTAAACCCAAGTGATGATGGGAAAGAGCCCGTGAAATCAATACCCTAAACATCAAAAATCTTTACCACTAGAATAGGGGACATTGGCATTATAACATGACGAGACACTGAACCTTGCTGACAACGTAAACAAGTTCTACACAATTGATGGGCATCTTTAAAAATCGTGGGTCGATAAAACCCGTTTTGCAAAACCTTGGCGGCTGTTTTATGCCCACTAAAATGACCGTCACATGTCGAAGAATGACAAAATGTATGAATGCTATGCACCTCACTCTCCGGTACACACCGTCGGATCACTTGATCGGGACAATATTTAAACAATTGTGGATCCTCTCAAAAATAATTCTTGACTTGTGAAAAGAATCGGTCTTTGTCTTACTTAGATCAATTTTTAGGAATTTGCCCAATGGCCAAGTAATTCACAATTTGAGCAAACCACGGGGGGTTCACTCGTGACACCATGCAAAGTTAAAGGGTCACTGGTGTGCTCAACAAGGACTCGGGAGAGGTGATCTGCCACCACATTTTCAGATCCCTTCTTGTCTCGGATCTCTAGGTCAAATTCTTGAAGCAATAAAATTCATCTAATCAACCTAGGTTTGGTCTCTTTCTTTGATAATAGGTACCACAAAGCGGCGTGATCAGTGAAGACTATGAACTTGGAACCTAGGTGATAGAATCAAAATTTATCTAGGGTAAACACCACGGCTAGCAACTCTTTCTCAGTGGTAGTGTAGTTCAATTGCACATCCAAAAAAGTGCGACTAGCATAATAAATAGCATAGGGTGCTCTATTTACCCTTTGGCCCAAAACTGCCCCGACAGCGTAGTCCGAGGCATCACACATGATTTCAAAAAGAAGTAATTACTTCGGTGATTTCATGATTGGAGCGGAAGTAAGGGCCGCTCTAAGTGTTTTGAAAGCTTTGACACATGCATCATCAAAGATAAAAAGTGCGTCATTAGCAAATAAACTACACAAAGGACGGGATATTTTGCTAAAGTCTTTGATGAACTAACGGGAAAAACCCGCATACCCTAGGAAAGAACGGACTTGAGGCACAGAAGTGGGTGGAGGAAGGCTTGAAATGAGGTCAACCTTAGCTTTGTCTACCTCTAAATCTCGAGGGAACATAATGTGTCCCAACACTATACACTCACGAACCATAAAATGGCTCTTCTCCCAACTCAAGATCAAGTTTGACTCAATACATCGCTTCAACACTCTAGTCAGATTTCTAAGGCATTCCTCAAAAGATGGTCTAAACACTGAGAAATCATCTATGAAAACCTCTAAAAATTTCTTCACCATATCGGAGAAAATGGCCATCATACACCGTTGAAAAGTCGTCGGTGCATCGCATAGTCCAAAGGGTATGCACATATAAGCAAAAGTACCGAAAGGGCAAGTGAATGTGGTCTTTTCTTAGTCAGAGGGGTACATCAGAACTTGATTATACCCCGAGTAACCATCAAGGAAACAATAAAAACCTTGCCCAGCTAACCTCTTAAGGATTTGATCAATAAATGGCAATGAAAAATGGTCATTTCTAGTAATGGAATTTAGGCTCTTACAATCAATGCACACTTGCCACCCAGTGGTGGTTCTTGTAGGGACTAAGGCTTGGTTTGGCATGTTTGAAAAAAGTCAAAAAGTCACTATCCTATTTAAGTCACACTATCTTATTTAAATCACATCTCCTTTCTAACACATCACTTCAAACCCAACCCAAACTCAACCCATATTTCATAAAAAGTCAAAAAATGTACTTATTTAGATCATCCCAAACAACCCCTAACTCTCCTTGCTCATTCTCAACAACAGTGATGCCCGATTTCTTGGGCACCACTTGTGTGGGACTCACCCACTTGCTATCTGAGATGGGGTATATAATACCTGCATCCAATAACTTTAACACCTCTTTTTTCACTACCTTTTTCATGTTAGGATTAAGCTTCCATTGAATTTCATGAAAATGTGTGGCATCCTCCTCTAAATGTATATGATGCATACACACGGAGGGATCTATCCCTCTCAAATTGGCCACTGACCATCCTATAGCACTTCGATGTGCCATGAAAACACTCATTAATTGACTCTCCTACTATGCAGTTAAGTCAGATGCAATAATGACTGGTAAAGTATCTTGAGGCCTTAAAAATGCATACTTGAGTATGGTTAGGAGTGGTTTCAACTCAAGTGTATGTGGTGTGATTAAGGATGGTATGACAGGCTCTCTAGACAGAGGAGGAAGGGATTCAAACCGAACTTTCCACGGAGGAAAATCCGGTGTAGAAGAAGAATCAAGTAAAGCATTCACTTCCTCAACTGACCTGTCAATATCAAAATCGTTAAATCCAAAATGAGCTAAACAAGCCTCTAAAGGGTCCTCTATGAGAATGGAGGGTAAAGCCTCCTTTACTATCCCATCTACAATATTCACAAATAAGCACTCCTCTCTTTCATGGGGTTGTTGGGATGATTGGAAAACATTGAGTTTCAATTGCATATTCCCAAATGAAACATCCATAACCTCGGCACGACAATTAATACATGCATTAGCCGTAGCCAAGAAAGGTCGACCTAAGATCACCAAGATTTGTTTCCTAGAGCTAATTACCAGTTCCATATCTAAAACCACAAAATCAACAGGAAAATAAAACCTATCGACCTTTACTAGGGCATTTTCAATCATGCCACGTGGCACTTTGAGGGAACGGTCAGCCAACTGGAGTGTGACAGTAGTGGACTTCAACTCGCCAAGCCTGAATTCCTCGTACACAGAGTATGACAACAAATTGACACTAGCTCCTAAATCTAATAGGGCCTTATCAATGAAATGATCCCCTATAATGCATACAATGGTTGAGGCACCCAGGTCTTTAAGCTTGGGGGGTGTGTTACCCAATAAAATGGAGCTTACTTGCTCTGTGAGTATATCCTTTTGGAACACGTGTGTCCTAGATTTACGCTTTTGCGTACATAGGTCCTTCAAAAATTTTGCATAAGAGGGTACTTGTTTAATCGCCTCCAACAGGTGGAGGTTGATTGTGATGACCCGACCTCCGAACTAGTGTATAATGATATTTTACTAAGTCTAATTGCATGATTATGTGTGTTATTTATGCGACTACGTGTTTAATTTTGTGATTATCTGTCATTACATGGAATATCTGTTCAAATTGACAACTTAGATACAGAAATTGAAAGCTTAGATGACTTCAGAAACTGAAATTGACTAGCCCAATAGGCTAATTAGAATATTTAGACTTTTATGGTAACTTTAATTGAAAATTGATTTGGATCAAAATAATTAGAATAAACTAATTAAATTAGTTAGAATTGAGCCTACTTAATTAACCTTAATTAAACATTGATTAGGCTAAACTAATCACACCTTATAAATAAGCCAAGTAAGCCTTTATACTCATGTTGTACATCTCTTGGCTAAGAATTGAGAGAGAAAGAAGAGAGCTCAACATTTTAGAGAGAGAAGGAAGAGAATTGAGGAAAATTGGCTAGAGATTTGGAGAATTGAGATAGGCCAATACTTGTATTCAACAATAGGTATGAAATCCATCTTAAATTCTTAGAAATATTGCATAAGGAAGTTTAATTCAACCAACCCCAACACTCTTTTGCATGTAATTTAGAATTGTGTGTTAGATTTCCATGAATTGAGTAGGAAAAAGTTGAATTGCATACATACATGTGCATTTTGAGTGAGAATCCATGAAATTCTCACATGCATGGCATCTTTGTGACTTGGCTTGAGGGATTTATCATGTTTTCAAACTTATCAGGTGGGTTGATCAAGTTTTGGGGAGATATAGGAAGATATAAGTTCAATGTGATGCATGCATGATTCATAACTTAGAGTTTCAAGTTTTTGGGTTGCCAAATGGATCATGATTTTGAGTAAATGAGTTCAAATTGGGAGTGTTTTCAAATTATACATTGATTTTCCATGTTTTTGCACCAAAAACACGAGTTTGGAACCTTTGAATATCAACTTTGAAGTCTAAACACGGTGCTGGAAATTCCAAAATTTGGCTTGTCTGCTCGAGTGAGGAAAGCTACGTTCGAGCGTGAAAATCGAGCTCCTAGAAGTTTTGCAAAATTTTACAGACCGCTCAAGCGACCAAAGTGGTGCTCGAGCGAGGACCACTTTTACTCAGTCTTCTGCTTGAGGGACCATCAAGCGGAAAATTCATGCAACCAGAACTTTTGCAAAGTTTGTAGACTGCTCGAGCGACAGAAGTTACGCTCGAGCGACCACCTTTGTTTGTGAACCCCCGCTCGAGCGAAGAAAGTTACGCTCGAGCGGAGACCCTATTTTTAGCAAAATTTTACCAACTCTTTTAGGTGCATAGTTGCATCCTCATGCCACTCTAAGTATTCTTAGGCATCATTTGGACTCATATAATCATAGAATGAGTTAGAAACACATGAGTAGAATTGAATTAAAATAAAGTGGTGTTTCAATTATGCCTTTGTTATGTGTTTTGTTTAGGCGGACGTCCGAGGCTTAGTGACAACATAAACCACTGTGAGTAATAACTTTATAAAGATATGTTCAAGTAATATTTATTTTCAAAAATGTTATTGTTATCGAAATCGATACATGATTGATTGATTGGTTTACTGAAGTACTATTTATTACTAATGAATGAATTTCATTTTTTAAAGTAAACTCGTGGCATCCTTTAGTGAGGCCCTTGTTTGGGGGATATAATACCATGGCCCATTGTTTAATAGCCTTCGCCTGGGGGAAACAATACCGTGGCCCATTGTTAAATAGGCCTTGCCTGGAGGAAATTAATACCATGGCCCATTGCTAAATAGGCCCTTGCCTAGGGGATATAATACCATGGCCCATTGACTTTCGCTCGGGGGAAACAATACCGTGGCCCATTGGATAATTGAATATGATGTATTAATTGACCCTTGAGGTCCCATTACTATTGATACATTGTTACTCTTTTGGATGTACTACGTAATTTGTCATTGAATGAGAATTGTTACCGGGATAACATGGATCATTGATAATTGAATTGAAATCGGAATTGTGTAGAATATGCTATTGATCAATGGTTTTGTTTATCTCAAAGGATTGACATGATGGCTAATCTAATTGATATTCGTACTGGTGTGGAACTTCATTCATATAACCTCTTTATTCTGTTATTGTTCATTGGGCATTAGCTCACTATTTATGTATATATATGTGTAGGTGAGCAAATTGAACATCAAGGATATAAATTGCCTCGGAGTCACCCCGTGGTCAGCCTTTTGTGGAGCTACTGTGTAGGGGCCAACTTAGTCTCGCAAAGAGCCAAGCGAAGTCTAAACCCCCTTTTGTTTTGAGCCTTGGTTAAATTTTGGTAATAGGGGGTTTAATTTGTACATGTTGACAAGTTTGGATTATGGCTGAACTTCTTCTTTTGAAAACTTTTGTATATAAATATATGCACTTACCTTTGTAATGGATGTACAGTGCTAATGTGAATTCTTCATTTATACACAGCTCGACGGACCTTTTCTATATTTAATTTACTTCTGCTAAGCCCCATAATTTATATCGATTTGATTTGTTCTAATGGAGGCCGTAGGTAATGTATGATTACTGGCCAGTCATGACGCTAAACTCATAGGGGCGGGTTTGGGTCCTGACATTGATTTTAACTTATTTAAAGACCTCCATCATTGTTTACATGGATACCGCATTCTTATTAAAAGGGGATGATGTATCAAGGCATTGGAGAAAGGGTGCCTTAGGCACATATGGTGCTTTAGACTCATGTGAAGTACTAGGGACTAAGTCATCCCCCTTATGTGTTTCTCCCTCACCCTTACTCTGATTGGGTTTACTATTGTGGTCACCCTTCTTAGCCCTAGTTGCATCAGACGTAACTGGTCAAGGCTTTAACTCCCTCCCATTTCTCAAAATAATCATTGCTTGCACTTGTTCATGGTGCTTTCCATTCCCACTCGACCCCTCTACCCCATATTGAGTCTTAGGGTTAGCCACAGTCTAACTCAGTAATTTTTCCTTATCTCTTCTATTCATGTTATTAGTCATTTGACCTAATTGGGCCTCTAGCTTGGCAATGAAGTAAGTGTTGGAGTGAACTACTAGTGCTAACCCCTTAATCTTTGAAAGAACTTCCAACACCTGAGTCTCAAAGGCTGAGTTGCCTTAAGAAACAGGCAGGGATTGTGGTTGCCGATAAGGTTGTAGTGGGTGCTAAGAAGATTGGTTGGCAAAATTATTAAAATTCTACCTTGGTGGTGGAGGGTTGTAAGAAATGCCTTGTAAATAAGCTCTCCATGAAAAATTAGGGTGATTTCTCCATCCCGGGTTATATGTGTTGGAATATGGGTCATTACCTGGTTTGGAGAATCCTTGAGCCGCATTCACTTGCTCTTGGACTAACTCCAGAAATTGTGATGCTGAAGGGCACTCACTCAAGTCATGAGCAGGGCTTGCACAAATAACACATGCTTTGTGAAATTGAGGCTGAACTTGTTGTGTAGGGACATATGCTGAAGCCAATAATTGGTCCATTTTACGGGACAATGCCTCTACTTGTTGGGTTAACTCTAGATTGTGCCATACCTCATAAATGCCCTCTCTTTTCGGGGCTTCAATTACAGGTTGCCGGACTTGCCGGGCTGCAAAGTCATGGTGAAGGGAATTATCACTTAGGTTCTCAAATAATTGCCATGCCTCGGCGTCATTTTTCGACATGAATGTCCTACCACAAGAAGAATCCACCATTTGGCGGTGAGGTTCAATTAAGCCATAGTAAAAGGTCTGAACAAGTTGCCAATCAGGCACTTGGTGGTGGGGACATTGTTGGAGAAGGTCACGAAGTCTTTCCCATGTTTCATGAAATTGGTCACCATCAATTTGAACAAAATTGGTGATGGCTAGCTTGAGTTAGTTGGTCTTACCAATGGGAAAGGACTTCTCGAAAAACTTCTGTTGTAATTGGTCCAATGTTGTGAAAGAATTAGCAAGTAAGGAGCTCAACCAGTGTTTGGCTTGTTCTTCAGTGAAAATGGGTACAGTCGTAACATTAAGGCATCATTGGTGAAATCTTGGATCTTCACTGTAGAACAAATTTTCAAAAATTCATGAGCTAGTCTATGGAATGATAAGAGCATTTGGATGGTGCTGGACTTAATCTCATAATGAGCAGCGGTGGTGTCGAGTAACTAAATGCATGATGGTGATGTATATGTAGTAGGTTTGAAATAATCTTTAAGGGTCCAGTTGGGCCCATTCGTGAAATCTGGGTTCGCTATCTCTAATGGCTCTGAGTATGGATATGGATATTCAAGCCTAGGAACACGGGAAGAGGCTCTAAGGTTCTGTTACCCAAAAGACAACCTAAAAGAGGGGGTGAATTAGGTTTTTACAATTAAAATTAATAATACCCTAATAAAAATTATGACTAGCACAATAGATAAATATAATTAATGAAATAAAAATAATTAAAACAAGTGTCTTAACAACTATGTCAGTTAATGATTTTAGCACAGTAAAAATGTGAAATATAACTATGGCAATTTAAAATAAAATAAAGAGATAAGGAAGAGAGAGGCAAACAAATTTATAGTGGTTCGGCTTCAACTCGGCCTACGTCCACTCCTCAAGCTTCACTTGAGATTTTCCACCATACTCTAGCTTCACAGGGTGCTAGCAACCTTTTTACAGATGGAGCAATCCTCCACAGATTTTACACAGACTTTCTAAGTCAAGAACACTAAGTGTACTACACTCTTACAAGGTTGAAAAGAAGGTGTTTTGCTTTCACAGAAAGTTATAAGGATTATCTCTCAAAGATAGATATAAAAATGAGACTCTGATTTTTCTATAATCTTCACACAGGAAAGATAGACTTAAAGCTATACGACTTAATGTATAATTTCTGAGAGAGAATGTAAACAAAAATTGAAGAACACTTCTCAGAAATTTTTTCAGAGAATAGATGAGAGTGATTTTAGATCAAAGAATATTTTCTGGTTTCTGTAACTTGTTTGTAGTTACTGTAACTTGTTCACATCAAAGACTTTGGTATGTATAATGAAGCTTATAGTCGTTGTATTCATTTGAATATCTTCCACTTCATCATTACTAATTTGAATATCTTCTACTTGAACCTTTTGGCCTACTGCTGTGCTGGGTTGTTTGAACATTTGTTTTGGGCTGTTTGAACCTCTGGTTTGACATTATTTTTGGGTTGAAATGAACTCCTGATTTAAGCAAATATTAAATATATTCAAACAATATTTAGGATAAAATTTTAGGTAAGAAATAATGGGACAAAATAAATTTTGATTCTATTTTTCTCTTTCAAATAAATTAAAACATAATTAAATAAATCATCAAAATAAATTTTGGATTCTATTTTTCTTTTTCAAATAAATTAAAATATAATTAAATAAATCATCAAAATAAATTTTAGATTCTATTTTTCTCTTTCAAATAAATTAAAACATAATTAAATAAATCATCAAAATAAATAAGTCTAACAAGTTCTTAAGAGTCCTTTCTAGTTTAAGGTCCAAACTCCATAATTTAGGGCGGCAAGAGCGGCGCCTGTGCATACACCACTCACACGCATACACTAAGTTCTGACTCTTGTGCACTAAGTTATGAAAGCAAAATACCAAAGGAGAAAATACTCAACGGTTTAACAAAAATGCTTTACTCATGTTGCGGGTGCTTGACGTGTAGACCGTTGTCTCCAATATTCACTTGAGCTCTCTATTTTTAGCACTTTGGTGCTTTGCTTGCAATCTTCTTCTTCTTCTTCTTAAGCCCTTTAGTGTTGCGGTTGTTTTTAAAGCTCAGTTGTGTTCCGTTTGCATGTCGGTGATAGCTCAACTTGCAAAAACTCTGCACACTTAGCAACATGAAAACATAAAATCCTAACTAAAAATTAAAATAAGAATATAACTTTAAATTAATTAATTTCGCCAGAAGTCCCTGGCAACGGTGCCAAAATTTGATATATCGCTTTACACATCAAAAATAAACACTAAACTGTATTAAATTCCTTAGAATAATGATAAGTCTAGGTATCGATTCACAAGGACAAATGTGAAATTCAACTAATTTAATTGTTAAATTCCTAATTTAATTTTGATTAAAAAGATGATGATTTAGAAATTAATAATAACTAAAATAAACTAAGAATTTAACCTAGCAATTATAAGTGAAATTGGGATTACTGATATTTGGAAAAAACCTAGGATAATGAATTCACCACTAGTTACATAAATAATGTCTCAACTTGAAAATCAATTATGTACGATTCAAACCAAATAATACTTCGCAACTACAAGTTCGAAGCATTGATCAAGAGAATTATCACGTTTAATGTATAGGCATGAACCATCCTACGTAGCATGAGTCGTTCGTTCTAAACTAGTGTAGCAAAATGACTCGTCTCTCGTAGTATGGCTCGTCTCATACCTTGAATATGGAAGAACAGAAAACCATTGTATGTAGAACATTTAACAATCACAGAAAGAAGAATACTTGAAGAAATCATGAAAAATATATTTACAAACTTCTTGAATACCATACAACTTGTTCAAACCATTACATAATCAAAAATGAAAAAGGAAACCCTATTTACTTGGTTAGGGTTTCATCAAAACCCTAGGAATAGAAAAACTAGCCACTTATGGAGGAGTGAGAAGAGGTAGAGGAAGAGAAAACCACTACGAGAGATATTGCTGAAGTCTGAAACCCCTCTCTTCAAACCTTAGCCCCTCTTATCCTTTGGAAAATTTTAGAACCCTAATCCAGTCTTTTCTTCTGCCTTTTATATCTCCAGCTTTTCCAAAACAGGTTCAAAACATTGGGTACATTTTTCAAGGTACAACCGTACGTGCAGAGAGGGTTTCACACATGCGGGAAAAACCCTTCGCACATGCAATTTTTGCGGTATCTATTTGGCTTCATTGGTTGGGCCGCACGTGCGAGAATGATCCTCCGTACGTGCATCAAGTACTTTTCTGGGTAAAATACTGTATTTTTGCTCATTTTGTGCTCTAACCGCATCCAACCTGATTGTCATTAAACAGACAAAATATACAATTTGACTGGCAAGTAAGATTAAGAGATCCTAATTACCGGCCTCAATGCTATATAATTTTGCCTCAATCAAGTATAAGATTAAATGTATCTTTTTTGAACTTCAAAGGTGGTAAGTGTAATTTACCCTTTAAATTAATATAAAATCATTAGGCTCATTAAA
Organism: Camellia granthamiana; assembly: GCA_036172215.1. NCBI lineage: Eukaryota > Viridiplantae > Streptophyta > Magnoliopsida > Ericales > Theaceae > Camellia > Camellia granthamiana. The sequence continues at coordinate 149,677,244 of CM069906.1, forward strand.
GGAGAAGTTCTCAATCCACTAATGTAGGCAAGATTGTTTAGTTTGGTTTTTGAAAATTTAATCTATAAAATTAAAAGTCCATTTGATAAAAAAAAAAATTAATTGAAAAATACTTATTATTTTTATATAGTTTTATTTTTTTGGAAGGTATAAATGATTTTTAAAATTTCAAAAATATCATTTTTTATTTTTATTTTTGTCAAACTAATTTATATTTGAGTAAATTATAGTGATCTCATTTGAGGTTTGAAGAAAGTACAATAAACCCCATAGGTATGACATAATTACACTAGTCTTTCTTAAGGTTTTAATTTAAGGTACTTGGTCCAAAAGTTCCTATTTTAATTTTATTTGCCCAAAAGTGCGGGCACTGAAACCCTTTCGCCAAAAGGACAAAATCAAACAAAATAACCAAAATATCATTATTTATATATATTATATATGGTCCAAATTAGGGGTGTAAATTTGGCCTGGGCCGGCCCGGTCCGGCCAGGCCCACGGGTTAGAAAATTAGGCCCAGGCCCAGGGGATATTAGGGACTTGGGCGGGGTGGTGGGCCTAGGCCTGGGCTCGGGCTTGAATAAATTTTTTTTATTTTTTCTATCAAAATTTTATTATTTTCTGCCAAAATTTTATTGTTTATCTCTTTTACATTATGTATCATTTTGTTTTCATACCATTTGCATTAGTTTTGGTTTCTTTAACCTTTCTAAAAAAAAATTAGTATAATTATATAAAAAATTGAAAGATTGTTGTATTTTATCTAAATTTCAAGAGAAATCAGAGTAATTTACAATATATATATTCTGAAAATAATTTCAGAAAATTAAAAGTTTTTGGGTCAGGCTTGGGAAATTAAGTTATGGGCCGATATGTGTCGGGGAGGCCCACTCCAGTATACTCTTTGTTCTGAAACATTTGACCTCCACCACCCTCGCTTGCCACTACAACCCCTCTCTCTTTCTCTCTGTGAGCTTTCTCTTCAATGGAGGATGACGAGGTGAACCTAGTCTCACACTTCTTAATCTTAGTCTATTACTATTTGCACTTCTCGTTCTTCTTTTCCCTTTGTTCAAGTCAGTTCTTTTTTTGGCAATGTTTATATGTATATATGGTGCTTAAATTTGAAATCACAGGAGTGAGAGATGTTAGAAGTTGTTGTTGGTTGTTTTCCTTCTTGTTTGATGATGGGTATGTGGAATTGTTCTGATTAGGGGCTTATGATGCCATTTTCACATTGTCAATGGACCCAAAACTGCTTTTATGCTATTGATTATGTTCTTTAATTTTGTACAATTGGTGTGAAATAGCTCCAATTTATGAAATTTTCTTTTTGTGTGTGTAGTGTGTGTAATTTTATGCGGGTTTGTGCTTTTCTTTTACTATGTTGTTAATACAGAAATAGATGATGTGAAATGGCTCCAATTTATGCAATTTTTGTGCTTTTGTTTACTATGTTATTAATACAGAAACAAACAAATGATGTGAAATAGTACCAATTTATGCAATTTTGTTTCTGTGTGTGTGGTGTGTGTAATTTTATGCAAGTTTGTGCTTTCTTTTACTATGTTCTTAATACAAAAACAAATGATGTGACATAGCTCCAATTTATGCAATTTTGTTTTCGTGCGTATAGTGTGGGTAGTTTTATGCAAGTTTGTGTTTTCTTTTACTATGTTGTTAATGCAGAAATAGGGCATTTCATCTTCATCTCTTAGTGGGTGTTTCGCATTTAAATGCAAAAAGAATGCAAAAAAGAAAATTTTGAAATGGAAAAAGAGGGATATTATATCTCTGTGTTAGCTTTGTCATCCTTGTTCTTTTTTGGGCAATTTCTGCAAATTGGTGGAGCTCTATTCCTTTGTGCTATTTTGACATTTTTATTATCATGATCTGTAATGTTGATTGATTTAGTCATTACGCCAAATGAATGAAGTATATACCGAAGATGGTCGCATAGTTGAATAAAGTTTCTTCAACACACATGAGCACATAGTTAAATAAAGTTTCTTCAGCACACATGAGCACAATAAGAACTTTATACAAAAACTGGTATGTATAAAGTTCTTGTCGTGCTCATGTGTTGAAGAAACTTTATTTAACTATGTGATACTGTAGTCTATATGGCTAAGTTCAATTCTTTTTTTTCTTTTTTTTTAATTTCTAGACTAGTTTGACTTGTTTGTAAAGAAGTCAGAGCTATGAGAACCTTAATATTAATGAACTTAGAAAATATGAGGAAGAAGAACTCAGAAAATATGAGGAAGAAGGAATATATTGCTTGTTATATTCAAAACTTCTTATCTTACAAGACCAAATGACACTCCTTATATAGGAGATATTACAAACTTACAAGCCAAAAGAGAAAAGCATACTAATTATTATACTAACCTAATTATTTAAACAAAACATGAGGCCATGAGGCCAAGCATACAAAACATGAGGCCATGAGGCCAAGCATACAAAACATGAGGCCATGAGGCCAAGCATACAACTAGCTTGTTGGCCATGAGGCCACTATCTACCACTATCATATTATATACATGCCACTATCTTATTATATACATTAACACAAATTTCCAGCACTCCCCCTCAAGCTGGTTTGAAGATATCTTCCATAGCCAGCTTGCTAGTCAGCTTATCAAATTGCTTCTTGTGTAGTCCCTTCGTTAGCACATCAGCTAATTGTTCACCTGTTGGAAGGTAGGTCATACAGATTATGCCAGCATTGATTTTCTCCTTAATGAAATGTTTATCCACTTCTATATGTTTTGTGCGATCATGTAGAACTGGATTATGAGCTATAGATATAGCTGCTTTGTTGTCACAATAGACCTTCATAGGTGTCGGGTGAGAAAGCTTTAATTCTTCAAGAATTCTTTTAATCCACATTACTTCACAGATTCCATGGGCAACAGCTCTGAACTCTGCTTCTGCACTACTTCTAGCTACCACATTCTGTTTTTTACTCCGCCATGTAACTAGGTTCCCACCTACAAAGGAGCAGTATCCGGATGTTGATCTCCTGTCTGTAACACTTCCTGCCCAGTCTGCATCTGTGTATACGTCAACTTGAAGATGTCCATGTTTCTTGAACAGTAAGCCTCTCCCTGGAGTTCCTTTCAAATATCTTAAGATCTTATAAACGGCCTCAAAGTGCTCTGCCCCTGGTGAGTGCATGAACTGACTTACCATGCTGACTGCAAAGGCAATATCAGGCCGCGTATGAGACAAGTAAATCAATTTCCCTACAAGTCGCTGATATTGTTCCCTCTCTTTGACTTCTTCAGCCTTAGCAGCTTGTAACTTCAAGTTAGGCTCGATCGGAGTCTCCACCATCTTACAACCAAGCAAACCTGTTTCTCCAAGGAGATCAAGAACATATTTTCTCTGATTAACGAATATACCTTCCTTGGATCTTGCAAATTCCATTCCGAGGAAATACTTAAGGGCTCCCAGATCCTTAATGTGAAATTCTTTTGCGAGTTTCTCTTTGAGGGCTGCTAACTCTGCTTCATCATTACCAGTTAAAATGATGTCATCAACATAAACAATCAAAATTGCAATTTTACTGTCTTTTGAATGTTTATAAAATATTGTGTGATCTGCTTGACTCTGCGAGAAGCCACAACTGATAACTGCCTTCCCAAAGCGTTCAAACCACGCTCTTGGTGATTGTTTGAGTCCGTATAATGACTTGTTCAATCTGCATACTCTGTCGCTACCAAGTCTCTGCTCAAATCCCGGCGGTAGGCTCATGAACACCTCCTCTTCAAGATCACCATTGAGAAATGCATTTTGAACGTCAAGTTGATGTAGAGGCCAATCTGAATTTACTGCAAGAGATAACAGTACTCTGATGGAATTTATTTTAGCAACAGGAGCAAACGTCTCCTGATAGTCGATCCCATAAGTTTGAGTGAAGCCTTTAGCCACCAGTCTCGCCTTGTATCTCTCAACGCTTCCATCTGCGTTACATTTTATCGTAAACACCCATTTACAACCAACTGTTTTCTTGTCTTTGGGTAGATCAACTATCTCCCAAGTACCACTTCTCCTTAAAGCATTCATCTCCTCCATGACTGCTAATTTCCAATTCGGATCATCCAATGCTTCCTGTATATTCCTTGGAACAAACAAGTGTGAAATCCTAGATGTGAAAGCTCTATGGTTTTTAGACAGTCTTTGATAGGAGAGGTAATTTTCAATAGGATGTTTAATGCAATTTCGGACACCTTTCCTAATTGCTATAGGAACATCAAGGTCGGAAATAGAAGGAATAGGATTACCTAAAATTTCGATGTCAGAACTCGGGTGGACATTCGGGTCATTAGGATGGACATTCGGGTCATTATTCCTCAGATGAAATCGCTTCCTAGTATAAACCTGAAGCTCAGAATTTAGATCATTTTGTAGTACTTCTCCCCCTAAACAAGAATCTTCTTGACTAGGCACCATAGAACTTGGTTCTCCTAAGTGATCATTATCAGACAGATGTGGTTGTTGTGTAGGATAAATGACATTGGGGAGCGGGATAGAAATATCCCAAAAATTGTCTTCTACTCCACTTGTCTCCCCCTGAAGAGAAGTGTTGGGGAAATAGGATTTTGTTTCCACAAATGACACATCCATACTCACATGAAATTTCTTGGTTTGAGGATCGAAACACTTATACCCCTTTTTGTTTGAGGAATAACCCAAAAAAACACATTTTATAGCACGGGGGTCAAGTTTTGAACGAAATTGACTGGGAACATGAACATAGGCAGTACATCCAAAAACTTTGGCCGGTAACTCAGAAAACAACCTCGTGTCAGGATAAAAAGTTTTGAGACAATCAAAAGGTGTTTTGTATGTTAACACCTTTGTAGGCATCCTGTTTATCAAATAAGAGGCTGTTAAAATTGCTTCACCCCATAAATATTTAGGAACATGCATGTAAAACATTATAGCACGTGCGACTTCAAGTAAATGTTTATTTTTTCGTTCTGCAATGCCATTTTGTTGAGGGGTATCCCGACATGTAGATTGATGAAAAATTCCCTTTTTTGTCAAAAACTCACCCAACTGCTCATTGAAATATTCTGTTCCATTATCAGAATGTAAAATACCAATTTTGGTTTGAAATTGGTTTTCAATCATATTGTAAAAATTTGTGAATAAATTTTTCACGTCAGATTTTTTATTCATCAAATAAATCCAACATAAGCGGGTATAGTCATCAATAAATGTAACAAACCATCTTTTACCAGAAAGAGTAGTGATTTTAGAAGGGCCCCAAACATCACTATGAATCAAATAAAAAGGTTTGGAAGCCTGGTAAGGTTTTGGCAAATAAGTAGAGCGATGAGATTTTGCAAAAATGCAACTTTCACAATGAAAAGAAGAACAATCAATCCCTTTAAATAATTCTGGAAATAAATGTTTCAGATAAAGAAAACTAGGATGTCCTAGCCTATAGTGCCATAGCATTATTTTTTCTCGAACAGGGATTGAACTAGTACTATTAAAGCTCTGAGCTTTTTTATTACTAACAGGTACTTCATCAAAGTAGTAAAGACCTTCAAGCATCCTAGCACGCCCAATCATCATCCCCGAGTTCTGGTCCTTAAATTCACAATGGGATTCAAAAAATGTAACACGACAATTAGAATCCTTAGATAGTTTACTGACAGACAAAAGGTTACAGGCTAAGTTGGGGACGTGAAGAACAGCATTGAGATTAATTTTCTCAGTTAGTTTAATAAATCCTTTTCCTGCAATAGGTGAAAAACTACCATCGGCTATTCTGATTTTGTCATGACCAGAACAAGGGAAATAGGTACTAAATAAATGGGAAAAGCTAGTCATGTGATCGGAGGCACCGGAATCTATGATCCACGGAGAGAAGTTTAGGCAAGAGAAGGCTTTAGAATTTCTACCTGTTTGTGCCAAAAAATCACTAGGAGTACCGGATGAGGAGTTGGATTTTATCAGCTTTAAGAGTTGATCAATCTGCTCTTTGTTGAAGGGACCTGAATCGGCTTCATTAGCAATAGGAAAGCCACGATTCTTCTCTCCTTGTTTGCTGCTTTTCCAGTTGACAGGTTTGCCATGGATCTTCCAACATGTTTCGCGTGTATGGCGAGGCTTGTTGCAAAAATCACACCAGACCCGTGGCTTATCATCAAACCTGCACTGGTAATTTGCAGCCTTGTTGGCCGCAGCATCGCTAATTAAAGCAGAAATTTCAACCGACATGGCTATGACGGTTTTAGGGCTGCTTTGTTTTTTGTTGCTCTGATACCAACTTAGAAAATATGATGAAGAAGAACTCAGAAAATATGAGGAAGAAGGAATATATTGCTTGTTATATTCAAAACTTCTTATCTTACAAGACCAAATGACACTCCTTATATAGGAGATATTACAAACTTACAAGCCAAAAGAGAAAAGCATACTAATTATTATACTAACCTAATTATTTAAACAAAACATGAGGCCATGAGGCCAAGCATACAAAACATGAGGCCATGAGGCCAAGCATACAACTAGCTTGTTGGCCATGAGGCCACTATCTACCACTATCATATTATATACATGCCACTATCTTATTATATACATTAACACAAATTTCCAGCAAATGACATGTCTAAATGTTGCAGTTGCATTTATCTAATAAATCAGCTGAGAATGATGAATATTTATTAGTTCTTGAGCTCTCTGAAGATGACCCTCTTTTTGAGAAAAAGAAGGTAAGGAGTTCTACAAGCACTGAGATCTATTTAATCTTTTTTTTTTTTTTTTGGGTGAATAAGTCATAAAGATCTGTTTAATCACCTCCACCCCCACCCCAATTTATACGGGTTTTCTGATTGTACAAACTCCTTTTCGAAAATCTTAACAATATTGACAGCTTTCTTTCTAGGAATTTAATCTGCCGATGTTGTTTGTTTCATTTTTTTATTTTTTATTTATCTCGTTTAACAGAAATTACTAGAAGTTAATGGTTTCAATCTCCAAGGACATGTATCCTTGAAGAATTCCTCTTGTCCTAATTGGTTAAATACAACCATGAAAATGCTGGTTCAAAGAGCAAGAATCATATGCTTGGATGAGGTAAACTGCTTCTGTCTAAACTATGGGGTCTAAACTGCAGAATTCTGCTATTGGTTGATATTTACCTCTTTGGTAGCCTGAACGCTCAACATTTTGGCCATTGTCAAAAGAATCATACTTCAGGTCTGAAAAACTGGTTTTAGTTTCTTCCTGACCAGTTCTGATACAGAACTAAGTTGTGCTGGAGCAGTATTATAGTCAACATCCATAAATTTCTCTATATGAGTTGTTAATGATGAAAAGAGATTTCATTTTTTTTGTGGCGCAGCTAGAACTTTACTTTGGTGGAGTTGATGTAAATTCTTCTGTGGAATTTGACAATCCCAGAATTGAGCTGGAGGCTTTGCATTCAATCCTGTCACTCATTGATAAAACTCTCTCCAGTGGTAATCATAAAATAACAGGTCTTCTTCAAGATTTACGGAATGCGAGTATTGATATGATTCAAGATCTTGGGGACAAGATTAGAGTGGAGACTAGAATTGTTACAAACTATAGCTGTGACAAGGAGAGGCATTTATTACAGTGGGGTGAGAGCAATGGTGTTCAAACAAAATTGGAGGTAGCTTGTAAGTCTGTCATACTATTAGTTGTCCTTACCAAGTATCTTGAAGAAACATTGTTTGTAAAATTTACACTCTTTCTCTAATAACCAAGTTTCATAGAATGGGAGAAAACTAATGTTCAACATTACTTCAAATATATATATTTAATCCATTGCATCATACGTTGTGTAGATGTTGAGGGAGCTGGAAGAGGAGTTGTAGCAAAAGAAGATCTGAAAGTTGGGGACGTAGCTTTGGAGATCCCTGTGTCTATCATAATTTCTGAGGAGCTTGTACATGAATCTGACATGGTATGGTTAATCGCTTCCTACACTAGTATGATTAGCTCCAAAATAAAAAAAAGTATTTTAAGTAATATGAAATCTAATTGTTCCTTGGTCCATGAACATAAGAATTAGATGAATCTGTTACTTACACACATACCGGCACAGCCACACCTAACACCCATACCTGACTCAGTGTAACATAACTAAAAATGGTAAATGGCGAAGTTACTGGAGTTTGTCATACTTTCCATGTTAGGAGGATAAACTTCTGCTTCCAGATGCTGCCAAAGTTTGTGAAACTTACTGGATCAATGCAACTACTAAGAAGGGTTGATAAGTTGATTTTTGTGAAATGAAAAATAGTTTAGCTTCCCCCATCAAAGATCCTTTACCTTTCATATCAATGACATGGAATAATGCATCGTGCTTGACATTGTTGTAAGTGTTTGACATGGCAACCTTTATAACATAGAACAAGATAACACGTAAAAGATTTTTGTCATGCGATCCCTATTTGACTATGAGGAAAATAAATTTTCTTGAAAAATCATGGTCTTGATAAAGCTAAGATAGTCTACATCCATTTTCTATATTAAGACACATGTACCGGTATAGCTTTGAATTTTGACTTTTGAGTTACATGTTATGGTTGATTAAGATTTTTGTTTTTTTGGTAGTATCCATGAATGCTGGCTCTTCTTAGATTTTTAACTACATCAAATCACCTTTTATTCAATGCCATATAAAAGTTTAAATTTTAATATGGTTTTTAGCTTAAGAGTTGAAGTACAAGTATTAGCCTAGGTTAAATTATAGGTTTCCTTGATTGTAGTTCCCTATCTTGGAAAAGATTGATGGTATATCTTCTGAGACAATGTTGCTATTGTGGAGCATGAAGGAGAAGCACAATGATCATTCAAAATTTAAATTCTACTTTGATGCATTGCCAGAAGTATTTAACACAGGTGCGTCTTTTTCTGATGCACTTCATTGTATGTACTATGTATTTCAAATTTGTATATGGCATTAAGTTTTAGCAACCAATTGATATAAGATTGCCTTTTCTCTTTATTCCTTCTAATAAGGATTAGAACTTACTTTTGCTTCTATGTGATGAATTGATGCTAGGCTCCCTTCTAAACATTTTTTGCATGATTAGTGAGTTATCTTTCTTGGTATGCTAATTATAATATTTCATCATCTCTCTTGGGGCTAACAAGAGGGATTTATTTGGTAATTATGTGTTGCATGTGCGATTGGGGGAACCTCATTTGCCCAGGGATTAGCCAGGTGCTCCAAGGGGCCTAGACTTCTCTTTAGGAAAAAATGATCTATCATCCCTTATGGTTATTGAAAATATGGTTTAGTTGGTTTAAGGTTATTGTGTAAAATGTAATCAACATTCACCCCCTTTATTTTGGGTTTTCAAGTGATTAATAGACTTCTTTTGAGTTGGGGTATTATCGTTAGTTTAAAAGGGAAAGACATTAAGTTGAATTTACATATTTATTGTTAACACATAATAAGAAATGGCATTTCGAATGGCCACCAAACTTGGGTCCATTGTTCAAAAATATCATATTGACTTGTATGGCACTACTTACTTTTGTAAATCTCAATCAGGTAATAATGACTTCCCTGTATATTTTTTTGTCATGATTTTAATGAGCTACATCTTAAAATTACTCCTAGTGTAAAAAAGTAACTTTTTGTGAGATTTATCTTTTAGGGTACCCTCAAGTTTCTGATGATTATGAATATACCCGCTCATGCTAAGAAGCATGTATATGGACACGGGCACGGACATAGACATAAGGACAAACACGGGACACAATGAAAGAAATAAAATAAAATAATTTTGGAACCTGTTATACAATTATGTTGGCTGATTAGGAATGTATTGCCTTCATAACAAGATATGTGGGTCCAAATCTTACCAACCATAAAATTCTTTAAAACCATAATATAATCTCTCTCGACCTTAAAAAATTAGCCTAGAAACCCTAAATAGAGTATAATTAAAAGAAAAAGTGAGTGAGAACTTTTATTTTAAACATAAAACACTTAAAAATGTGTGTACGCATATTGTTTAGAAAAAGTTTTCTAAAAAAATGTTGTGTATCCATGACTTGACCCATATCATATTAAATCATGTTTATTTAACCGAAATAGTAATAGATATTTTATGGGTGCAAGTTATTTTAGCCTTAAACATATGTATGCCAATTTTTTCTCAAGAAAAAAAAAAAAGAAAAAGAAAAAGAAAAAAGAAAGAAAGAGAAAAAGGGGTTAAAAACATGTTGGGTCTTATTAGATCCCATTAGATCCTAGTAAATCCTCTGATCACTGAATGTTAGTTATTCAATATTCCATTTTTTACTTTTTAAACTTCCATCTATTATTGATGGCATGTAGATGTTGTATGGATTTTTAGATGTATTAGCAGTTTGTCATGAAAGAGAGAGAGGAGCAAGCTTCTCATGAAGTAAGAGAGAAGCAAGCTTCCCATGAAGAGAGAAGCGAGCTTCTTATTTTCTATTTGTTTAGGAATTGGTGACGGTGACGGTGATGGTGATGTCACCTTTTTAATCATATATCAAATTTGGGTAGGGACAATCAGTGGAATTGAAGAGAGATATGGGCAAGCCCTTTTCTTTCTTTTTTTTTTTTCTTTTTTGTTAAATAAAAATGTGCATGTGATGTGACTAAGGATAAAAAGATGTAGAATTTTAATATATACAATTTTGGATGTGGTTTTATTTTGAGCCTGTTAACACCTTTTTCTAGGTCTGATTAATTTTGATTGTTTACATGCCACAGGGTTGAGCTTTGGAGTTAATGCTATCATGGCTTTAGATGGAACCTTGTTGCTAGAAGAAATAGTGCAAGCAAAAGAGGTTATGAAGCCTTTTAAATGACTGTTCATAAAAATTCAACATTTTTTACATTTAGTATCCATTTCTTTTGGCGGATAATGGAATCATCCATCTTGTTTTATGAGTATATTTGTGACTGGTTGATTCTTTGTTGGATTCCTTGCATTATATGAGATGATTGAAATCCAGACAGCCCATCTTTGTGATCCATAGCATAAAACTAGGTTGACTGAAGTGGAAGAGCGTGTCTGATATATTATGTGATTGAAAAATACCAATAAAATTGAAAGCAATTTTTTTATAGAATGGGCATAGCTGATATGTGAATGTTTAGATGGATGCGTGGTAAAACTAGGACAAATAAAATTAAAAATGAATATATTCTTGAAATGGCAGGAGTAGCATCTATTGAAAATAAGTTAAGAGAGAACAAGCTAAGATAGTTTTGTCATGTACAACGTCGACTTATAGGTACAACGGTTAGGAAGAGTGATACGATCACTTTAAATGGAAATGTTCTGGGGGACGAGGGAAAAACTAAACTAACATGGGGTATGGTAATTAAAAATGCTATGAATTTATTTAATTTAACTAAGCATATAGCCCTAGATAGAGCAAGGAGAAAGAATTCACGTAACTGATCCCAATTGATTAGGACATAGGGCTTGGCATCTTTTATGTTGAAGAATTTACTTCCAATATTGGTTTTTAACAAAGTATGAGTGCACTTTTGTTGTTATTTGAATGGTTTCTCAGGTATAGCACAACCTACGAGGCATGGGTACTTCGACAAACATGCCATACCCATACCGGGTACTTACTGGCATATGATATTTCTACATACGTACCGGATACACGAAATACATATACAAATTTTTTCTTCTTAATTTTTATCGTACCTAGATGTACCTAATATAGCCATACCGTACTTCAGTCAAAATAATATTTTCTTCTACTCAAAGATAAAATTCATTGCACTAAATTTCTATTTTATTTTTAGTTTTATGCTTAGCATGATTTTAAAATTAAGTTGCGGTTTGTAAGTTATTTAATATAATGACTTTTAATTTTGGTTTATACCTTTACTTTTGACATTAAATGTTAGTTGTAGGTTGGATCTTAATAAATTAAACCATTTAATAAATTTTTGCATTACTCCAAATTAAAAATAAATATTTTTTTACAAACGTACCAAGTCGTACTCGTACTTTACTTTTTTTGGATCTATGTTACCTGTAATGTGGAACGGAAATGAGAACGTGATATGGTACATACTCTAAAATGTGATGTGATAAGAGTAGACTTGTATATATTATACTTAAGAATTTAAGGTACTTTTAGAGTAATTTTTTTTAACTATTAGATATCCAATAAAATGTAATATTTTCTATGAGCATTACGACCCATTTTTTGATTTTTTTGTCTTGTCAAAACTTAACTCACGTTAGATTTTAGTTCATTATATTTGATTTTTTTCCTACTAAGGTAACATTTAAGTACATATATTAAAAAAAACTTTTGGGATCGCTTTGGATTACTAAATTTACTAGTTTGGAACGAAAGTTTGCCATGTTTCAGAATGTGCATACCAATACGTAATTCAATAGGGTATTAGCATTTATGGTAACATAGCTCTGGATTTTACCGTATTGACGTACTCGTATCGTACCAATACTAGTACTCGTACTCCTAGTCATACCCGTACTCATACTTTATAGAGCACAACATTTTATGATAGTAAGTTTTTCTTTAATATTAGACAGATTATATTCCCTATGAGAGAGGAAAAGTCTTTTATTTTTTTAATTTTTTAACCTCAAATTGGTAAGAATTGTTTGGCATTGAACTCTTTCTAAATTGGAATATTTTATTTTATGTTAACTTCCTTAAAGATTTATGTAGGCATTATTGCTTGAAGGGGTTTAAGAAAATCTTTTATTTTATTTTTATTTTGTTGCAGCATTTGCGCACCCAGTATGATGAGTTATTTCCTGCACTATGCAATGATCATCCTGATATATTTCCAGTAGAGCTCTACACATGGGAGCAGTTCTTATGGGCTTGTGAGCTCTGGTACTCTAATGGCATGAAAGTAATGTTTACTGGTGGAAAGCTACAGACATGCTTGGTACCTATTGCAGGCTTTCTTAATCACTCTGTATGTCACCCGTTTTTGACCTCTCTGTTTATTTCTTTTCTTTTCTGGGACTCAATTTAACTTATGCTCGTTAAGGTGTATAGGGTTCTCAAAAGTAGTGGTGCTTATTAAAGCTGCTGAATTTTAAAGAGTACTTAAGGTACTTGAAGTGGTGTAGTGAACCAGAAGGTCTATTATCATTAGCATACCTGTAAATGAACACAGACATCTGGACTGGACTAACCCTTTTAGTTGTCCCTTACTACAGTGCCTCCATTCATTATAAGAATACGCTTGATCATTACCATAAGCATCCGCTCAATATGTTTTTTTTTTTTTTTTTGGGTTTTGGATTCTTTGCACCTTTACTGCTCCTTTGGGTTAATTGTATCTGACAAGTTTGAGCCTCTGAATGGTTGATTATATGTATATTACATTTTGTTTCTTTAATGAATAACAATTATTCAGACTTTTTACCATCTTTGTGATCTCTTTGTGAAGTTTTTGCTTATTTTTTTGTTTGTTCTCTTTACAGCTTTGCCCGCATGTGTTGCACTACGGTAAAGTAGATTCTGCTACAAATTCCTTAAAGTTCCCTCTATCGAGACCATGTAATGCAGGAGAACAATGCTACCTTAGCTATGGGAAGTTCTCAAGTTCTCATCTAGTCACCTTCTATGGTTTCTTACCACAAGGAGACAACCCCTATGATGTCATTCCTCTTGGTAATTTTCTTGATACTTTTCACTCTTTACATACCCATCTTTGCAAGTGTTAAGAAGTGTCGGACACCTTCTCTTGATTTTAGGTTATAAAATAGAGATAGTATAGTTAGTCATGTTATTTTTAGGGAATTTCAAGATTAGGAGATGATTAGGATATTATCCCCTATTTATATTAATGAAGATTAATAATTATAAGGGAGCCCTAAGGCATAGAATAATTATAAAATAATAACCCAAATAATAATATATAATGCTAACACTCCCCCTCAAGCTGGTGCGAAGATATCTCTCATGCCCAGCTTGCCTAAGATGTCATGAAATGGCTTACTCCCAACTTCCTTGGTGAGGATGTCAGCAAGTTGTTCTCCAGACTGCACAAAGGGAGTACATATGGTGCCATTAGTGAGTTTCTCCTTAATAAAGTAGCGATCAATCTCAACAAGTTTTGTTCTGTCATGTTGAACCGGATTGTGAGCGATGTTGATAGCGGCCTTATTATCACAGTATAACCGCATGGAGTCCATCTGATTAATACCTAGATCACTTAACAATAACTTGATCCATAAGAGCTCACACACCCCATGTGCCATAGCTCTAAACTCAGCTTCTGCACTTGACTTGACAACCACATTCTGTTTCTTACTCCTCCAAGTAACTAGGTTGCCTCCCACAAAGGTGCAATACCCTGAAGTCGATCTCCTATCAGTTACTGATCCAACCCAGTCAGCATCTGTATAGGCTTCCAAACGAAGATGATCATACTTTGAAAAATAAAGAAACATTTGTATAGGCTTCCACACAAGTGTGTTGATTCCCGTATTCGGGAAGGTCGACCTGGTTTGTTATGTAAGCTGGATATTGAGAAGGCTTACGACAATGTAAATTGGGATTTTCTGCTTTACATTATGGGTCGGATGGGTTTTGGGTCAGTTTGGTGTCAGTGGATGAAGTTCTGTGTTTCCACAGTGCAGATGTCTGTTTTGGTGAATGGTTCTCCGGCAGGTTTCTTTCAGACTTTTCGGGGTCTTCGACAGGGGGATCCATTATCCCCCTTGTTGTTTATTCTAGTTATGGAGGCCTTCAGCCGTTTGTTGTCTAGAGCTGTGCATCAAGGTTTTTTGTCAGGTTTCTCGGTGGGATCTCCTATGGGGTCAGCGATTCGGGTGTCTCATTTGTTGTATGCGGATGATGCTTTTTTGTTCTGTGATGCGGAAGTGGCGCAATTGGGATTCTTACGATGTGTTCTGGTCTGTTTTGAGGCAGTCTCAGGGCTAAGGATTAATTTGAGAAAATCAGAATTGATTCCGGTGGGGGAGGTTGGGCAATTGCCAGCTTTGGCGACAGTGTTAGGTTGTTCGGTGGCTATGTTACCGGTAACTTATCTGGGCTTGCCGCTGGGTGCTACTTTCAAGGCCAAGGGGGTGTGGGATGGCGTGTTGGATCGGGTTCAACGTCGTTTGGCAGGCTGGAAGCGGCAATATTTGTCGAAAGGTGGTAGGTTGACACTTATCAAAAGTGTGTTGAGTAGTATTCCGACTTACTTTATGTCTTTGCATGTTATTCCCGTTTCGGTGGCTGCTCGGTTGGAGAAACTTCAGAGGGATTTTTTGTGGGGGGGTGGTGGTGAGGATTTTAAATATCACTTGGTGGATTGGGGCCGGATTTGTCAGCCGAAGGAGGTGGGCGGTTTAGGTCTGCGGCGTTTGGTGCAGTTTAATTTGGCTTTATTAGGGAAGTGGTTGTGGCGGTTTGCTATGGAGCGGGGTTCTTTATGGCGAAGGGTGGTGGCTTCTAAGTTTGGGGTGGATGTGGGGGATTGGCAATCGGAGGTAGTGAGGGGATCTTATGGGCGGGGCTTGTGGAAAGGAATTTGCTCGGGAAAGGGGGAGTTTTGGGAGAGGGTGACTTTTCGTGTGGGTACTGGGGAGAAGGTTAGATTTTGGCTCGATAAATGGTGTGGATCTTTGGCCTTGGCAGTGCGTTTTCCTCTGCTTTTTAACATTGCCAGTGATCGCCAGTCCACGGTTGCCTCTTATTTGGGGACAGGGGAGGTGGTGGTTTGGGATATCAAACTACGCCGTGCGGTTCAGGATTGGGAAGTCAATCAGTTGGGGGAGTTATTTGCTTTTCTGTATGGTTTGGGTTTCTTACGTAGAGGTGAAGATGAGTTGGTTTGGGATGTGGTGGGTGCTAAAGGTCAGTTCTCTGTTCGGTCCTTTTATCGTTGTTTGGTGGGGGAGGTGGGAGGTGTGTTTCCTTGGCGGAGCATTTGGTTGTCTCGAGTTCCTTCTAAGGTGGTGTTCTTTTTATGGACAGCTGTTTTGGGTCGCAATCTTACTATTGATAATTTGGTTCGTCGAGGGCACGTTCTTGTGAATCGGTGTTGCATGTGTTGTGCAGATGCTGAGACTGTTGATCACTTGTTTCTTCATTGTTCTCTTGCTTCTCGTTTATGGGGGTCGGTTTGTTCTCTTTTTGGGGTTACTTGGGTGCAGCCAAAGAGGGTTGTGGACATGTTGTGGAGTTGGAGGGGGGCCCGAGTTGGGAGATCTCGACGACGAGTGTGGTCGTTGGTGCCTTCTTGTTTAATGTGGTTGGTCTGGCTGGAACGCAATAGAAGAATCTTTCAAGGACTTCAGCGTTCGGTGCTGTGGTTGGAGGATCGTTTCTTGGTTACTTTGTATAGTTGGTTAGAATGTAAAGTGGATCCAGATATTTTTTCTTTCTTAGCTTTCTTGGATGATGTACTTGGTTAGGCGAGTTTGTTTCTTTTCCTTTTGTTTCCTTGGCTTTGTGGCATCTTCTTGATGCTGCCTTAATAAAATTATTATTTATCAAAAAAAAAAAAAGATGATCATACTTTGAAAAATAAAGACATTTACCAGGAGCAGACTTCAAGTACCTGAAAATTCTCATGACAGCCTCGAAGTGAATCTGATGAGGAGAATGCATAAACTGGCTAACCACACTGACAGCAATAGCAATATCAAGATGAGAGTGAGATAGGTAAATGAGCTTACCCAATAATCGCTGATAGCTCCCCCTATCAATAGCTGCTCCTCCTTCATCATCCCCCAATTTCTGTTTAGGTTCCAGTGGAGTGTCACAGGCCTTGCAGCCAAACATCCCAGTTTCCTTCAACTAGTCAAGCACATATTTTCTCTGTGAGATAAATATCCCATCCTTGGAGCGAGTAACTTTAATTCCCAGAAAATACTTCAAGCTTCTCAAGTCTTTGATTTCAAACTCGCTGGCTAAATATTTCTTCAACAAAGTTATTTCCTCACTATCATCGCCCATAAGAACTATGTCATCTACATAAACAATAAGTGCTGTAGTCTTACCACGTGAGAAATGTTTCACAAATAAGGTGTGATTTGCCTGACTCTGTTTGAAGTCATATTTAAGCATAGCCTCAGTAAATCTCTCAAACCAAGTCCTTGGAGACTGTTTGAGACCATATAATGACTTCTAAAGCCTCCATACTTTGCCTTTTGTCTGATGATCCTCAAAACCAGGAGAAATGTCCATATATGCCTCTTTTTCGAGGTCACCATGGAGAATAATGACTTCTGAAGCCTGCATACTTTGCCTTCTGTGTGATGATCCTCAAAACCAGGAGGAATGTCCATATATGCCTCTTCTTCGAGGTCACCATAGAGAAAGGCATTCTTTACATCAAACTGATGAATTGGCCAATCTAGATTAGCTGCTAGAGAGAGAAGTACTCTAATTGAATTCATCTTAGCCAGGGGTGCAAAGGTCTCTTGATAGTCAACACCATATGTCTGAATGAATCCTTTTGCCACAAGTCTTGCCTTGTAACGCTCAATAGAACCATCCGCTTTGTGTTTCACCATATACACCCATTTGCATCCCACAGGTCGTTTACCCGTAGGTAACTCAGTCAATTCCCGAGTGCCATTCTTCCTAAGTGCTTTCATTTCCTCAATCATGACAAGTTTTCACTCAGAGGTCGCAAGAGCATCCTGAAAATGGTTAGGAATGCTAACAGAGGAAATATTTGACACAAACGCTCTATATGAGGATGACAAATGAGAGTAGGACACAAAATGTGAGACAGGATGTTGAGTACAAGATCTCACTCCCTTTCTCTTGGCAATAGGAACACAAAGATTAATAGACTCCAGAGATTCAAAATTACCTGGACTCTCATCAGAAGCAGGAGATGGCCGTGGAGGAGCAGAAGTATTCTCTTGTATCCAGTTAATTTTCTGTCTGTCTTTGTCCCTAACATAAACTTGCCCTTCCCTATCCTTGGTGACATTGGGTTCCGTAGTCCCACCAGTAAGAGGTGGTGGTGCAAGAACAACTGGTTCCACCATAAGAATCATAGGAATCATTTCACACGAAAACTCCCCTTGAAGGGAGGACGATTGTGACACCGGAGAGGACAAGAAATAGGACTGGGACTCAAAGAAAGTGACATTCATGGACACAAACCACTTACGAGAAGGAGGGTGGTAACACTTATACCCTTTTTGAATAGGAGAGTAACCAAGGAAAACACATTTGAGGGAGCGAGGGTCCAACTTACCACGAGTAGGAGAGTGATTATGGATGAAACAGACACAGCCAAATATCTTGGGAGGAATAGAAAACAAGGACTGAAAAACCGAGGACTTGAAAAGGAGCTTGTTTTTGCAAGACTTGGGTAGGAAGACAATTAATAAGATGGGCAGCGGTGAGAACAGCGTCGCCTCAGTAAGACTGCACACTCATAGAAAAACACATGTACGGAGCCATGTCAAGAAGATGGCAATTCTTGCGTTCCGCCACCCCATTTTGTTGAGGGGTATTAGTGCAAGAGGTCTGATGGATAATGCCATGAGTAGAAAAATATTGCCCTAACCTAAAATTTATGTATTCACTCCCATTATCAGAACGGACTATTTTGACAGTGATCCCAAACTGAGTACAAATCAACTGATGAAAATTACGGAACACAGAGAAAACCTCACTCTTGTCTTTCATGAGATACACCCAAGTAGTACAAGAAAAATCATCAATAAATGTAACAAACCATCGATAACCTTTCACAGACATAACACGAGAGGGACTCCAAATATCAAAATGTATTAATGAAAAAGGAACTAAACTTTTATTAAAACTGGGAGTAAAAGAAGCTCTGTGTTGTTTTCCAAGTTGACAAGACTCATAAAGAAACTCACACATTATTGTTTGCGAAACCAGATAGAAATAAATGCTTAAGTAAATAAAAAGAAGGATGCCCAAGACACTGATGCCACAGCCATAAATCATCTCGAGTAGTAAGACTCGTAGTGGAAGAATGAGCAAGCTTGTCTAGTTGATCCAGGAAGTAGAGACCATTTTCTGCACTACCACTGCCAATCGTCCTCGTGACAAGGTCCTGAAAAAAACAATGATCAGGAAAAAACGTCACACTACAATTCAAATCCTGGGTAATACGACTCAAGGATAACAGGTTAACAGAAAAATTGGGAATATGGAGAACAGAAGATAGAGGTATGGTAAGAGTGACATGGACTAAACCTTTCCCAGAAATGGAAGAAACAGTACCATCTGCAATCCCAACTTTGTCCTGACCTGAAGATGGCTTATAGGCAGAAAAAATGTCAGAAGATCCAGACATATGATTTGAGGCACCAGAATCAATAATCCAAGGCAAAGACTTATGAGACAGGAAAACACTCGGAGAAAAGGCTAAGTTACCTGATCGGGCAAACGATGATGAAGATGTACTGAGAGCAGTAAAAGACCGGCGGTCCAACAAGTGACGCAGAATATCCTCAAGCTCAAGAGTAGTCATGCCACAAAGACCATCAGAAGCCTGGCCAACGGAAGCGAAAGTAACATCAAGTGTATCAACGGCACTAGACTGATGAACCCGTGAATTGGAGCCATGTCCTCAAGACTAGCCTGACTGACCTCCTCTAGTACTAGACCGATCACCTCGACCCCCGAATGGAATCCCATGAAGCTTCTAACACGTCTCACGAGTATGCTGCGGCTTTTTACAGTAATCACAGAATATAGACTCTTTGGTGGCAGACGGAGGGATAGAAGTCAAGCTGAGGACATCTTGAGAGGTAGACAGTAATGCTGAGTGGTCGGTAGAGACAGGGGACATCATAGCAGACCGGCGACTCTCCTCATTCTGTACATAGGCAAATGCCTCCTGAAGTGAAGGAAGAGTGTTCATACTCAGAACCCGACTCCGAACTGGATTATACTCCACATTGAGACTGGCCAGAAACTTGAAGACCCTTTTCTGTGCAATAAACTTCCGATACCCGACTGGTGATCAAGGCATTTCCAGCCATTGGTGAGGAAGGTAAAGTACTGAAGAACCGTCTGCTCCCCCTGAACAGAGCTCTCAATAGAGCGGTGTAACTCAAATGCCTGTGAAAAATTCCCTTTGCGGGAATAGGTGGTAGTCACAACATCCCAAACATCTTGGGCAGTCTCCATAGATAAGTAGCCCTCGCCAATGTTTGGCTCCATCGAATGAATAAGCCAATCCATAATCAAAGAGTTGGTAATCTCCCATTGGTCATAACCCGAGTCAGTTGTGCTGGGTGCCTGTATCCGGCCATCCACATACCCCATCTTCCCTCTGCTCTTCAAAAACATAGTCAAATTCTGCGACCACGCGAGATAGTTCTGACCATTAAATAGAGAAGTAGTGATTTTAAGACAAGGGTTGGGGTAATCAGTCATTGTAGTAGGTATAGGGAAACTCTTACTCCTAGGTGTCTGAGAAGTAGTGGACACACCGGTGGAATCTGCCATAGATACTGTACTACCGAACCCTAGCCAAACTAGTGTCAATCACAAACCCGGAAGGTGGAGGAATACAAACACAATGACCACTAAGAAAAATTAAAGACTTAAAAATTTCATCAACCCCTTTTTTCCTTTTGTTTTGTTTTGTGTTTTGTTTTTGTTTTTTTTTTTTTCTCTTTACTGCATTTTTTTTTTATTTTTAGGATTAAAGGGGAAAAACGAAGGTTTAGTGTGTTGAATATAGACCACAGAATGTAACTCAGCTTACATACCAGACCACATGTAACGCAACGAAGCAGACGACAGGGACAGACGACGACTCACCCTTTCGCGTCCCTCGCCAACAACGCTAAGGCCAGGAGGCCTGACGGCAGTGGTCAACTGGGCTGGGAGAGCCCAACGACTGGCTCTGTGGTGGCCAATTGGGCTGGGAGAGCCCAACGACGACTGGCTCTATGGTGGCTCTGTGTGTGTCGACTGGCTCTGTTGGCGACTGGCTCTGTGTGTGTCGAAGGGGTGTGACGCCTGGCCCTATAGTGGCGATTGATAGCTGTATAGGTGAGAAATTTAGGTTTTAGGGTTTGGCTCTGATACCATGTTATTTTTAGGGAATTTCACGATTAGGAGATGATTAAGATATCATTCCCTATTTATATTAATGAAGATTAATAATTATAAGGGAGCCCTAAGGCATAGAATAATTACAAAATAATAACCCAAATAATAATATATAATGCTAACAAGTCACACTGACAGAGTGAAGCGTGATGGTAGGCATCTTACAAAATGACCTCTTGAAGGTACCTTTTCATTGTCTACTTGTATGCTCGAATTTTTCCATGTGAACAATTGTACTTGTTTGACGATCTAGAAGCTATTATTTCAACTTTACTATTTCTTCTGGCCAACATAATTAAAAAAAAAAAAAAGAAGAAGAAGAAAAAAACGAAAAGGAATATCATATTCAATCTCATATGGGTTTATATGTATATGTGTCTTCCTACCATGTTTGTATATGTGTTCAATTCACCACTTTCCATCAGTTATTATTTTCATTTGAATTAATAGATCATATGTTAGTCTTTTTCAATTGCAGAATTAGATGCTACCGTAACTGATTGTTCTGAGGACAACTGCCCTATGTCTAATTGGAGCAACCACATGGTGCGGGGTACTTGGCTCTCAAAGAACCATGGCATGTTTCATTATGGGTTGCCGCCTCCTATATTAGATCATTTCCGTAGAGCTCAGTCTCCTATGTTCCAGAATAATATCCATGTAACTCTCTTCTCTTGTTTTCCATTTTGTATGCCTGTGTGTGTGTGGACTGGAGGATACATGCCAGGTATCAGCCAACTTGCACGAGCCAAATACCTACATTTTTCCAAGTAGAGTGCTGGCATCACTGGTTGGAGTTTTGAATCCAGCTCGCTCACTTTGGAAGGCTGAGTCGTCCCAGCTATTCTACAACCTTGGGTTTTCTTGCTTTGCATCTTTGATGAGTGCTTTTCTGTTTCTTTTAGACTAGTTAAGCTTTTTTAGGCAATTTTTTTTGTCTTTTTATGCCATATTTTAGATGACATCAATATTTTGCAGAAAAAGACAGAACCCATGAAAAGCCCCAAAAAATAGTTGTCAAAAAGTAGTCCAATTGGCTCAATATTTGCATTCAAATTGAGTGTGCTTGACTTCGATAACTATAGGCATGCTCTGAATTTTATTTTTATTTCTTTCTTAATCAGAGTATAATTCTTATGTATTGAATCATTTTAAACACAGGAGAAGTTAGAAATTGAGTTGGAAGTTCTAGAAGACCTCCGTTCTACCTTCGAAGACATGTTGGAAACCCTTGGTGAGACTAATCTTGACGACAGGTAAACAACACTCTCATGCTTGTAATGCAGTCTTTGTGGTTGAGCCAACATAAATATTTTCCTATTCTGATTAATGAAATTGTCATCTTGACTTGCAAAGTACTAGTTGGGATGTAAAGCTAGCAATGGAATTCAAAGATCGACAAATAATGATCGTCTCCTCGATTGTGACTTCATGTTATTCTGGTTGCAAGTTGGTGGAATATGAATTGAGCAAGTGCAGGGCTTAGGACAGACATGGCTAGATTGGCTAGATATCTCACCCGTTGAAAAATATTATTTGCTCATGAGAGAATTGTCTCAGCTCTGCATATAGTTTATATCAATCTTAGGTCAAGTTGTCATTAACCTGTCATTTTCAGACCCGAATGGTGGAGGTTTGTCTCTCATTATCTATGTGTCGTAAGAAGCACAATGGATGAAATATATTGGTTCTTTGTGATGTGGCTATTCTTTTTATTCTTCTATTTTGATAATCCGACTTTCATCAAGAATAATGCTTTTGATTGTTGGAAAGGACAAATGAGACAAAAGAATGGTCTCAAGATGGGCATGAATTTTGCCTTTAAATGTGTGGTCATTAACCAAAATAATTTTTAATCAGCTATTTTAAGAATACGTAAGATTTTCATAGAATAAGATATAGACATGAGATAAAAGGTGGATTTCACATGTAGGGTTCAATATATGTGGAGCTTATTATTTATTTTACATATATTTTTCATTTTGTGAAAATTATTTATGCATTTAGATTTATTTATTTTAAATTTGGTGTGGGGTTATGAGTGAGATATTGATTTGTATACTTTTTTTTCGTTTAATAGTCTGACTTTTTGGCTATTTTAGTCTAACTTTTTTAATCTCATTTGGTTTTTGTTTTCGATTTTTTTGACTTTTGTGAGAAAAAAAGTGTAATGATTATGATTTAAATATGATATTTTATCTTATTAACTTGGGTCATCTCCAACAGTGCATCAAATTGTGCATCAAATTTGAAATTTGATGAAAAAGTCACTTTTTCTCCTTCCAATGGTTTTACCAAACTGATATCAAATTGAGAATTAAGCAAAAATTCCACCAAACTGAGAATGTGCTAGGTCTTTCATCAAAACATTATTCATTACCGTTGTATTTTCACTACCGGATGACCCATCGGATGACCAATTTTGTGCAAAATTTTGTACAGATTTTACACTGGGAGATCGACCGGGGTCGACCCCCCGGATGACCCTCAAGCTTGAAAATTCAATCTCAGAATTGTACAGATTTTACTCTTTCCGATTGACCAGCCGGTCGTCCCCCCAGACGTCTGGTACGTTTTGATGAAAGTTACAGTACACCGTTGAAGTGATTGATATCAGATTGAGCTAAATGTCTTTTTTTTACTCAAATTTAGTAAAAAATTTGTTCAACCGTTGGAGATGGTCTTACATAGTCAATTTTATCTTTTGTATTTTTTTTAGTAGAAAAAAATATCAAAACCAAACATAGCTTTAACCATCAATATGCTTGCGGAAGAATAGTTTGGGTATTTTCTCATGTTGCAGTTGCACAGTTTGACTTCTGATTTGGTTTGTACGGTAATAGTTGATTGTCAAATAAAAATGACTCTGTTAGTTGACCAAAACTACGAAAACGTGTTGAAAGATAATTAGGTCTAACCTATTATTATTATTATTATTATTTTCATTGCATTGCGCTTTTTTATTCTATATAATTTCTCTATGGAAATAAGTTGAAGTCAATTCTATTATGGGATTTTTTTTATTATAAAAAAAATAAAAGATTAAGAGCAGGCTTCCAGAGTTGTAATACGTAATTTTTTTTGTCATGGATTATGTATATGTAGAGTTTTATAAATGACAATTTAAATTATTTAAACAAAAACATTCCAATATCTTGTCTGTCAAATTCCTATTCATGAAATAAAATTTAAATAAAAGAAAGTTGAATATATATGTCAAACTGTTTTGTTTATCTGTTCAAATGTTCATATATGTCCAAATGTACAAATGTAATGTATTTGTTCAAATATTATCTATACACGTGTAATCTATCCGTCTAACTATACGTCTAAATTTCACTTATCTATTCATCTATGCCACTAGCCATGACTGATTGCTAGCCACCAATAACTTTTTTCAGTGACTTTTTCCCCGTATTCTTATTACCAAAATATATTAAATTTTGAACCAAATAACAAATGATCCTATAAATTTGAACTTTTCACTTATTAGTCTTAATCTAAACAACTTTAACCATTAAGTTTAACTTCAATTTGTCACAAAATTCATGCGAACCTAACTAGAAAAATTAATCTCTATAAGCCTACCTCTCTAAGCCTTTTGCTGGGTGTACCATCGGAGGTGGGGAGGGGTTTCTACCTCCAGCCTCCTCTCTCTTCCTTTCACTCTCTTTTTTTCATTTTTTTTTTTTTTTGTCTTTTTATTTAGTAATATTAGAAGCTTGTCTTTCCAACTCTTTTCAGCAGCGGCGTCGCTACGCTGCTACTAGATTTGCTATCTTTCTGTCTCCATGGATCCACCCTCACTAGATCTGTCACATTTTATTCAGATTTGCCTCTAGCCACTGGTGTTGGCATCACCTCTCACTCTTTCCAATCTTGCAGATTTGATGTTTGGCTTGCATCCAAACTTTCATCCTTTCGCCCAAAACTTAAAGATTTGGTTTCAGATTTTCTCACAATCCGCAGACCAATATTATTTAACGCGTTCGTTTCATACTAGGTGACCACCTCAATCTCAATATTCTATTTGTTTAGATTTCAAATTGAAAGTTGCGGTGTAATGGAGTTTTGGATGCGTTTAGCAACTTGAATTTGGTTTTTTTCGTTTACTTTTTTATTTTTTTTATTATTTAATAATTCTCCTTGTGTGGAGGCTGTGTCCCTTTTTTGTAAGGATTTTTTCTCCTCCTCTATGGTGGTTAGGATTTTTTCCTTCTATATAAGTTTGTTATCTCTTTATGAGATCTTTTGCTACGGTTGTATGAGATTAATCTAATTTTTTTATTAGTTTTATAAGGAAGATTTTTTTCTCATTAAAGAAAAAAAAAAAAAAAAAAGCAGCTTAACTTCTATTTTACCCAAAAAAAAAAAAAACAAAAAAACAAAAGAAGTTTCACTTATAAGATATCTGCCAAACGGTTTTTGTGGTTGCGCTGAGCAAAATGTGTGGTCACCCTTCTCGCGGAAAATTATGTGGTATTCTTTGGCAAATTCATGTAATGTTTTAATTTGGTATTTATTAATTAAAATTATAAATACTTAGTAATTTTTGTTAATATTTTAAAATAAATATGACAAGTGAGGTTAAAAGTGGTGTGGAGAAATATTATAAAATCATGAAATAACCTCTCCTCTTGTAGCTAGTCAACACTTGAAAAATAACATACAAATTCACTTTTTAAATTTATTTTGTAGATGGACTTGATTAACTAATGATTAGAAAGAGAATTGTTTAAAATATTTTAATAGACAGTCATATCATTAAACTTAATAAATAAATCTGTTAAGTTTTATTATTGGCAATCCCGTTTGACAATGATTTCTTTAAGAAGTTGATTTTCTTCCAAAACTAGAATTACTTTTGGATTTCTATAAGTAATTGGATTTCTTCCAAAACTAGGATTACTTTTGGATTTTCTATAAATAGTTGGTTTTCTCCCAAAACTATGTAATTCCTCCAGATCTTCTTTTTGGTTCTTAAGGTTTATATCTGGGGATATTTTGTTAGTTTTCTTTGATGTTTTATTGAGTATTCAACTCATGGTTTAAAGAGAGTACATCAAAAGTTTTGTTTGTTATACACAAGAGAGAAAGAGAGTTATTTTTCGGTGGATTCTGAAGAATTCGAGTCTGAAGCTTTGGTGGATTCTGGAGTGGCTCATCGTAAAGACAATTCCGAGGTGAAGACGGGATTGGAAGAGGCACATAGAGGTTGGTTCAATTAGGCGTCGATTCGCTAGGTAATTGAGAGTATACCTGTGTAATTCCTTTAAATCTTCTTAATGGATTGTTTTGTGGCTGTTGCCCGTGGTTTTTTAATCACAGTTAGAGGTGTCCAATTGTGGTTTTTTCACGTAAAATCGTTGTGTCAATTTGTCTTTGATTATTTGATTGGGATTGTTATATTCTGCTTAAAATTGGTACATAATCACAAATCAACATCTAGGGTTTCTAGATTTTTCAATTGGTATCAGAGCGGGTTGTTCTATTTTTTTAAAAAAAAATCTTTTAAAACGAGATCTTGTTTGATTTGTGATAATGGATTCAATTCGTGAGGGAAATTTTATGGTTCGACCACCCCTACTTGACGAATCCTCGGAGAGTGATGATGAAGAGCTTAAGCAAGCTTATGAAAAGTTGTATAAAAAGTCTCTTAACTTATTCAAATTAAATGACAAACTCACAAAGAAACTCAAAGCATGTGAAAGTGAGAGTGTCAAACTTAAGGGGGAGATTTCTGAGGTCAGGATTGATGCCATCAAGATAGCTGATGATCGACAAGCTCTTTGTGCAAAACTATTGACTTGTGAGACAGAGAGGAATGAGCTACAGGAAACCCATGCCATGGATGAAGAAAAGATTGAATCTCTCGAGATGTCACAAGTTGCTTTGGAAGAACTATTGATCAAGAAAGAGGAAGAGCTCAAGTGTGCTATGGCTACCATTGGTCTTTGAAACAAAGGATCAAAGACTTTGGAGGATATCATTGGGTCTCAACAAATGAGTTGTGACAAGAGTGGCATTAGCTTTGGTGATAACAAAGAGCAAAAACAGAGTGCATCTACATCTCATGATACAAGAACTCAAGGAAAAGCAGAACAAAAAATTTAACATAAGGATGGACTTCTCAAACTTGCTAGAGTTGGTAAGGTAAAAGAAAAGAAGGTACATCCTGTACACCCTGTTTTTATTTGTCATCATTGTGGTATGCATGGTCATATTCGCCCTTATTGTTATAAGTTGCATGGGAGAGTGTCTCATAGAGATGAAAGAAATTCTAACATCTCATGGGGTAGGAGACACTTCATTGGTCATAAGGAGGTTAAGGGTCACAATAAACCTTGCTATTTTGATTTACTTGAGACCAAACATGAACAGAGGCTGTGTTTTCCTAGACCTAGGAATAAGAAGTTAGAAACCATGTCAAGACGAATTCTCATTAAAAGCAAAGGGAACCATAACGTCAAAACACCACCCAAGAACCACAATACTTACAACTTTGTTCATACTAAAGCGGTTTTGGTGAGAAAACTTGACTTGTGTTAATTTGTTTATTTGTTTTAGTTTTTGGGTTTCTGTGTGTTTTTTTTAAATGAAAAAAAAATGTGTGCATGTTTTTTTTTATGTCTTGCTTTGTTTAGAAAAAGAAAAAAAAATAAAAATCCAAAAAAAAAAAAGATTTTCTTAGTATGGTATGGTTTTGCAAGCTTGAAATTTTTGAGTGGTCCTTGGTGCATATTGGAATTGATAAGAATATCCATTATATGTTGATATGTGTGTGCTTTCTGTGGTCATTACTCATTTTGGAGTGTGTGTTTTTTGATTAGTATATCTCATTCTGTATACACTCTTGGATTAGCAAATATCGGAGTCTTCTGCCTTAGTGATTATTTTTTTATGGACTTCTGGCATTGTATCTTTTGCTTTTCTAGAGGAATTGACCTATACTAGCATATCATGGGTGACGTTGAGTCTCTTAACCATCTTCCATCTTTTTGCATCTCCATGGCTTTCCCCTCTATTCTTTGTAGTCCAGCCATGAGAAAAAGGCTACCTCAGAGTCACCAACCAGGCCATCCTTATTATATCTATGCTTCTCTGGTTCGGTTTCCATACTCTTGAGCGTGTCAGCCTCCAATGAGTGTGAAAAAGAAAGAAAAAAATGTGCAAAAGAAAGAAAAAAAAAAAAGATGTGCAAAAGAAAGAAAAGAAAAAGATGTGAAAAAAAAGGAAAAAATAAAGGATTCACTGATTGAGGAGGAGCCTCCGCCTTTACTCACCAAATACCCCTTGATTCCTAGTGGTTTGACTTTCCTTTGTTGTGCTTAGATTCTCTTGTCAGAGGTTCAACTTTCAGATTACTACTAGGATTGAATCTAGTGTTTGTCGAACTCCAAGAGTCACACACACACTTTTATCATGGGATCTTTGCTTTTCACATAATGCATCACTTTCTTTTATGATGAATCTTCTAGAGGCTGTGCACATTGTATTTTCTTGTAGTGGTGCTTCTTGGATAATCTTATGTGTTTCAAGGTACAAATCAGAAATTCCTTGCTTGCTTCACCATATTATTTTTTGTCGTTTTCTTCTTGTTCATTGTTTTTAGTAAGGGGGAGTTTGGTTTATCATTACAAGAGTTTGTTAGCATGAACACTTTGTTTTGTTTGGTAAGGGAGATTGGCTTTAGTTGTTTTGCATGTTGCTATGCACTGTTTGCTTATTATTTCCTTCTTGCATGCTCCTGATATTTACATCATCATATCATTGCTTGTGTGGTTTATGATATGGCTTTAGTTGATTGCGCTTCCTTTGTCAATTCGTGACAAAAGAGGGGGAGTATGTGTCTTAGTTTTCAGGTTTTCATGCTACATGTTCTTAAAGTTTTCAGGTTTTCATATTACATGTTCTTAAAATCTCAAAGTTGCATATATTCATGTTTTCCATCTCATGCTTCAAATGCTTCAAGATAATCTAGCCATATGTTTATTGCTTTTTCATATACTCTTGTGAGACTAATGGTTGTTTTTGGAGATTGTGGCACTAATAGCTGTTTTGCAGATCTTAATCTTGAGAAAGAAGTTTGTGTTTGTTGGTTGTAATGGGTTGGGGTGATTAGGATTTTATTTGTTAGGTGTGTTTTGTCACGGCATTGCCAAAGGGGGAGATTGTTAGGTTTTATTATTGGCAATCCCGTTTGACAATGATTTCTTTAAGAAGTTGATTTTCTTCCAAAACTAGGATTACTTTTGGATTTCTATAAGTAATTGGATTTCTTCCAAAACTAGGATTACTTTTGGATTTTCTATAAATAGTTGGTTTTCTCCCAAAACTATTTAATTCCTCCAGATCTTCTTTTTGGTTCTTAAGATTTATATCTAGGGATATTTTGTTAGTTTTCTTTGATGTTTTATTGAGTATTCAACTCATGGTTTAAAGAGAGTACATCAAAGGTTTTGTTTGTTATACACAAGAGAGAGAGAGTTGTTCTTCGGTGGATTCTGAAGAATTCGAACCTGAAGCTTTGGTGGATTCTGGAGTGGCTCATCGTAAAGACAATTCCGAGGTGAAGACAGGGTTGGAAGAGGCACATAGAGGTTAGTTCAATTAGGCGTGGATTCGCTAGGTAATTGAGAGTATACCTGTGTAATTCCTTTAAATCTTCTTAGTGGATTGTTTTGTGGCTGTTGCCCGTGGTTTTTTAATCACAGTTGGAGGTGTCCAATTGTGGTTTTTCCACGTAAAATCGTTGTGTCGATTTGTCTTTGATTATTTGATTGGGATTGTTATATTCTGCTTAAAATTGGTACATAGATTTTTCAAAATCTAATTTTTAAGGATAAATTACACTAAAA
Source organism: Camellia granthamiana (assembly GCA_036172215.1). Lineage (NCBI taxonomy): Eukaryota > Viridiplantae > Streptophyta > Magnoliopsida > Ericales > Theaceae > Camellia > Camellia granthamiana. The sequence goes on from CM069906.1 coordinate 149,707,177, forward strand.
CAACCTGAGATTTGGTCCAATTATATCGCATCTTTTGACGCTCTGAAAATTATATTCCTATCTCTGTGGTTAATAATCTCATTTCACAAACCCTTGCTTATATAAAAGACAACAATTTATAGTAGAAAAACAGAAGAAATTACATTGAAAAAAAAAAGTAAAGCAAAGGAAAGCAAAAAAAAAAAAAAACAGAGAAGGTAAAGCAAAGCAAAACAAGAAAAAAGAGGGTGCATGAGTTTAATATTTTCATTTCGTCTAAATAATTATAATGACAGAGGATTAATGTAATTTCCCAAACGTTAAGAGTGATATGTATTAAGGGATTGTTTGGAATGTTCTAAATAAGCGCACTTTTTGACTTTTTATGAAATATGGGTTGGGTTTGAAGTGATGTGGTAGAGAAATTATGTGACTTAAATAAGATGATATGACTTAAATAAGATAGTGACTTTTTGACTTTTTTTGAAAATGTCAAACTTAACCTAAATCCAAACCTCAAGGGGTGTAAGTGTAATTTATCCATATAATGTTGGCGCTCCATGCTAGTATGATTGATGGAAAATATAGAGTATTAATTATTTATATTAGGTGATTAACGGACATGAAGAGGTATAATATATGATGATTGGTGAGGGAGTATAGTCACGCGTTATTCCGAGACTATTATGTAATTTTCTTATGCGGTTTAAGAGAAATTACAGCACAGTAAAACAAAGAAAAAAAATTATAAAAATGTATGAGATATAGTTGATTCTGTAATAGAATACAATTAAAAAGTTGCATGGGTGCTTCATGTTTGTATTAAAAAAAAAAAAAAAATTACGTCCAGTAGGATGTAGTTCTCCTTAATGTTTATATGTTGGGTTGGTGATTGGGCTCTCCACCACACTCATCACAAGTGGTTGGCTGGCCAATGACAAAAGAAGATCACGCACACAAACACACTTCAGCCCCCACCCGTGTTAAATGCGACCTCCCAACTCCAGCTCACCCACTTTTGTCTTTCTTTTCTCTCCCCCACTCCAACCGCCGACATCCCATTTTCTTCCAACTTATAATATTTATTGTATTATTAAGTTCTCATTGACTGTGATTGTGACTGTGATCCAAAAGCTACACATGTTATTATGATTTTTGGATGAAGTGTTAAATGACGACTAGACCCAAAAAATGACGGAGAATATCTGGATCTAACAAGGCCTTAGTTACTACTACCAACAAATCAAACCACAGCTTATATAAGAAGAGTTGAGTTTATCTCAAGTTTAAAGTTGAGAGAATTTAAGGGTCTTATAGAGTTTAGTAAAAGTCTTGTTTTAATATTTTAATAGTGGTATTATATGTATTAATTAGTATATCAACATTAATTATGATATTATTATTGATTTCACTCATTATATAAATTAAAAATACCAAAAATCTCTTAAATTATATCAAATTATCAATTGATATACTAATTAATACATTGTGCATATAGCATTATTCATATTTTAAATTGTTCATTTTGTTATACCCTTTATGTATACAATCTATGAGCAAATAAAAAAGTTAAATTTATTCAATAATCGTAATATTTTCATTTTATAGTGTTTATCTTTAAAAAAAAAAAAAAAAGATATTTTATTTTTAAAAACATACTTGCTTTTTTTGAGACAAATGAGATCAAATTAAAATGTCACGATTATCATATTGACTTAATTTTTTATTATTTTTTATAAATGATATATACTAAAGATCTTATAAAATTAATAGTCATAATTATCGAAACGAGACTCGTAGTGGGCCTCGCAAGCCTTTCATATTATCTCAAGTTCATATTTAAACTTAAAAAAAAAAAAAAAAAAAAAAAAAAAAAAAAGCCTATCCTTAAAAAATAAAATAAAATAAAATCCCCTTTGACTTGTGAGATGTTATTTGGTGATTTTTGAGTAATAATCCACACCATTCATACACATGTTGTGTTATTTTCTCAAAACCAAGCTCCACACCATTTACACGGATCGTGTTGTTTCCTCAAGACTAATACAAAGGCATTAAAATTTACTATTTTAATTAACAAAAATTAAATTAAACATAATTGTCCTTTTAACTTCTAGTGTTGTTTGATCATATGCCTCAGCATTTACTCGACAATTGAGTAATAGCATCAACAATAAATGACAAAACGATATTTACAATCTTCTTTAGGTTCTGTTTTGATCCATTGGTACGCGACAGAAAATGTTAAGGCAATAAAACAACTCAATTTATTGGAGTTTGACTATTGCTCATTAAAATTTCGTATGAGAGTAAGTTATAATGTAGATTAGTTAAGTTTAAGTATTGTACGAGTACGAAATATTGTCTTCGTATAATCTTGTTAATTAAGATTGTACTCTTCCGTACGTCGTCGCTTTACTCCCTGAAAACACAAACGTGAGCTAGCCAGCGGGTGTGTGCCGGATACCTCTCCGATGCCTAAGTCAGCAAAATAGACAAATAGCTCTGTGTATTCGGGAATCAAAGTTGTGTGTTACCTCTCCATAGGTGATGTTGTGGGCTTTTATAGGTTCTGCGTGGCACAATCTTAGTAGGACTCTTACTCCTCCATGTAGAGTCCTCCTAGGAATCACATTCCTAAAAGATAATGCTTATCCTTCAACACCCCTCTCACTGCTTAAACCAAGTGAGATGGTTTTACCATGGTCGGATTCCAATACGACCGAGCTAACATGACCATGCTAAAGCCGCAGACTAGACCGAGCTCCAGCTAGCTCGGTTCTTCCTTTCACTGTGTGTACCTCGGTTTGACATACTCCAACTGTGGTGTTTACTTACTACCGTGCTAACCGTAGTAAACCCCCGACCAAGCTAACGATAGCTAGGTCCACCGCAAGAAGCCCAAATACCTTGGTTCTGAATACCATGACCGAGATAACTACCTTTACTCCGTCTGATGACTTTAATCACACTTGGACCGTGGTAACACTTGCCAATCCCTTTTCATACTTAGACCGAACTAACTATGGCGCGTTAAGACCGCGCTAACCAAAGCGAGGTCCACCATGAGAAGCCATCATACCTTGGCTCCAAATACTACGACCAAGCTAACTATGGCGCGCTACGACCGCGGTGACCGTCATTACACTTGGACCGAGTTAACACTTGCGATCCACTTGCTAAGCTCTTTTTACCGCGGCTGACACCTTTACCTCGGCTGATATCTTTACCTCGGCTAATATTGCGGTCAACCAAGTTACTTCTGCTCTTTTCTCCGTTTGACTACCTTGCTTGGTAGCTCGGCCATAGTGTTGACCGCCACTAGGAAGTAGATAAGTCTCGTAGCTATGTCCCGTGGCTAGTTCTCATAGCTAGGCCACGTAGCTAGGTCCAATAACTTGGTCCCGTAGCTAGGTCTTGTAGCTAGGTCCTATAGCTAGGTCCAATAACTTGGTTCTGTAGCTAAGTCCTATAGCTAGGTCCCGTAGCTAGGTCCCGTAGCTAGGTCTCATAGTTAGGTCTCGTAGCTAGGTCCTAAAAACATCTTTGACCGCCACTCCAACCTAGCTCGGCCCAATTTGGCTACACAAATTACCCTTTTAAGTATAGTTTAGGGTAAATTATTAGATAAAATATAACAAGTGTTACGATTTTAGTATAATTACATTGAACTCCCTTAATATTTTAATTCACATAATATATAGTTGGATTTTAAACAATAATTTGTTATTCAAATAGATAGAATATAGTTGGCTTTTAAAATATAACATAGTTGGCTTTTAAACCAACTAGACCTAATCTAATCGGCCACTCCTAAGGGTTTAGTCTTAAAGCGGAGATTATGGGCTCGTTTGGTTTGTGTTTGGGAAAAAAATTTCAGAAATTTTTTTCCCAAACAAGTTTCAGAAATTTTCTCTACCAAACAAATTTTCCCAAAAAAATTTCCCAAAACACACAAACCAAACAATTTTTCCAAACAAACCTCTCTCACACACACATCAAATCAATCACTTTTTCCAAAACTCTCTCTCAAAACAATTTTCCAAAACAAATTTCCCAAAAAACCAAACCAAACATGTTTTCGTACTTTTTTTTTCAGAAACATGTTTCTGAAACACAAACCAAACAAGCAGTTTAACTCTCCCTAAAGGAAAGTTGAATTAGGAAGTAAGCACTTGACTCATTTTTATACTAAAATATATATTTATCGTTATTATCGTGATTTCACATTATTTGTGTTAGTTTTAGTTGTTTTAGCCTTTCAAGAGAGGTCAATGTAATTACTAAATTGTGAGCTGATTTGAATTTTTTTTCATACCTCAAGAGAGGTCATGTAATTTATCCCACATATTTTAAAACTTATTAAGTTTTTAAGTTAAACTTAAATAATCCCCACTCAATTTGATTAAGTTATATGCAATATAACAAATCAATCCACTTAAACTTGACTCGTGATCGACTCAATTAAAACTCATTTGAAATAAATTCGAAAGGTAAAATCAAATTTAAACATATTTTAAAACTTGTTTAGATTTTGAACTAAATTTAAGAATCTACTATACAATTCAACTCAACTTGTTTATAGCTAGAAAAATGAAGATGGTAACCTTTTTTGTGGCTAAGGTGCTATTATGAAATGGAAATTTTTATGGTGCACACCCCTCAAAAGGTGTGTTCCATATGCATCATGTTATATATTTTTATAGTGTTTGTTATATATTTTTGTAATAAATATTACTTCTTCTTTTTTTGATGTAGTTACAATAATTTGTTATTCAGAAATGAAATTACTCATTTTATAGTAATATTACGTATTTTTGTAGTAATATTACACATTTTTATCAAAACATTTTCTAGCAAAAAAATACATAACATTGCCACAAAATACGTAACATTATTTTAAACTATAAGTTGTCGTAATCTACCAAGAAAAATATATAATATTTGTCACAAAAATACGTAACATATACAAGAAAAATGCATAACAATAGTGTATATATTATGCACCTTTTAAGGAGTGTATAACATAACATTATCCTTGTGAAATCGGACAATTTGCTTTTTTTTTTTTTTTAATATATTTTTTAAGACACATGTACATTATAGTCACATGAATGATCACGGAACTTCGCTCAGTGATTGAAATAATTATTCTTTCTAAGATTTTTTGAGCAAATTATTAATACAAAAAATAAGTTGATTGAATAATTATAATTTTTTTCTCATCTCATTTCAACATTCCGGATCGTGTATTTGGTATGACTATTTATTCAAGTTAAAGTGATAGATAGGGCCTAATTTGGGAACTTGGCTTAAAAGTCAATTTTGACTTTTAACCTATTTTGAATCATATTAGTTTTCTATTTTTTCTACACTTTTTTTAAAAAAAAAAAAGGTTATAAAAAAATAAAAAATTGAAAATTCAGTTTTAACAAACTTTCCAAAACAAGCCATAAGCAAGCGAGCAAGGATCCTTTAGAGTTTTTTTTTTTTCTAAAGTTTCCTAGAGTGGTACATTGTGTGGTTGAGATTTAATGACAAGTCACATCAATTTTTTAGCATTAAATCTCAACTATACAATATACCACTTTAGGAAACTTTAAGAAAAAAACATTCTAGAAGATCCTTGGTGTAAGCAAGAAGGCTAATGTTAGCAAGTGTGCTCGAGAAACTTGATAATGTGCATTTAATAATGTATTAATTTGTCTTGAGTTTAGTAATTTGCTAATTTTAACTAATGTGTATTTAATGTTATATTAAATTGTCTTGAGTTTAATATCTTTCTATTTTTATATTATGAATTTAATAAATTTTTATTTTATTTTTAACTTATTATTTTAAATTAAATAAGTTTCAAAACTCATTAAATAAATAAGAGTTAATTACATTTTACTCCCTTATTGTTTGTTTTGAAGACATACGACCCCTTTATGGTAAAGAAATATACACATAACCTCCTCTTAATTTAGAGTAAAATGCAAAGCCTAACTCTGTAGCGATCCCAATTTTTACTCGTCTCATGTAGTGTTCCAGGCTCGGGTTGATATGGTTTTGAACGGTGTTACGTATCTTAGTTTTCCTTGTATTTCCAATATTTTTGGTTATCGGGTTATAGTGGTGTGTTTGGAACAGGTAATGTCTCCAAACCTTTAGATGCAAATCAAACCGGAATTGTGCCTAGAACACAGCTTACAGGGGTCGAGCTGCTCAATCAGCTCGCCGAAACAAAAATGCAAAATGCATTTGAAGTTGCTTGTCCGCTCGAGCGGAAGGCGTATTAGACGCTTGAGCGGGACTTTCCATGCTTGAGCGGACCATGTTATATCAATTCGTGAATCTGATATTTCATATCACTTTTGTATATCTTTCTCTCTCTAAAAACATTTCCTCTCCTTTCTTTCTACATTTCTCTACACAAATTAGATTAAAAACCTTGATTTTTCAAGATCCATTTGAGTTTTGCCATTGTTTCTTCATCAAAGTGAGTTATCATCTCGAGGGCTTCGTTGTGTGTGGTGAAGATCGAGTTTAGGCATGGTTGATTTTGGGGTTTCATCTCTATTCTTCTTCAAACTTGAGGTAGGGATTTTCTTAGAATTATATATATATTTTTCCAAGATCTATATGATTTTCGAAATCATCTTTCGATAGCTTTGAAAATTAATTGTTGATTCAAGAAGTTGAGTAGTTCTGAAAGTGGGTTTGTCCCTTGTTCTTTTAAAATAATATTATGGGTTTTGATCTTCGTTGATTAAAGAAAAGATGATTTTGGAAAGTTTTCTTTCAAAAGATTTGAGTTGTATAGTTTTGGTGAGAAAACCTAGAATTTGGGGATTTTTTTAAAAAGAGACTGAAAATCCATGAATGATATTGTTATATTTATTTGGTGTGTCAAAATAAATGGATGATTAGAAAATTTCTTATTTATATTTATATAAATGATGAATTTCAGGGAATATAAAAATTGTTGTTCATTTTGGAAATTATTGCTCAAAACGTTGAAATAGTCTTGAAATGACTAATTGTTGAGGATATTTGAGAAGAGGGAATTGTGTTATTCCTTGGATGATGAATTGGAATAAAAGTATTTATATTCATCTTGTGTTATTGGCATATCAATTCATTTGATTACATTAAACTTTGAAAGTTGATTTGAAAACTTACATTGAGAAAAGAATGTTGAGAAACAAATTTTTATGGAATGGTTTTGGGGTAAATATGTTGGTAAGTCTTGATAGGTGGTGTAGATGATATTGAATAAGTTGGCCTGAGAGTCTGGGGTGAAAGACCGAAAACCCGCGTGGATAGGTGTTGAGCCTTCTGGTTAATACTGGTAAAAATAACAAGTTGGTAGTACTTGTATAGTCTACTTACAGACACCGACCTGGGGATTACCAGAGTCGTATTTACCGCCCTTGAAATAAATTGTTAAGTTTTAAACAATTGAAATTGCATGACATCATTGAGCATGATGGTTTTCAAAAGATGAAAATGTAATTTATCTTCAAAAAGGGCATAGCATGTCATGTGTATTTCATCTCTTGAGACTTGTATAAAATGTATATATTTTGTTAAGAATTTCCTACTGGGCTTTATGTTCACCCTACGAGATATTTGTGCAAGAAAAGATGTGGTGATCCCACCCAACTAGAGGCGCGGAAGTATGTGTGTTGAGAGTACAATACTCTCATTTTGCGTGACTCTGTTTTATAAGCCTAGGGCTATATTTGTGTGGGTTTGAATAACCATTTTGTGTAACCGGGCCTAAGCCTTGAAAACTTGTAAACCCTTGGGGGTATCTATTTGTTTATTTATTTGGTTTTGGATTAAACGTATAATCGCATTGAGGAATTAATTATATCATGTAATGCAAGTGTGGAGAATTATTTCTGTTTTTCTTTAAGAAGCCATGATGGTTGTGTTATCATTTAGGCATGGGAAATTGGGGCGTTACAGGAGGAATAAAATTTTGGGCAACAAAAGTTTTGGGAACTAAGCTACCAACCTGTTCCAAACGCAACCAATACAATCCAATAGCCAAACTCAAGGGGAAAAAGATGAATAATACAAGAACAACAATATAGAACCATGAAACTCGATTCTGGAATACAAAATGGGCCGGGTCCTAAACCAGAACCGTTATATATTAGAAATATTAAATGGAAATGAAACAAGGTCCAAGGAAAATCTTAGATTAGAACTAGATGTATTTTTTAGTTTGTGCGAGGCACTTAAGGTATATGGTAAACTGGAACACTCACGTAATCTAATTGTCCAATAGCATGTTTGTATATTTTTGCTAACAATTGGTTAGAACGAACGTAATTGTGTTGTCCAAGAGCGATTCCAACATTTTGGCCATACTATCTCCAAATACTTCAACCGAGTCTTGAAGGCAGTGTGTAGGCTTGGTAAACAAGTTATAAGGCCTCAAATTTTGATGAGGTGCCTGCAGAAATCCGATATAATCCACGATTTTACCATTTTTTAAGGTAATCATTTATAGAATATTTGAAGTATAATTTTTAGTAAAATATCATGCATTATTAAAGTCATTTGTCAAATAGGATTGTGTTAGAGCAATTAATGGTACCCACATATCTGCAAGGGTGTTAGCATCAAAGCAAATACCATATTGGGGTAAGCATAGTGTTACAACACAAAATGTAATGTGTGTTTGCTCATTTGACAAGAGATTTATGTATGTATTGGCCAGTTGGGAGGGCACTGCAAATAATTGAAGAGTGTTCATTGAATCCGTACGTGATCCAATAAATTTATTTCCAATGCCAGCAAGAGGTACATATTATATGACATTTTGTTAATTTATAATTAATATTCTTCTGCCAACCCATAATAATAGATACATACATGTTGAACAGATAAATATTATGTTGTTGATTCGGGTTATACAAATATGTCTAGCTTTTTATTGCCATACTGTGGTGAAAGGTATAATGTAAATGACTTTCATACTCAACATTGACAACCAAGAAATAGGGAGCAAATGTTCAATTACCGACACTCTTCACTGCGCAATGTGATTGAGAGATGCTTCAGTGTCTTGAAGGCTCATTTTTCAATTTTGAGAGACATGCCTTCGTATTCAACTAAGACACAGAGGTACATCCCCATTGCATGTTATACAATACACAACTAGATTAGGATGCATTCTTAAGGTGACACATTGTTCACTAAATGGGCCAATCCAGATCGTATCGTTGAAAATGCTAGGCCTAGTAGAGGTGGTAGTAGCAGCTCGAGACATGCAAGAAGCAGTTTTCAGCAATCGATTGATGTAGACATTGGTCAACCTCAACTATGTCACATGTCTGATGTGAGGAATCAAATTGCTGGTCAAATTTTGGAATTTGTCAGAAATAATTGAAATATTGTTTATGTTTATAATAGATTGTGGAAGATGTTTTTTATGGTTTGTAGAAGAAATGAGATATTATTATTATTATTATGGTTTGTATGTTAGTTGTTATGAACATTACTAATATGGTTATTAAATTTATCTATGGTTGGTATTGTATTAATATGGTTATTATGGATGCTTACTATAATGTGTATGATCCCATAAATATAAATATTTTAGGCCTTAACAAACATGTTTTTTAATTTATGTTTTTAAAAAATTTCAAATATTTTGTCTAAACCAAACGTATTTGTAATTTATGTTTTTCTAAAAATAAACAAAAACCAGTTTATAAAATTTTTATAAACATAAACCAAAAACGTAAATGTTACCAAACGCTACCTAACTATTGAAATTTAGTCCAAAACTATAAGAAGATTTACAACATATAGTTAAATTATAGGGAGTAAAGTGTTCTTAGCTTAAATCATAAGGAGGTAAAGCAAATTTTGTCTAAATTTAAATAAGGGTATTATAGTAATTTTGTTATCAAAATTTCTCAAAACATAATTACCCAAACGGCTTTAATGATTGAACATCACGCGCTGTTAAAGATAAAAGTCCTGTTTAGTTTAGCTGTTAAAGTAGATTATAAATTATAGTTTAACAGATTATAGATTATGACTTTAATCAGAAATTGCTAATCTGTTTGGTATAACTGTTGGAATATAGATTTAAGTTGTTGAGTAGTGTTTGTTAAATAAGCTGTGAAGTAGCTTTTTCAATTAATTTTTATTTTTTATTATTCACTATTTGTCTACATTTCTCATAAAAAACAATAATAATATTTTATAATCCATTTGTATCTTTTTCTATTTTAAAAAAAATAAAAAATAAAAAAAAATCTAAGAGTATAACCGTAAATTAACATGTTCACAGCAGAAACTCATAATCAGAAGTAAAGGGTGAGCCGCTTATCAGAATCAGCTTTTTTAACTTAAAATAAGTGGTTAGAATCAGAAACTGTTTAAAATAAATTTAACAAAACAGTCCAAAATAACTTTTTAAAAATCAAAAGCCAGACTCAAAAAAATCCCAAACGCCAGACTCAAAAAAATCCCACCAAGCAACCCCCCCCCCCCCCCCCCCCCCCCCCCCCCCCCCACAAAAGGATTCTGTTAGTTTAACACTTTATTCTAAATCAGTAAAGGGTTATGTATATATTTCTAAACAATAGAGTAGTTATGTATTTTTGAGTCAAATTACAATAAGGGGTTGTGTATATATTTCTAGACAATAAAGAAGTTATTTATTTTTTAGTCAAATTACGATGAGATAAAGTATAATTAACCCTTGAAAAGTATTTATTATTTTTTAAAAAGCACTTGCTACCATGACTCCCATTTTGAAAAGTAATAAGTTTTAGTTTCAAAAAGAATAATTATAAAAAAAATTAATTATTCTTCTCTTTTTTTTTATTTCATTTGTGAAAAATTAAAAAATTATTTAAGAAATTCAATTCTCAACAGAATCTAAATATCTAACATAATAGTGATTATTTGGTAATTTTAGGAGTTTGCTCATCTCTAGGTCTCAAGTTCAAAATCTCTTAAGTGTTATTAATTTTTGTGTTGGGCCAGTCTATACAGAGCTTTACTCTGGCTTTAAATGGGCTCCCGCTAGTGGACGGTGGGATTAGTCCCCCAGAGATTAATCGAGATGTGCGTAAATTGACCCGAACACCCTGAATTATCAAAAAAAATTTGGTAATTTTAGGACTTTCCATACACCTAGCAAAAAGTATAGAATCCTACTATATTGACTAATAAAAATCAAATTGAACGTGGACTTCCAAATAATTTTTCCATGTCTAAAAAACAAAAAAATAAACTAATTAGACAGTCAAACTGCAGTGTGAGCCCCTCCAATGAACTAAGAAGCACATCACCAAAAAAAAACCACGTGGAATTCTAGATTAAATTTGTTTTTGACCACGTGCCAAATAGTCATTGGTAAAATCACGTGACAGCTCTGAAGCTGCTCACACTGGATACAAACTCATTTTTTATGCCACCAACAACCTGAAAAAAAAAAACAAAAACAGCACAAATCCTCAAAATTTCCAGAGCAACAAATAAAAAGGAGGAACAAAAAGAAAAGAATTTCTTAGACGCCTCTCTCTCCTCTGCTTTCTTTCTTTTTCCTCTTTCCTCTTTCTTTGCTTAAGCAAAGAAGAGAAGAGAGAAAAGCTTGAAGGTTTTGAAGGTGGTTTTGGTGTTTGTTTTGTGAAGATGTTGGTTGCTAACAGCTTTGATCTATGGCAAAAAGACACCTTCTTCTCAGCAGCAGAGGAGGTTCAGCAATCTGCAGATATGTATGTATATCATTGTTTCATCTTTCATTTCATTTTTTTTTTTGGGCTATATATGTTCTGGGTTTGTTTGTTTTTGTTGATTTCTTCGTTCTTTTGCTAATTAATGATGTGGGTTTTCAGATATGCTCTGTTTGGTTGGTGAGAAAGCGGAGGAAAATACTAATGGAAAATTAAGATTTTTAAAATTTGAGGGATTTCTATGAATGTCAGATTTCATGTTCTCATTTCATATTTTAATTTTCTGGGAAATGAAGAGTTTTGGGAATTCCTTTTTTGTTGGGTTGTTGTTGTTTGCATTCAGTTGTTAAAATTAGAAAAATTTTCTCACCTTTTCTTTTTCCTTATCACCCCAGAATGGAATCTGCGTATAGGAGATGGGATAGAGAGAAGAGAGAAGGGCTAAAATCGGAGGATTTGGATGAACTTTGTAGGGAGCTCCAAACTGCTCTAGGTACCGCGAAATGGCAGGTTTGTTTCTGCTTCTTTTTTCTCTGAAGATTGCAATTTTAAATAATTTTGGTAGGTTACAAAAACCCAATTTCGACTTTCATGTTTAAAATCTCAAAAAATTTGGTCATTCCCATTGTTGAAGTAGAAATCTTTTGTTGTTTAGTTGGAAGAGTTCGAAAAGGCTGTGAGGCTGAGCTACCGAAATCGTACTGTTGATGTTACAATGGCGAGGCATAGACAATTTGTTGATGCCATAGAAAGCCAAATTTCTCGCGTGGAAACAGGGTTACGTGAATCTTTTAGTGAACAAGGTAAACAACCCCTTCGGTGGGTGAATTTAAATGAAGAAGAATGCAATGATTTAGCTGCTTTTCTCTCTGGAACTCTCGGAACATCACAAATTATGAAAGATGATCGTGCGAATAGCTCTTTTAAAGAGAACAATTGCACAAAAAATGAAGAGTGTCATATTAACAAAGCTGCCAGCAACAAGGACATTCCATGTCGTACAAAGAGATCTAAAGATGTTCTTGCTAGTAACAAGGATGCTATGTACGTCATAGATATAGAGCCGACAGAAATTGTTGCAACAGGGGATGATATCAACTGTCAAGTTGATAGAGAATTGGATGCGAGGAGACCATGGAGTTCACCGGATATTGGTGCTTGGAAGGTTGTAGTTTCTGATGAAGATCAGCAAAATAATGCATTAGTATCAAACATTGAGGCCACGCCGAAAGATAAGGGGTCTAGACCATTCTTCTGGAGGCAGAGGTGTGGAGATCGTCCTGAGGCGAAGGGAAGAATATTGAGTACCTCTCAGATGAGAGGGATTAGATGGTTCAATCAGGTTGGCGTTATGATGCTTTTTTATATTAGTCTTTGTTTCTTTACAAATTACATTAGCTCTAAAGAAAGAAAGTTGTCTTGTCTAGTATTTGTATAATAATTTCCTAGAAATTAATACAAGTTCACCGTTCTGCAGATCTTCGGACAGGTTGGTGGGTGTCAGAGACAAGTGCAAACCCATATGCAGTTGAAATTGAGTTCTGTCCGGTTCAAGCTTGCTTTAATGCTAACCCTTTTTCTGATTGGTATGCCCCTGATCTACTTAAACTCACAGGAACATAAGTAAACAATAGCTGGATTTGAACAAGGATGCATATATTGATTAATCTTGAAGTTTTACATTTGCTTGCTCGAAATTGTTTCCTGTTGATAAGTCAAATTATAATGAAATCAAGTTGTCTTTCTATGTAGAATCTTGGTAGGATCACAAAACAGATATTTTTGTGTATTAAAAGTAGGGTTCATAATTCACTTTTAAATCACTATCTTAAAATTGTGTTGCCGAAGTTATACTGACTGGTCTGCAAGAGGATTTGACAGCTCACCCTTTGCAAAGTGACATTGCAACTGTAAGTGTCTGAGGGTCAAGTAGAATGGTTATGGAGTTCTAGATTGAAAGAGATGCTTCGTGTTGCTCAGATGGTCACTATATTTTAGCAAAAATAGTGTCAAAATGTTATATTTTAGCAATATTGCTCCAACGGTGCAAATGCTATTTCTTATTATTTTCTTGCACAATACCAAATAGAAATGTTAGATGTGGCTCCCATCATCATGAGAGATGTATAAACAAAGAGGATTGTTAAATTTTAGCTATAGCTAAACCTTGTGCCTTTTGCCATACCATTGGAGAAGCTTTTATTCCACATAATTGTGCCATTTACCATACCATTGGGTTGCATGATTGCATCCAAGCATAATTTCTTTTAAATATTCTGTTTATCTGGTAGATGATTCACATAGGGAAAATTATATTTAATTGGTCTCTTTAAGTATAAAAGAAAATTTCCTATTTTGCATTAAAATTACCTTGTATCGCCTGGTGTATATAGCAGAAATACAATTTATACCTTTAACATGCAACTCACCAAAATTTTAGATATGTAGTGTTTGGTTCATTCGAATGAATGTAAATTGGAATGGAATGATCGTTCCCTAGCTTCCTTGTGGAAATGGCCATTGACGATAATGAATGACAATTCCATTTGTAATGCATTTTGCGTAATTTTTTTAGTGAAGCAAACATGAAAATGGACATTTGATGTTCATATTCCTCATTTTTTGTAACAAACGAAGAATATAAATCTTTTAGGTAGTGTTTGGTTCATCGAAATGAATGTGAATTGGAATGGATTAATCATGCCTTAGCTTCCTTGTGGAAATGACCATTGCCTTAACATAATGAATGATAATTCCATTATGGTAGTGCATTTTGCAAAACTTTTTTTGTGAACCAAACATGAGAATGAACATTTTGACGTTTATATTTCTCATTTTTCATACACATGACATGAGGAATATAAATTTCTTAGGTAGTGTTTGGTTCACTAGAATGAATGTGGATTGGAATAAAATGATCATTCCTTGGCTTCCTTACGGAGATAACCATTCCCTTACAATAATGAATGATGATTCCATTACAAATGCATTTTACATAAACTTTTTTGGTGAACCAAATGACAATGGACATTCTGATAGAATGATCATTCCATTTGAGCTCAGTCCAATGAACCAAACATAGGATTAAGTCTTAATTATGGGTGAGCTTTGTTTGTTGGAAACTTCGCTAAAGTTTTATTTTGTTTGTTTGCAGTGCCTTTTGTACTCTATTCAACCTGACAGCAAGATTTATTAATTGCTCCTGGGCAAGTTGAGAGGTACTTCTATATTTGTCACAACTTATTTTCATTTCATGAAAATTTGGGGGTGAAAAAAAGGACGTAGGTTGTGTCTTTACATGTTTGTTTATTTTTAGTACTTTTGACCATGTTGTTAGCAAATATGATAAGTCATTGGTCATCATGCTAGACCAAGATTAAGGTTCTTTGCTTGGATCTAAATTTCAATGTCGAATTGGCAATGTAAAAGATTAAATAATTTGATTTTGTGTGCTTCATCCTTTTTTCCTTTCCTCTTACATTGTTACAATCTGAATGGTGAAGAAATAAGATAACCTTCTCGACAATCCTCACAACCAGAAACGCTTCAATACAATTTTCTCTAATTCAAGAACAATTTGAATGCAGACCTTCCATATCTTCCTCCCCTACCTCTTATTTATACTACTTATCCCACAACTGAGCTAATAACCTCTTAACAGAGAGTAACAAACTTTCTGTTACAGATTTGTACAAAAGCAAAACCCAACATAACTCTATTACAAACTATTATCAAATTAACAAATTGTCACTAAACTAACAAACTAAACCCAACTAACTCTAAATGTGGCCACCTCACTTGTCCAAGTCATTTGTTGCTTCATAGCTATGCACAAATAATTAATTTGCAATGTCTACGAACCAAGGCTTGTAACATACTTTGTTCACTTTGATCCTTCTATTTTGTTTTTCTATTAATATTAATTTTTGGTGCCATGGGATTGGGGTAGCAAAAATTATGGCACCAAAAATTTATGGGTTCTTGGTTTCTTGGCCATCTTTTATGGCCAGAGTTTCCTTCTCCTCTGGGGTGGGAAAAGCCATAACCAATTTTAGGCAGGAGCTGCCTGCTTTCTGTGATTTCAAACCATGATTAGCAGACAGTAGTTGCTACCACATGCTTGGAAAAACAAAACTTAGAACGCACATTGAATTTGAAAGGGTTTAAAATTAGTATAAATAAATCTAAGTATATGCAATATAATAACAATAGTGGAAGTAGAAGTACAAATAATGGAGAAGTGAAGATTGAAAATTTGGAGATAACAAAAAAAGGAAAAAAAAAAAAAAAAAAGTAAAGCCCAATTAGTACCCATTAATTAGGAGATAACAAGTACTGAATATTTTTGTTACTTAGACTCGATTATTAAAAAAGAAGGGTGAGGCAATAGAAATAAATATAGTTGTGAAATGGTAGGAGTAGCACTAATTGGAGATGGGCTGAAAGAGAACAAGCTAGGATGATTGGTCATGTACAAAGTGGACCTACAGACGTAACGATAAAGAAAAGTGACTGGATCACCGCAAATGGAAATGTTAGGAGCAGGGGAAGACGTAAACCAATATGAGATGTAGTAAAAAAATAAATTTATTTAATTTAACTGAGCATATATCTCTTGACAGAACAAGATAGCAAAAAAGAATTCATGTAGTCAACTCCACTTAATTGGATGCAAGGTTTAGTTTGGTTTGGTTTAGCAAGGGGTAAAATATATTAGACAAATTGGTTTAGTAGACCTTTTCCCCACTTCCACTCTAGCCCATGTTTTCTTAAGATTCACTCTCAAAACACAGCATGAACCATGAGAGTGCATCTATTTTTTCACAAGGAATAGTTGGGACTGCTTGGTTCCAGTATTTTGGCAACCTCTCTTAATAAAACATAAATATCAGAGGTAAGTTTAGACTTCTTTATTGTAAAACAAAGTGATCCAATAAAAAAGAAGGAAAAAAAAAAGAGTGTGAAGCAGTCTCAGAGTGTTAAACCCAAGTATCATAAAAAATGCTTGAATAGAGTAATCAACATATTAGATGCTAGCCAATAAGAATTCTGTTTCTGACAATTACTTTTTCCTGCTATTGAAAACGGAAGTGCTTGGTTATAAACGGAAGCAAGAAAGAAAACTGCTTCAGAAATAATGACCAAATAATTCTTAAATTTCATACTGACACTTGATCTTGACTGCAAATAGTTATTTTTATGTACAAGCAAAGATGTAAACTGAGTTTTGATAGTCACATGTTTATTTGCAGGTAATGTAGCAGTGCTCATATGGAAAACTGCAAAAACTGGCGATTTTTCTTATAAAAAAAAGATTCATAGTCACCGTTCTCAAGTTCATGGATTATAATTTGCATCCGCGAAGATTGTATTTTTTATATTTTTACTCGAAATGAAAATGCATACATGTAGTCTTTGACACTATCGTGTGATTTGGTAGCTTTGACAATTTGATATGGAATGTCAAAGCTTCATATTTAAAATGTGAAAGCAAAGAGAAATTTCAATCTCAGAATGTGAAAGTCATGATTGTGCTTGTGATATCAATCCTCTGCATATTTCTTTTTGAAATTGTAAAAAGGCACATTTTGGTTTTTTGTTGAAAGAGCTGTGTAGTAGATATGAAGATTCATTGCTAATCTTTTAGTGTCACATTAGAGTTTGAATATTAGCTCAACCATCCAACCTCCACATACTCACTGGGTATGGTGGTTTTGATGAATTTTTGTACACAAGCATGGGAAAATGAGGGAAAGAAAGAGATAAGTTCACCAAAATGAAATTAAATCAGAAATGGTTAGGGCAAATCATCAATACCCCCTTGAGATGAAATTAAAGCAGAAATGGTTAGGGCAAATTATCAATACCCCCTTGAGGTTTAGCAAAAGTACAATTGTCCTTTCTAGTTTTGGAAATTACATTATTTTGTTTATCAAAGTTTATTTTTTGCATACCCAAAAAAAAAAAAAGGGTTTATTTTTAACATAATCGACATAAAAATTACAATTACTTAAATGCCCTTCAATGTCAGGATATAATTATCTTATTTGCCTACATCTCGTTCTCTTTTTCACCCGAACTTTCGCTCTTAACTACCGCCATACTCTCCCAACCTTCACCCATCCTCTGGCATTCCCTTATCTCCCCTACCCCCGTCAACAGTTCACTCACTTCCACCCCCACCACTAGCACACCAACCATCATTGTCTATTGCCACCACCCCGCAACCATAATAGCACTATCATCATCACCATTCCTGTAACAACACCACCATGCCCCACCATTGCAACAAGATACTATGTTTTCCTCTCTAACAGTCACTACACAACCCTCTTTATCCCTCATAGCAATCACCCCACAACCACAAAATCAAACACAAAATGTAAATAGAGAGGGAGAGAAGAGAGAGAGAGAGATGCATCACCAAAACAATTGTAACCTCCCCACCTTCAGGGAAAACCACAACCCTTGTAATTATTGAAATAACCCAATTCATCCCCCCTCCCCTCCTAGAGTTGCCTACTTGGATGACATCCCATGTTCTATATAAACAACTTCATTCATTGTTGACAAAAATAAAATTTTGAATCACTCATTGGTCAAAACTATGAGACATTCAATTAACTATAAAAGAAAATCTCATGATTTGAGGGATATTTGTGCAAAGCATGTGGTGTGTTGTGGCTTAAAAATTAGTCCTTTGTGCATAATAACTTTAAACGTAGTCTTTAAGAAAATAGTATAAATTTTTACTAAATCCAACCTGTCCCATATGATAGACTCATCTATCGAAAATCCAGAATAGGATAAATAAAAATTATTTTTGTCTCGTCTAAGCTAATTCATAGTAATCGGACAAATGAGTAGACTTAGTAACAAGATAAATTACGAGAAATGTTATAGCCAGTTTAAAATAAATTTTATATTTTAAACCTTGTCCAAATTTGTATTTCTTTATGTACATAATACATGAAAAAAAGCTAAATAGGAAATTTTAAACTCTTGAACATGATCCAAAAAAATAAAAATAAATGCTATTAAGAAATGAAATACCCATCTAAGAATGATATCATGTCCTATAAATGTGGAGATCCAATCAAGCCTCATGCAATATAAGATACTAAAAGCATAGACTAAAAGTTCAAATAGTTATTTTTAATAAGGTTTTTAACAATTTTTTTTAATTATATTTACACCTTTATACATTTTCATGGGACTTTTATGATGAAGTTGTCCACTAGAAAAGGAACCTCATCACAAAAAAAGTTTGCATGCGCACAGAGAGACAAATAAATTTCATGATGAACAAGTTATATACATTACTTGCACTCACAAAGTGTAAATATCACTTTTTTTTTTTTTAAAAAAAAAAAAAATGTAGATATCAAAATTTAATGTGTGATATTTTGCTTTCTTGAGGTTTTTTATTCTCTTCTGTTATGGTGTGAAATGCTTGAAATTATGAGACAATGTGCTCGAAATTAAAATTCAACCACATCGTATTTTAATAACTCACTGAGTTGTAATTTATTGAATTTAATTTGAAATTCAACCACATTGTATTTGTAAATCAAGAATTGTGATTTTTATTGTTGTTATTATAGCAAAAGGATAATAATGAGAATGCCATGGACAAAATAATACTATAAACATTAGCACATTGCTCCTTACTCTATATTTTGTTGTCTTATTTCTCTAACTCTTTCAATTGTAAGAATTACCTTGTGAGAAACAAAAAGGTTCTCTTCTTGTTATGTATAAAGAAATGATGTCAATCTTGAAAATTTTGAAATTGTTGTCATTTTCTAGAAACAAAAAAAGTTTTCAAAAGAATTTTTGTTTGGGCATCGCAGTTGGCAAAACCAATTAATTTGGAGGTGTTGCTGGACCTTTATAGGCCTATTACAGGACCCACCTCGGTGATCTGAATCATTTATAGGGCTCATCATAGGGCTCATCGAGAAGATTATCTTTACAAAAATATTACATTGATATGAATATAATACATGGATTGTTAGATTACATTTGTCTTCAAAATAATAAATGATCTATAATCAAAGTTATAATTGTCATCCATTTTTATATGACAAATGTGATCCTAAGTATGTGATTATAGTTGTTCAATCAATCTATTTTTTATAATGGTAATTTTCTTGATGGACCCTTCGATTTAAACAATTTAGATCATTGAAATAGGTTTCTGGTGGGTCCATTGAGGCCCAACAACACCTCTACCGCTGTGGCTTTCTTCTATCCTAAATTGGATGGTATGAGAGTAAATTGAGAAAAATTACAGATGTTAAGGGCCAAAATGAGAAAAAATACTTTAAGGTCAAAGTAAAAAAATTGTGAAACTTAAGAGGACAAAGTGTAATTTATCCATCTTTATGTGGCAACCCACGTAGCATCACATGACATTTTCCATCCAAAATTGGACGAAAGTTTATTTTGAGAGTAAATTAGAAAAAATTACACATGTTAAAAGGTCAAAGTGGAAAAAAAATATTTTAAGAGTCAAAGTTGAAAACTGTGAAATTTAAAGGGGGCAAAGTGTAATTTATCTTTTTAATATTGTGAATCGTTGCAATTTTTGTAATAAATTAGTAGGTGACATGTGCGATACACGGGAACTGATTTTTAAAATGAAAAATTAATTTTGAGTCCTAATACTTTATGTTAGAAAATTTTAATAATTGAAAATCAAATACAAACTAATTTGCTAATGGTTGATAAAAAAAAAAAAAATTCATTGTATGTGTAATCCTATGTAAAAGGCTCGTAAAAACAAATTTTTGAAAGTTTTAAAAAAAATGGTATATTCTCAACCTAAAATTAAATCTTCATTTGTGTTAATCAAATTTATCAAAAAACATGAATTTCACTTGTACCAAAATATATATTTAAAAAAAAAATGAAAAATTCTATAGCATACAAATTATGACTTAGTTATAACTCATAGTGTATTATTTTGATTATTAATAAAAAAAATTCTTGGCTAATTTCTTATATGTTTTTTTATTATATCTGAAGTGGTATACCAGGTCTTTAATTATACTTCAAGTGGTGTTTGATTATAATCTATTATAATACTTTGATATGACAATATTTAAAAGTTACATGAAAAAAGTGCTTAAGGCCTCGTTTGAGAACATACTTTTTTAGTAATTTTTTGACTTTTTGACTAAAATGTGATGTAAAAAAAACTAGTATGTTTGAGATAACTTTTTAGTTTTTTACGAAAAGATGTACAAAAAATAGAGAGAAAAAAGAATCTTTGACTTTTTTATATGAGTTGTTGGTTTTTTGGTTTTTTTAGTAACTTTTTGACTTTTTGGCTAAAAAAGTCATTTGCCAAACGAGGCCTAAGGTTAGTTGACTCAAAGGTAAGATTTATTTTTATAATAGCAAGATTATAAGAGTTATTCACATTAATGCATACAAAATTACAAATTTAAATCATAAAACAGTGTCCTCAAAGGGAATCAGACACAAAATCTCTGTAACCTTAATAATTTCAGTTCTCAAAGGGGTTTGATTAATTATGTGACACACCGTAATAACAGTAATTTTTTTTATTCCAACCAAATTATTTTTGCATATATTTTCTAACAGAACTCTAAGTTGCATTATCAGTAATAATGTATATTCAAAATTTTTATTTAAAAATTATTCAAGAAACATCAATAGGTGCCTTAAATATAAACAATCATTTTCGATGAATTATTATTCTTTAAAATAATACTCCACACTGCTTATCATTGGACATTTGTAAATTTATCTTCTAAAAACTAAACAAAAAAGTATTGAATTTTATTATTTTAATCAATCAATATTAAATTAGACGTTACACGTGTATGTAAATCACTTTTAGAAATATGATATCCGACATAAAATCACAATGGAATTAATTTTAATTAATTTAATCATATTTTATATTATGATATGTGTTACAAAAGAATAATATTAATTTTAGTTTAAAATAAAATTTAAATTTAAATTATTTATTTTGATAATCTTAATCTTATCGTTCTATAAAAGTGGTATTTGAATACTTATATATAATAAATTTAGTTAAATTATTTGTTATTTTTGATAATTTTAGTTCTATAGTGTTATAAAGGTGTAATTATCCTATAATGATTTATATGATATAAATTAAATTATAAGATATAAAATGAACACTCATTTTGATATTAAAAATAATAATTAGAAAGAGAATTAGTGATATAAAATTAAAAGTGATTCTATTTATTTATTTTTATTTTTATATTTATTTGGATAATAAAAAATTATGTAGAAATAGAAGTACACAAATTTTTTTTAAGAGGTTAAATATAAATATATTATGATTGAATTAACAAGAAAATACATAAATTAATTATGTAGAGTATTGATTTTTTTCTTTAATATTCTTTTTGAATTATTCATATATATTGCATATAGGTATATAAAATTTAAATTAAATTATATATATCATAATAATTAAATTATAATTATATATGAAAAATAAGCATTTCTTACATAGAATTCACATAAAATTAGTTATTATAATTGAATTTGACTTTTTGTAAAACTCTATATTCATAAAATTAGCATTTCTTATATTGACTTTTTGTTTTTTTGACTTTGTTTCTCTCTCCTTCTCTCTCTCTCTCTCTCTCTCTCTCTCTATTTCTCTCTCTCATTCACTCATTCTCCTACAAACCCTTGTTTTTTGTTCGTTCCCCTTTTTTTTATTCATTCATAGGCGAAATTGCAAATTTTACTTGTTTTAGAATAAAATTTTACTATAAATTAAAGTAAAATTTTGTCCTTTTAACAAAAAAGGGGATCTGTGAGGGAGTTTTGCAAGTATTGAAATTTTTCTTTGTCCTTTTGACAAAAAGTGAAAGGTCTGAGGAACTTATGACCAAATCTCCCAAATATTAAATGGTGGAATAAATTACTTTTTTAATTTTTAAAATTTTTTTTTTAATGCAGCATACATGATAATATTATAAATATTAGTATGAATTTGAGTTGTAGTTAAATAATTACGTGATTTAATTACCATAAAATTATTGATTTTTGACAAAATTTAAATTGTGTAATAATTGATTGTATAATGAAATTATTTAAAATTTGACCCATATCTGATCCATTAGTTAAGAGGGGTGGAGGGATACACAAGGGAAAACTGCTTGGCACCCCAATATGAATTTTTGAAAATTTGTTACTTTCAGTTGTTATAATCTTCTTACCTTCTACCTCATAATGTTATTTTTTATTTGAATAATCTTATAGAAATTAACTGGATTGGTTTTGTTGGCCATCTCTACTCACTTTCATCTAAGAGGTTAGAATGGTCAATCTAGTAAGAATTGATAATTTCTTCTCTATTATGAGACTCCTTGTTGTATTTTTCATTTCTACTCACAAGCTTGTTGTATTTTTCATTTCTCCCAAATTATGAGATTCTTTCTTAAATTTGTTGATTGTTAGATCTTTGTTGGATAAGGTATTGAGTTCTTTAATTGTTGGATTATGAATATTTGGATGTAGTTTTCTTCATATTGTAAATAATATTTCTATGGATTGACAAAAATAAAAACTATATATATAAATTAATTAATTAATCTTATAGAAGTGCAACCTTGAAAATTTGTCATTTTGAGTTGCCATAATGTTCTTACCTCCTACCAAGCTCAAAATCTCATTTTTGGTTTGAGTAATCTTAATATTTGATAGTGGAGCTATTCTTATCAAGCTATTTTACTAGGTTCTATTTCAAATACTAAAATTATTTTCCTTTTGTCTTAAAATTCTGTAGTGTGATGTTTTTATTGCTTCTCCATAAACCATGTCTTTTATTCCTTATATCACTTTCTAAATGTTCCCAAAAAAATAAAAATCTGTCGCGTTATTTTTTTTTATCTTTTTTTTTTTTTTTAGATTATGAGCAAAATTCCTTGTGTCTTTGAAACTTCCTGAAAGTAATTAGGTTTGAAGGCTTAATTTTACATTAATATTCGATTTCATTAAATAAAATGTGTAGGTATAATCGTTTGTGATATGTTATATTACAAAAGAATAATTTATCTAATTTGATCTCCAAGATAGATTGTAAATTAAAGAAACAGTTGAGAATTTCTTGAAAGAGGGAAAAACCAAAAAAAAAAAAATTTAGACCAAAGCAACAAAAAGAAGGAGAAGCTAGAGATGAAGTATCAAGATCAAAAGAGACATAGGATTCAACTGATATGTTAGTGAAAATGGTTTCAAGTGGTATGGGTTTTGTTACTTAAAGACCACTTCAAGGAAAAGTTGGACATAAAATTAACATTTTACTTTCTTGATTCTTGTGATTTTAGGTTTCCCAATTTTATTTAGGATGAATTATAATTACACTTCTTTAAATTTGCTTAATATACAAATTGCTTCCAGTAATTTTGTAAATTACATTTTGCCTCTTAAAATTTATAATTCTATACAAGAAACCCCTATTATTAATCAACTAATCAATTAACAAATTTTAATGATGTAGAAAACATATTTCAATTAATAATTCTAGTAATTTCATTGTTGTATAAGAGGATAGTTATGAATTTTTTTTTTTTTCCTGTCAACTTTGTTAAATAACAAATTCTGACAAAAAGATATTTATAATTTCCAGAGCTATAATTCTGACAAAAGATGTATTTATAATTTATTTCTTTTTTCAAGTTGGTTGGTACTTTAAATGTTACACTCATTTCACCAAAATTGGTGGTAAGAAATTATAAAAAGATTGTATATGGATTTGATTGCAAAGGGGGCATGGGAAAATTTTCAAAACCCACTTATTATTAATTGCGTGTTCTCTTTATTTGATTTGATTTACCCTAAGACTGAATTAATACCTAACTTAACATCTAAATAATGCTAAACATCATGTTAACCTCCTACACATACCATTTGATTTTTTAAACGCATCTGTTAAATTGTATGTAGTTATAAATTTATCAATAAACAAAACCACAATAATAAACAGTACTTGAAATATTCCTTCTCTTTCATACTCTACTTTCTACATTCCTTCTCTCTCTATCAGATTCTTAACATAAAGTCTCGTTTGGCAAGTGATTTTTTTAGTTAAAAAGTTAAAAAGTTATTAAAAAAATCAAAAAGCCAACAACCCACATCAAAAAGTCAAAAATTCTATTTTCTCTCTATTTTTTACACATCTTTTCGTAAAAAGCTAAAAAATCGTAGCATTCAATGTTCTTTTATCATGTAAGTCACGGTTTATTGATTACCCAGATTGACTACGAAACTCGATCTTCGCTTATTTCAGAGATAACCCTTGCACAAATATATATACAAATTTAATACAATTTATTTTTATCACAAGACTCAAAATCAATAGATCTCACACGACTTTTTTTGACCTCACTACTGATTTTGTTCGTCTATTATTACTCATCAATAAAAGGAGACGGATTGTCTCCCACTTGTACATTGGATTGGACACGTCCAGGGGTAGTGGACTTATCACAGGTGTATGTAGATAATATATTTCATATATTTTGTTTGTTAATGTGTTTAGATCATGTATTAAAAAATTAATTAATTTAATAATTGTAATTATATAATTTTATAATCTTTTTTTTCAATAAAATAGATGATATGTATAATTTTTAAAAGAAAAATGATTGAGACTTCCACAAAAACTCCACTCCCACAACCCGCACATCATCTTATGTGAGAGAGAGAGGAAAATAAAAACACACTTAGACCAATTACACATATTTTGAGGTTATGGGAGTCCCCAAATTAGGGGTCGCAAGTTTTTTCCTTCCTCATAAATGATCAATACATATTTACTTATAAAATCATGTAATTTACTAAAATGAGGATTCACCTATCCATATAATGACCTATCATTGTTTGTGAATTTCTATACACGTTATCTCTTTCTTTTTTCTTTTTTCTTTTTTTTAATGACTTTTTTTTTTTAAATCATGTCAAAAATTTTTACTTCTATAGATGAATCTAAAAAGTAAAAAAATAAAAAAAATTTAAAATCAAAATAAATCAAAAAAGTCCACTATTTTTGTCTTCAAAAATGCTAGAGGCCCCAAAATTCTACCAAAAGTTCTACCAAATGTCTCACATGGGTGTGAGACATTTAGTAGAAACTTTGGTAAAATTTTTGAGATCTCTAGCATTAGTCTTTCGTCTTTTCTAAACTCTTTTTGATTATTTTTTTATTTTTATTTTTTGAAAATTTAATTTTCTGGTTCATCTCGTTGAGTTGAACCTAGAATCTTAAAGTTTTTTGAAATTTTTTATAAAAAAATTACTAAAGATGAAAAAAAAAACAAAAACAAAAACAAATAAGCGAACCCCACCATTTAGCCCTGCAAGTAGTTTTTATTTTATTTTTTTATTTTTTTATGGGAGCCAAGTAGTTTTCAAGAAGTATTTTCAAAGATTTTGGAGATCCGAAAAAAATATGATACTACCAAGTTTTATGGATCAAACTTTGCTTCACACTTCCCTTCCCACCAACACACTGATAAGTACAAGTTCATACACATCAATTTTAGGGCATTGATAGAGACCACTGAAAGTGGTGTTCTAAAGCAACCATCAATGATGTTGTATCCATTTTTTTTTAAAAAGAAAAAATAGACACAACAACACTATGGTAGTGGGTGGGACTTACTACCATATCATTAGTGATGGCACTAATTTGTGCTCTCACTCATTTTCCTCAATTTTAAGACCATGACAATCAATGCACAGCATGCCACTTTAAAATGAAATTATCCACAAATACATATGCTTTTTCAAAAAAATTATTGAAAATGATGTTGCTTTAATAATTTTAAAATTATAAACCGTAACAATAAATGTAGTAATTTAAAATAAAGGGCCATAAAATCATTCTTTTTTCTATATCCACAAGTATATATTTTGCACATAAAATTTATTTAGAATGATATTGCTAATATTTTTAAAATTATAACCAACAATGTTACGATTCTACATCAATTAATATTGGCCTTGGTCATATGACTATAAGCTTTTTGAGCATATTTCCTTTACAAGCCGATTTTTAAGGGTGAATTTTACTCAGCGAGTTCGTATCATTTGGTATTAAAATCAACCACCATATCGAGTATGAGATTGGATGCACCTATGCGAGTATGGGATTAGATTGGTGTGTTTTTTAGTTCAAGCCGTGGAAGTCGATTTTCAAGGGCAAATTTTACTCAAAAAGTTCGTATCATTTGGTCTCAGAAACTAACCACCATGGTCCATGTCGAGTATGAGATTGGATGCACCTATGCCAGTATAGGATCAAATTGATGTTTGTAGCTCGAGCTGTGGAAGGGGCAACTTATAGGCTAGATTAAGACACTTAAAAAGTTATTGAATACTGATAGTTAAGTAAAGTTCCCAGAAAGAAAAGGGCTACCATCAGATCATTCTCGATAGAATGGGTAACACATTGGCTTTGCGGTTTGAACTACAAAAGAGACAACTTATATGCTGAATTAAGACACTTAAACAAGTGTTGAATACTAATAATTGAATGAAGCTTCGAGAAAAGAAAGGGCTACCACCATAACATTATTGATAGAGTGGGTTGTTGTGAATATCAGCTGCGAAGTATGGTGGTACATTACAATCTCACATCAGTATCGATTGACCATGTACATATAACTTTCTAGAACACTTGTCCTGTATAAGCCGAATCATTCTCTGCACAAAGATTTTGCTACTCCATTTTTTAAAAGTTGAGATAAGAAGGTATAATTTTGTCTATTTTCAATTCTAAACAATGTACCGATGCTACATATCATATAGATTGCATATAAATCATCGTCCACCAACTTTCAAGAATAAACAAAAAGAAAATCCAAATATGGGAAATATCTATATATATATATATCATTGCCATTCCACTGAGACAAAACATCTTCTCTCTCATCAAGTGTGAGAAGACACCATCATCGACCTTGTGCTGCCACTGTACACTATCTTCCCTTCTACGTGAACCCTTTAATTATATATCTCCTTTTCTACAAAGACAATCCCAATTGAAATAAATTTACTAACAAAAATAAATAAATAAATACACAATCGAACACAAAATAATATATAAATAGATAAAAAGAATTCAAAATTGGACCCAAAATAAAAATCGGACCCACCAATTAATCTCGTAAAATTCTATTAATAATAATTTTTCTGTATTTAATGTATTTTTAAATTCCATTTTGTGTCCCTTGCACGTCTAAGGCATGCAACCAAACGACGCCGTTACAGCAACACTAGCATGGCCTTTGCAACTCAATATCCTAAGCAGACTCCACGAGCTTTTCCGGTGGTGGCTCCGATTAACCGGAAACTTCTTTCCGCCGTCACACACCGGAAACAGAGTGGCCGGAGAGCGGCGAACTTGGCGGTTCTTGATGTCCTTGAGCTCCATCTCCGGCGGAAACTTTGCGAGTCCGAACATCAGAAGATACCAGCGAGGTTTCGGAACTTTCTGGCCCGAATTATCGGACCTCACAGAGCTCCTGAGAGACGAATTTCGGTGAATTTCGGAGTTATTGCTGAAATCTCGGCGTAACTTTTCGTAATCCAGAGAGAAAGAGCGATTGTTGCGAATTGGAGGAGGAGGAGATTGAGAGGATTTCAAGTCGGATAGTGATTCGGATCTGCGGCGATGAAAGGTGTTCTTCAGATGATGATGATGATGATCTGTGTTGTTGTTGTTGTTATTGTGGTGGATTTGAAATTGATTGTTGGAGAGAGATTGTTGTTGTTGTTGTTGTTGTTGTTGTTTGAAGGGAATGAGTTTGCCGCAGAAGATGATGTCTTCGGCGTGAGACATTTCGGAGGTGAGATTGTTGAAGAATTCGAAGAAATCGGTAGGTTCAGAGGATGATCTGCGATCTTCATACTTGGATTTGGAGATGGAGATGCTATCGTTAGAGTGAGATTGATCATCAGTGGTGGTTATTGGAAAATCAGTCAGAGAGAGTGCCTCTGCTTCCTCTGTTTCTTCTTGTTTATCACCATGGATGTCTGTGTTATCATCCATTTTTAGAGAGAGAGAGAGAGGAACAAACAATGGCTTGATCAATCCTTCTTCTAGAGTGTGAGAAGATATCTAGAATATATAAATAGTTGTATAAGATATTGAAATGTTGCAAATATTTTAAATAACTCTACTATTAATAAATAGGATAAATTATAAATATAAATTTCAAAATTGATTTAAAATGTGAATTGTTTTTAATAGCACATGACAAAATAACAACATTGGAATAAAATATAAGGTTCAAATTTACCAACACTAAAATGATGTTTCACTTAAATTACATAGACTAATCGTATAAGTAATTATATTTACACATCATTAATACTCTTAGCACACACTATTATTTAGTACACACACAAAATAATTTTTTAGCATTTAAAAATATCTTATTTCATACTTTAACTTTCCATTGCTAACCATATATTAACACGTCACTAATTATTTGAATACATACCATTACACACATCAAAAATTCTTTATCTTCACTATTATACACAATAAAAACCCCTACAATCTTTAGAACAGAGACTATCTTAATCAGTCTTGATGTTCATCGGTGGCGGAGGTTTCATTTGCCCTTTATTAGGGATGGCCACGAGACGGGTTTGGGGGGCGGGTTTGCCATTCCCTGCTCCTGTCCCCACCGACAAACTCCACCCTCGCCCCCAGCCCACGCTATGGGTGAAAGTTTTTAACCCTACCCTCGTCCCCGCAGATATCCGCAGATATCCGACCACATTTCAAATAGTCAAAAAAATTAAGAACTACTTAAATTCTTAGCACACTAAATAATTTTTTTTATTTCATATATATAAATAGTGAGACTTTTAAAATTATTATTTATTTATATTTAAACAAAATCATAGACTTTTAATATTATTTTCTTATATCTAATTATATCGGGTCAGTTTTGGATCAGGGGAACGATACCCGCCTCTGCCCCACCCCCACCCCCACCCCCATTGCGGGTGACCAAAACATAATCCATCTCTACCCCACATAAGTGTCAGGGAAGGTAAAATTAGCACCATTTGAGCAGGTATAGGCGAGCCCCGTAGATCGAATTAAAATGACTATCCCTACCCTCCATCTTCGCCAGTGTTGATTCTCATAGTTGGTGTTGAACTCTCGTCATGTCTTATCTTGTCGTCTCCTCATTTCAAATCGTCAGTGGAGTGTTTCATTCAACCTGCATTTTCACAGGTGTTAATCTTCATTATCGGTGTTGAATTCTCATCTCTCATCGTCATTTCATATAGCCATTCTCACCTTTAATTCATGAGTGTATGTTAATGGTGAAAATGATGAAACGTGAGCATACCTCTTTAGGGTCCTTTTGGGAAGATGGTTTGTGGCTAATAGCCAC
Source organism: Camellia granthamiana (assembly GCA_036172215.1). Taxonomy (NCBI): domain Eukaryota; kingdom Viridiplantae; phylum Streptophyta; class Magnoliopsida; order Ericales; family Theaceae; genus Camellia; species Camellia granthamiana. Next base: position 149,737,292 of record CM069906.1, read on the forward strand.
AAAAGACAAAATAGGCTATTTTAGCCACAACAAACAAAACATCACATCCAACCTATAATCATTACACTCTTCTCTCGAAAAAAAAAAATCAAAAAAGCTAAAAAGTCAAAAAGCCCTTCCCAAACCAAGCTTTTTAGCCCAAGCTAAAAAAGCCAAAAAGTAACCCACTTCCCAAACCAACCCTTAGTAACACATTCACTTCATATTCAGCAACACAATCAGTTTTAACATTGCTATATTGGATAGGTATAAAATTCTATAAAAAAATTTAATAAATTCATCAAATTAGTTATATTCAAGAATACAAAGTTGAACAAATTAAATGTATTCAAAAATTTATATCTAAATAATGAACAAAATTTTAATTTATTTTAATCGAACTAACTTAAAATGTTCAATTTTTTATGTATGAACATTTAATATGTTGTCAATCTTAATAATTTAAACAAAATTATTTTGTTCAAATATAAATAATTGAACATTGTGTAAAAGTTCACTTCTGATTATCTGAACATGACAAACAAACTCATCTTTCCAATATACAAACGAGATAAATAAAAAACTAAAAAGTTAAGTCATAAGGCTCTGTTTGGAACGATTCTGAAAATCATTTTCTACCATTGAGTTGGCGTATGGTATTTGGATAGAGTTATGGAATTAATTTTTCACAACTCTACAGAAAACTCTATCAAACAGAGTGCGATTTTCAAATTTTTTTTTTCGAAATTTGGCCTAGCCGGTTGACTGGAACAGTGATTTTTTTTTTTTTTTGCAATTGATATGTTAATTTTTATATATTCGAAAAAAATATTTTCTGAATTTTTTAAAATTTTTTATGTGCTTTAAAATAATTTTGAGTGGTATGTTTGGTTATGAGTTGTAAGTTTTTGTATCAAATATCAAATGTTTCATCAAAAATTCCCCACTCAATTCAAAACTCTTTTCAAAACTCTTTCACCAAACAAATTTTTCACACTCAAATCATAATTCCAAATCTCACAAACTCAAAATACAACTCATACTCTCAAATCATAGTTACAAAGCTCTACCAAACGCAACCTAACTTTTTCAATGTTCAAATCAACATTTTCAATGTTATATTGAAACCAGCCATCTTATTATCATCTATAGTGTGCAAATCTTTAAAATTAATTGATTTCAATATTCTTAAATTCTAAATCTTCAAATGCAATAATATTTTGAGTTTGAAAAATAAGTATAATAGAGAAGAGAATAAAGTAAGCTAATTGATAATGAATGATATCATGAGTGTATGTTAATGATGAAGATGATGAAAAAATATAATGTTTATGTGTTAAAACCCTAAACCCTATATGGATGATGGTGGGTGAAGAGTATTTTATATCTATGTTGTCCTTAATTGTCATTTCATTATAGGATATTATTGAAATATAAATTTAATCTAATAATAGTGTATACTGAGAGTATTAATGGTTTGTAAATAGAATCACCTAATCATATAATTTACCATAATTTATTTACAAAAATATCCAAAATTTTGAAAATGAATCTAGATATCTTACAAGTTTAAAAATATACCTTAATTTCAAGTTTTGATTAACCTTCCTGCTAATTTTTTGATATACATACATAACATTTCCAATAAATTTTACAAATTATTTTATTCACTAATATCATAATTATTATATTTTTAAAATAAATCATATTTTAATTCTTTCTAGAAAAATTTAGTCAAAACTCTTCCTTTGGACCCTTGTTTTATGAAAAAGATAATCTAATTTATTTTTCTTCATAAACTCCCTAAGGAGGAGGCATATAATTAAACAAGAATAAATTAAAATATTTTTTTTTCTTAGATAATATAACCAAAGTAATATGTTATTATAAACTAAAGTAACAAGTTACTGTCAAACAGAGTAATATATTGCTGTTTACATTAATTTTGATGGTAATAAAATTTTTTTTAAGAATTTCATAATTAACATAAATCTTATTTGATAGATCTTGATGAGAGGATTTTAAAAATATTAATTTTATTAAAAACCAACATTTAAATTAAAAGTTATATTATTTTAAAATTTAATATTTCAGTAATAGTGGTATGTATTGAACTTTTTAATAAAATTATTTTATACTTGTTCTTAATGCATTAAAATTTTATTACGAGAGATTTTTGATTAAATTTTTTTCTTTTTGTTATATATCACATCACTTAATAAAAAATTAAAGAATTTATATAGAATTCGTCTTTTGGAGGGAGAGAGAAAGAAGTGGAGCGTATGGATTGATAGCATGCATTTGACTCATGTGAGGGGGTGGTGCAGTCTTTAACGCCCATTTTGAAAGGTGGATTAAAAGTGGTATCTCAATTTTTAATTTATTTTTTCTCGTAATAAAAAAATTAAAAAATTTAAAAAGTTAGATTTTAATCATTTTTCTAAAATACCTCTTACGAGGATATATGTCATGCGGGTCCATTTCCTTGGTAACGGAGGTGTTTCCTTTGATTCTTCCATCGTCGATTACTTCTATAAACATTTTTTTTTTTTTTTTTATGTGCACTTGGGTGGCCTTCTAGAATCATAAATGTAATGTATAAACATATTTTTTTGGCGAATTTTTTTGTTGTTGTTTATTTTTTGTTTTGTTATTTAGGTCTTATTTGGGATATTTTAAAAAAATCAAAAAGTTAAAAAGTTACTATCCTATTTAAGTCACATCATCTCTCTACCACATTACTTCAAATATAATCCATACCCAATCCATATTTCACAAAAAATCAAAAAGTGTACTTATTTAGATCATCCAAAACCACCCCTTAATTGGGATGGTCCTTTAAGATCTTATTTATGTAATGTTATTGTTGTTTATTAATATAATATTTTGCGTATTCTTAATATATATATATGTATGTATGTATAAATTACCCATGTGTACACATTCAATTGGTATACTCTTGACAGGGCTAGTAATGCACCTAACTATCCCTTTAAATAGTGATAATATAAGTGCATTTTCAACCTTTATTCAAAAAATTTATATAATTTAAATAAAGATTCATGAAAAACTTGACTTGATATGATACATTTTAATGGTGAGTGGAACTCTCCATCAAATCTAGCCGATCGTCTGGGTTACAGTAAACAGGTTGTGCGATTAAAATCCAGTTGTCCGGTTATTATCTAACCAATCATCCACTAACGATCCCTACGAAATTTAATGAAATGATAAAAACTCCCTTTATTTAATAAAAAAATATATCCCTAGCTTCATTTAATATGAGGATGAAACGATTGGAGTGAAAAAAAATTAAAATTTTTCATCAAATTTAAATTTGATGAAACATCTGAGTAAGCGTTAAAGATGGCCTAAGAAGTTCAAGATTTAATTACAAACATATATGTAAAAATATTTTTTAAAAATATTTTAAAAAATGTGACAATTTGTACTAACTTTGATGTAGGTTTTATTATATTATAATAATGTAGACGACAGTATAAAGATACTTTCAAATATTGCTTGGATATATGGAAAAAAAATTCCTTAGAAAAATGCTTTTTTGCCCTTTTTTTTTCTCCCGTATTTAGTCACCTTTTAAAAAAATGTCTTTTTAAGAAGAGTCTCCAAGGTTTGAGAAAATAACAAAAAAGATATACAGATTTGGAGACTCTTATCACTAAATTTAATACATTTTTTTATGAATTTTAAAATACTTTTTAATGACACTTTCTCTTCAATTTTCAATATTAACAAATGCCATGGAACACTTGTCTGCAGAAATTGTCCAATATATTTTTTTAACTTCTTGTTTTTTAAAACTAAAAGACATTAAAATTTTAAATTAAAACAAATTAAATCAAATTTGACAATTTTTTTTGAGGATTATTTTCAAATTAAAGAATTTTGATTTAGAATGCCTAAAAAAGTTTTTAAAAAAATAATTAACATAAGTTCTTAAAAAATTGGCTAAAAATGAAAAAACGATATGAAAATTTTAGTGAGGACTATTTGTCAAATAGTGCACAAGAGGGACACGATTTGAATGGGGAGAGGCTTCTCCGATTGAAATTAGAATGGAGTATGTTGTTGAGTTTTTGTGGGCTAGTCACGAAACTCATATTGATGATCACGTTGAGTACTTGTTAGTATTCATCGAGTATTTTATTTTTATAAAAAATTACATTAATCGGATATTAATAGTTACTTGATCAGATTACATTTATATTAATATTTATGTTTAAAATCATACTTACTATTGACATCAATGCGATCTGATCAAGTAAGCATTGATATCCGATCAATATAATTTTGTTTTAAAAATAAAATATTCAACAAGTGATTCTATCATTGATGTCGGTTACCGGACCAAACGAAACTTCTCCCATTAGAATACTATTTGGTGGACCAGGTAAATAGTGAGTATATGTGTATAGACAAATTTTTTATGTTTTTTTATTTTTTTATTTCTCTCACTCTCGCTTTTTTGGTGATGAGGAAAGCTTTTCGGCCATTTTTGGATGCTTGTGTTTGTAGGCTAGGTGTCAATGTCGTTCTTGTTCAAAGCCCCTCTCAACGTTAGCCACGAGTCACACAAAAAATATACCAATCTCTCAACCCTCTCTCAACCAAAGAAAGGAATGGATGACTTGTTTTGCAATGGAATGTGTTTGGTTACTATTGCTTCAACCATGGATTTCTAGGTTTTTTTTTTTTTAGGTAAAAAGTGGCAAACGGACGGGTACATGGATCGAAACAGGTCATGTATTTCAAACATTTGAACTCTAACTTGTACAACTAACAAATGAGTTCAAACAGGTTTGATTGAATTGAATACGAGTTTAATAAATGAATTCAATCAATCTATTTACTTTGTTAAATTTTTTTTTTTTTTTTATTTCTTTCAATAGATGGTGGTGGCGCAGGTGATGGCAACAGTAAATGTGGTTATAATAGCGGCAGTGGAAATGGTTGTGTGAATATTCTATCACCACCTCTATTACAGCATTACCACCACTATCATCATTTAGAGGCAGTCATACATCCTCCGAGATATTGGAGAAAAGTTGATGCAATCAAAGGAAATGAATTCCTTAAATGGCATTACAAGAAAAAACACAATCGGCGACTAAAGTTTTAGTCGCCAAAAGCCCTTTTTTTAGTCGCCAAAGCTATTTTTTCCACTTTCCGCGACTAAAGAGTTTAGTCGCCACTCTGGTCGCCGTTAAATGGTCGCGCATTCCTTTGGCGACGAAACATTTGTCAGTCGGCAATACATATGTCTTCGGCGACCAAATAATTAGTCGCCAATACTCCATTCCATTTTGGAAATTATACTTATAGCGACTAAATCATTAGTCGCCAAAACTATTTTTTTTTTTTTTAATTTATCTTTCGGCGACCAACGCCATTAGTCGCCAATACTAATTTGTTCAAAAAAAAATTAATAGCCTCCGCTGCGCTTGTCCCAGGTTGGGACATCCAAGACTTGCACGCCCCTTGACCTTCAACAACACTTGCTCCCCACTACGCCACACACAGATCACATGATTATTGATGCAACATTTATTATTTATATACTATATTCATTGGTATTAATACAAAATTATATATAAAAAAATAAATTCTTTTATTTAATATATTTCATGTAAAAAATAAAATATTTACAAAAAAAATTTGGGTAACACTTTTGGCGACTAAATCTCAATTTTAGTCGCCAATTCTCCATTTTTTGGCTACTAATTCTCCATTCTGTCGCTAAAACAAATGAATCCGGCCTAAGCATAGCAGATTTCGCGACTAAACAGAACTTTAGTCGGCAAAGAATAGCAAAATGAAGAAAAATGAGTAAGATGAGGTCTCAAAGATGACGAGTTGTAGGGAAAATTATGAAAACAAATAGTGCAAATGAGTCTATTTTGGACAGATTGAGAAGAATCACCAAACCAAAGAGAACATAGCCCAAGAACAACGGTGATAAGGCATAATATATGAACAAGAGTGTGTATTGATAGAAAATGGAGATGATCTTTCTCTCTTACTCTCATTTCGTAGTCACATTCTTATCACATGACTGAATTTTGTTAAAAATTTAAATAATGGAGTAATAGAAATGGGACATTGATAGTTATATACGGACTAAAGTAGAATTTGATACAAGGAGTCAATTGTTACGATTTCATATTTAAGGACCAAAGTAAGATTTGACTAGAAGTGCAGAGAGTTAATTGTCATGATTTTATGTGTGAGAACTAAGTGTGATTTGGTGCGAAATATAAGGGTGCAAAGTATAATTTATCCTGAACTATAAATGTAATGTCATGGAATAGAGACACAAACATACATAAAGAAGGTATAAGTTACAATATAGAGCTCACAAACAACTAACTCGAACATTGGAGTCCTAGATCGACACTGCAATGGTGTCTCCTAACCTCTTATAAACTTGATTATTATATATATATATATATATTTTAAAGGAAATCACATTGGGCTATGAACCATGACAAATAGGAATCAAATTTTGACATGAATTTTCCTTCTCAATCTTCTTCTCCTCAACAACAAATTTTGGCTGAGGGGCTTTGTCCCAACCAAACCTTTTCCTTGTTGGTCTTCTTTTCTTACTCAAATCTAAATAATTTTCCTATTAAATAAAGAAAAGTCGGCACTAAATTTCTGTATAATCAAACTATAACTGAAAAAATATAATTAATGATTCATCTACCGAATTTGAAAACTCTTCCCAAGAAAAATCAAATTCAGACGAATTTGAATTGAACAAATTCGGTGGATGTATCGGTTCTCAAAAAATATATTGAAGTTGCCCATGGGCACGGAGTCCACAAACATGTGTTTCATGAGAATATATATAGATATATATATTTCCTCTCTCTCTCTTGCTTTGGTGTGATGAGAAGGGAGAACAGTTAGCAAGTGAGAAAAATGATAAAAACCTTGTTCACATATTTTTGGGGCCAGTCAAGTTTCGTGTGTGGATACATTTGTTTT